>OX578143.1:17876907-18454407 GCA_951213105.1 Amaurobius ferox
ATTGATAGCATTCTCAATAAGCAAAATAAACAATCTAAATAAACAATCATCATGAGGATGCTATCAATATTGATAGCATCCTCATGATGATTGTTTATTTAGAGTTGCGTGAAGTATAAGTTAATTGGGTATTTTGAAATAGTTTTACATGTTGTCATCCGGAAAATCGGCAAAGGTACAATTAATTTAACGATAAAAATACGGCGCCGTGGATCTTGTGCATTACTTTTTTACTGCAAAACTAGTAAATTCATTGCATTATATAAGGAAAGTCATGTGCTGCTTGCTCACATCAGATTTTTCATATAGCCACTGATGAAGGGTATAGTGATTCCTATATAGTGTTATTGATTTAACAATTGTTCATAGAAAGACTTCGTGTAACACAGTGAAATATAAAAGTGTTAACCTATTTCGTAGGCAGAAAAGAGCCTTCTTTTTCATGATAAGCGAGCGCGAACAGGCAGTCTTTAAGGACTTTTTGGCCGGGTAGGGGGCGAATTAATTTTTTTTTTGTGGGGGGGGGGGGGGGGGGAGTTTTCTCTTTAGCCAATATAAATATATCTGAATTCTGTCACATAAATAGAAACTAAGTTAATATGAAATGTGTCCGGGTGAGGAGGACGAATGATCGTCTTCGGGGGTGGGGGCTCGCATCCTCGGATGTATGCCTGGAAAAACACTGAGCGCCTGGATCGCGAGAGGATGATGCCTGGAAAAACACTGATTTGCTCGGGTTTGCTCGGGTGAGCGACTTCGCTCACCCGAGCAAATTCGACATCTTCCGGTATACGTGGCTGAAGGTAGGAGAATCGTTGCCAATGGCTTGATGAAAAATATAAAGGAGTAAAATCAAGGAGGAAGGAAACGATTGGCAGGATACTACAAATGAATGTTACAAACTACGGAGGAGAGAAAAATAGTAGAAAACAATGTTTGAATGGAAAAAAACTCAAGAATGAATGTGAACAGTTAGCAGAATGATTAGAAGCAAACTAATCATTGAATAAACCCTTTGAAACAGTATCGAAAGTAAAATGAGACGTTTAAACGTTTCATGCTGCTTCCGATACGGTTTTGGTTTTACATAATGAAATCCAACTTTTTTTGTTAAGGTTTACTATTTGGATGCAATAAAGGCGATAAACCATACACAGCGGTCACCGTGTTTATGCGTAATTTATAACTAATCGGCACTCAATCAGGTTTTCAATCTGTCAATAAGTATTAAGAACAAAAAAAATATCTTCTCAACATGCACTGTCTTTCTATTCTCGTGACAGGCCTTATCATTCTCGTGCTCATTCTTATCATTGTATGCTAATGGATGGGAAAGCTGAGTGGAACCTTCCTGCATTCGTTATAAATCAATAACGCCTCTCATTTCTAATCACGGCAATAATTACAGTAATCATTCTCTGTATAACGCATATCCTGAATATAAATGAACTTCCATCTTTTTTTTTCCCACTTCGTGATAAATAAAATGTATACTCTCCCTGTGGTTAAATCATTCGTAACTATCTAACGCAGACCTGTAATCGTGTAATTATCGGATTCGAGATGACGTCATACCTTACCTTTCGTTCCGCTGACGTACCCGAAGATCCGAAACACTTCATAATTAGCAGTGAGAGAAATCGATGACTTTTCGAGTCTGATGAAGAAATAACAGGCAGTTTTGCATTAATCGATATAGATGATTGGCTTGCTGTGTTGTTTCGAGAATTAAGGGCCTGTTATTGAATTCATAATTAAAATTAATATCTCGGAGCTTAAGGTATTCTCATTTTTGTCCAGAAGTTGCGCCAACAACTTGTGAAGAATTCGTCCCGATTACAAAAATGTCAAATCATTATAGTATAAAAATATCCGGAGCGTGAATCCCCACACCATTTCACCAGTGGTTCTCCTTATCACTGTTTTCTCCACACCACTGTTTTTTCCATACCACATCTTCCAATATAATAAGAGAAAATGTCTGTCAGTCGTACAGCGAAAAATTTAAGCGACCAACAGTTGCGAAATTCGTTGCAGTGATACTTCAGGTCCAAAGACATCTCGGAGCGTTTCAAATTCGAGTTAGTTTTTTAGTTATTTTAGTGGAAGCGCAATTTTGAATGATTTTCACACAAATCGGTTCCTTGGCGTTTGAACATATTGTCACAATGTTTTCATCTTGACACCATCGAATAGATAGAAGAACATTTTTTTAAACGAACTGAAAGGAATCTGTATTTTGAGTAACCGATTTTTTAATGAATTTTTTAAAACAATAAAATTTTCGCGTTTTGAAGATGTAATCGATTTTATAATTCTGACATAGAAAAATCCAATGACAATCCGATTTTCATAGTTCTATAGGAGCTAAATTGAATATTACACACACCCTCCAATACAAAAAATCTGATGTGGGCAGCACATGACCTTCCCTGCAGACTTATATCCACGTTCTCTTTATTTCAATTAAATTTAATTCACTTTTAATTCAATTTTCGTTCTCATTTGATAACTGGACTTATCTTGAAAGGTGGCGTAGAGGAAATACGAAAAAACTAAAATATCTCAAGAACGGCCAGTGTAATGGGGTTGGTCTTATTCTTTTCTTCGTTAAAAATCACCTAATAAACAAGCATTTAATGGATATATTTGAGCATATGTAGTTCTTTATTTTAGTTTTGGCGATTTTTGCTGTCCAGTTTGCAAAAAAAAGGCAGGTTATTATTTTTCGAATCATACCAAAATCTAATCAGCACTAGAGTGACTCACAAGTGACTTATCTACCGAATTTTGTGAAATTCGGCCCATTAGTTTTTCCGGCAAGGGGGATACAAGATATTGCGGGCCATTTCGCCAAAAAAGGCGGGTTCTTTTATCCCGAATCGTACCCAAAACTAATCAGCACCAGATTCGCCTACAAGTGACTTACCTACCAGATTTTATGAAATTCGGTCCATTAGTTTTTTAGTTAGAGTGGATACAATATCTGCACAGACAGACACACAGATAGACAGACACACACACACACACACACACACACACACAGAGACGTCACGCTAAAAATAGTGTTTTCGTATTCTAGAGGTCTCGAAACGTGTAGATCCGTCGAAAACTCGAGTTGCGATTTTCGGCATGATTCCAATATTTTCCCTATACTTTACCATGTATTGCAGGGAAAGTAAAAATAAGTGTTTGGGATCATACAGATTTTTATAAAGAATTCGTGTATCGTTAATTTTTAACAAAACCCGTCAAAATCAATTTCATTAATTTCTATATTACATTAACTTCTTTGCATCATATGTGTGTATGCATTTTTATTGCTTTCTCATATTATTGTATAGACAAAGTATTATTTTCCCAATATTTTTGATTTTGGGATTTTGACGGATAAATACGTTAAGACTTTGCATAGTCCACTTCGACAATAAAAGCTTACAATTTCGTCCCAGTAGCTCAACGGTAGCTGGCCAGTTAGAAGATCCAGGGTTCGATTCCGGGTTGGGGCTGCAAGGTTCTTTACGACTGCTGAAATCCAATTCAACATTTTTTTCAGACAAGCCAAACTGTTTTATTGAACATGTACTGCCTTTGCTGGAGAAAGCATTCTTTCATCAGAATGTTTTGAATCAATGGCCGTCGACTCAGGTCCTGATCAACCAATCAATTTAAGGCTGAGCGTCAGTAAATCTACTGCCCTATCCGCGCTTTGTTAACTTTCGCGGCACACATTTTTCGCCGAAATTCTGCTCAAACAATTGCGAAATGTTTTCTGATAGATAAAATGCAATGCTTAGATTATATTAAAATTAAATTTAATATCCAATAAAACATATAATATATTTTTTATTTTAATTCAAAATATTTTTGGTGATGCCATCTGTTGTCGTAATTTAATTCATACCGACTATATTTATTTTTTAATGAACATTTTTAAATGTCTATTCCTTCTAATAAGGTATTAAATGCAACAACAGATTATATATAATAATACCACAATCACGGAAAGGTAATTTCTTATTCTATAAATTTGATAAGGGTATCTGAATGTACATCACTGAGGACTGCAATTTTGTTTTCAAGTTCCTTTGTCTTCAAGTCGAAGTTCAATTACGTTTCCTTGATTGTGGTATTATTATATATGATCTGTTATATTTAACAGCGTATTGAAATGAATAGACATCTAAAAATGTTCATTAAAAAATATAAATAATCGGTATGAATTAAATTACGACAACAGATGGCATCAAAAATACGACAACGATACAGCATCAAAAATATGTATACAGCATCAAAAATAAATATACAGCATTAAAAATATTTTGAATTAAAATAAAAAATGTATTATATGTTTTATTAGGTATTAAATTTAGTTTTAATATAATCTAAGCATTGGATTTTATCTATCAGAAAACATTTCGCAATTGCTTGAGCAGAATTTCGGCGAAAAATGTGTGCCGCGAAAGTTAACAAATCGCGGATAGGGCAGAAGATTTACTGCAGCCAAATTTGGGGACCCATTTTGATTTTGTAAGCATCGCTCAAGAAATTCCTCATGCACTCATCAGTGCTCGAAAAATTCTATTACCCAATTGCTCTGGTCAACTAACAGTTTTCATCTACACCTTTTTACTTAATATTTTATATATAAGCTCTGAAAGAGGCATGTTTCAGACTATACCTCAACTTATAATGAAAAATGTAGTAAAAATAAAAATGCGAGGCACTTATATAAAAAAAATTTTAAAATTCGAAAAAAATTATAAACAAAATATTTTTTTTTCAATAAATTTTCAAGGAAATTTAGGTATAGCTGTACACATATGCAATATGAAATAGCATGAAAATTTTTAGAATTATATGTTCATTAGTTTTGAAGGTATGATGCACACAATGTGAAAAAATATAGTTTTGAGATAAAGAGCTTTAAAGTCAAAATTTTGCTTAAAATACCTTTCACAATAATTTTTTGAAATATTTATCCTCTAAAACTCTCCAGAAGCATAAGTAGGACTTTCTTTCAGTACCAGAGCTTCTTCGATTGTGCTTTTGCTTCTTCTTCGTGCTCTGCCCGCTTCCAATGTGCACTCTTCAGCTCGAATTTCTGCCACAGATATTCGCTTTTTATCTGTTTCTGAAGCATAATGCATAAAAATTTCCCCAACCTGGAAGTCCAATTCCCTCACTGTATTCAACCGACCGGTTTGGACTTTATTAAAACATTGTTTCATTTGTAGCAATTTGAACAATTTTTCTGGCTGAACCGGTGGTTTTCGGACAAAATTTCCAGATGAGGGCATTTAAACTTTCATTTGTATTTTAAGTATGTCCTCCTAGGCACTTTTTTAACAGAGAAGGCATAGAAAGGTCTTTAAAAATGTCGTTAATGCTATCCATAACTGCAGCTGAAATATAAGTTGAATGTCTGCATGCTTTTTTGCTCACAACAGCTCTTTGGTGTGGACACAAAGAGCTTTCTCCTTTTGGGCAAAAGTCATGGAGTGGCTCCTCATCAGCGGAGCGTTATATGGCCCATATTGCTTTTTGCATGTCTGTCACAGATTTACAATAACATTGCTATAATAAACAGTAAGTTTATCGATAATAACATCTGTCAGACGACCTTTTCCTCCAATTGTTTTTCCGTCACTGAGTTTTTTGCCTTTCATATTTTCTTTTCGCTTTCGCAGCTTTGTAACCATCCTTTTTTTCATGTGACCAACACATTCTATTTTGGACACTTTGCCCTCTGGGCCATAAGGATTTGCACTTTGAATAGCTAAAAATGTTTTCCAGTCACCGTCCCCAATGTATTTGGTGTGGGAAACCCAGACCACACGACCAACCCTAAGGCTTTTGGTAGCTATTTGTGTGGCCGGGAATGTATTTGGTGTAGCGAACATCACGCGTAGCTTCGGGTCGTTGGAAAATTCTATTCATGGCTACAACCTCCATCATTCCAGCAGATCCACTATGATTCTTTTCACATGATAATTCATGTTTTTTACCCCTTTCCTCATAAAGGGTTCCGACATGAGGACATTTCCAGAATTCACAACCTTTGCACTTGGAAAATAATACTTCAGTGTCGATGACTTTTCCAGTAAGGGAGCCAACAACTGTCCACACTCCAATTGGTGAAGAATGGCCACGTGTTTTCCACGTCCCATCTCCACTGATAGTAATATCACTTTTATTATCACTTTCTGTAAGTGTCACTTCTTCACATGCAGCTGAAACCATGTTTTTTTGAACAGACAGACTCGAAGCTCTTTCAATATTCACTACACTCTTATTATAAGATGATATGGCCATTTTGTGCAGGCAGTAATGGAGGCAGATCCATTACTGCACAAAATGCTTTAGCAGCAGCCAGTCCATGCCCAAGGCATCTTATAGCATAAATAAATCTTGTATAAATTTCTGATTTTTTCTGACTTTTACCAATCATATCTGCATTTTTGCAAGCAGCTATAACACCACATTTTGTACATGTAACAGAAATGTTTACAAACAGTCCATAAATAATTTTGGATTATATTTTAACAGGTAAATGACACACTGAACAAGATACAGAACTTTCAACAGATGTAAACACAACTTTCTAATTAATAATTGCATAACCCTAAAAGGTTGGGTCTCTATTTATCACAGGTTTCGTTTGAAGTTTTTTAGCAGAAGCACTAAGCCTTTTACTCACTTTCAATGTATGTTGATTACCCTGGAATCTTTTTTTGGGAGGGGGTCTACATGCATTCTTCCTTACTTTCTTATCCATATTTTACTCTAAATAACTCATTAAAACCTTAAAACAACGAAATAAACGGCAGTTTCAACGGTACTATAAACAAAACACAACAGAACTATAATCAAAATAACACAGATAGTATTAGAACTCAAACATTCAGGAGTTCAGTTGACATTTGCCTCTGCAGGGGAAACACTTCTTCTTCTCTTTACTTGTAATACCAATAAATCATTGAGGATAGAAAAACAAGAAATAAATGATCGCGGTACTAAACAGAATGTAAACAATTACACAGCAGACGCCACGATGGCGTCATCGCGGGTTTAAAGAGACGCTTAATAAAATTTGAATGTGTTTCTTCACATGTTTCGTGATAATTTGGGTTCTATTTGGAATTTATTTCTTAATAAATTTTTTTGATGAATAGTAGTAAAGAAAGGGGCGTTCACCACGGAAGGCGGTATGTGCGGTATGCGGTATGCGGTATGGCCGTCATCTTGAATTCTGTAATCCTGGACGGGGGTGTAAAAGGGGGGAAAATGAAAAAAGGTGGGGGTAAAAATTTTGGAGAAACTTTTTTCGGGTGGCAACGATTTTGTAGTCTTGTACGAGGGGTTGAGGGGGAAATAAATTTTTTGGATTGAGATTTTTTCTAAGTATGGAAGAAACTTTTTTCTGGATGGCAACACCACGGAAGGCAGTATGGAGCCATCAGCACCCCCTAACGGTGGAAAGTGGAACTATCGGGGATAGAACTTAGATATATTTTTTGTTTGGGTTACCATAGCAACACCTGTAGGGAAGAAACTTTTTTCTGGATGGCAACACCACGGAAGGCGGTATGGAGTCATCAGCACCCCCTGGCGGCGGAAAGCGGAATTAAAATTGGGATTTTTCTGATAGTTGAGATTTTTTTTCTTTTTTCTAAATGAATTAAAGGCGTTAATGAGGATAATTAAATAAAGTAATGAATATCCGTATGCTAGGAGCGTGCCAAAGTCATGTCAATATCCCTCCGCCTTCTAAGAAAAGAGTGCTTGTCCTATTCGTAAGTTAAGGGGTATGCCAAGAGCATGCTAAGGTTCTTACACTATCCCTCTGCAATATGGTGGTTACGAAGCGAACTGCGAGAATCTTGTAGGGTGTAGGGGTATGCCAAGAGGATCGAACATGAATTTTAAGAATGTGCCGCTTTTTGCGTTTTTTTCACAAAAAGTTTTCAAAACGTTAAAAAAACAACAAAAATGTGTGTTTTTTTCAACAAGTTGAAGTTTTGGAGTTGTTGGATTTCTCTATGGGAATTAACATGGATTTTCACACTTTTGCGAATTTTTTAGAGAAAAAATGTGGTTTTTTGCAAAAATGCGGCCAAAAATGTGTTTTTTGCAAAACGCGGAATCGGCCGATTTTTTTCAAACTGTCGGATTTCTCTATGGGAATTAACATAGGTTTTCACACTTTTGCAATTTTTTGAAAGAAAATGTGCGTTTTTGCAAAAATGCGGCCAAAAAAGCGTGTTTTTAGAGTAGCAGAATCGCGTGAATTGGGTGTATAGGAGGGGGTGTGTTTCCCCAACCATATCGATCTTGGAGTTTAAAAAATTTTAATATTCCCAAAAATAAATATTTTAAATAATCGTGAAAGTTTGCTTATGCCTAAAATACTTGCGTGTTATGAATTTCACAAGTCAATGAAAGGAAGCGATAAAGTCTTGGAGTTTAAATAATAGCAGATACCAATGGCTGTATACATATGTTTTTACAAGTGTATACTACCATAGGAGTTTCTTTAAACCAACATGTTTTAAAAACCGCAGAGTGCATTAAATCACGATGACAGATCTACCCCTCCCCACCTCGCGTGAATGTGGATAGTTACATTAAAACATCTCATGGCTGTCGGAGTTATAAGCGTGGTTCTGTACCAAGATATAACTTTAGGCTATATGTCGCGTTGGGCTTGGGTTTGGTCGACTGTTTAGAACTGCTCTCGCTGCTATTGTTAACATCTGTGGTGGAGGATAGTTTTTACGGGCTCGTAGAATGCTTGTGTTGTTAGATTAAAAATACACCACTAAATATCATTGTATTCTCAGCTGGGAGAGACTCTTTTAAAGAACTTCTTATTAAATTTTAACATGTTTTAAAAAGAATCTTTCATTCATTAGTGTTATGAATCTCGCAAGTTAATTAAAGGATGTTAATTAAATTAATTGATTAAGTATTGAATGCCTGTATACCAGGAGCATGTCAAAGACATGTCAAGGGGTATGTCAAAGCGTACCAAGGGTGTACCAAAGGAGTATGCTGAAGGCATGCTAAGGCCCTACACTAGACCTCCGCTATATCGCGGTTACGAAGTGAACTGCGAGAATCTTGTAGGGTCTAGAGGTATGCCAAGAGCATCGAACATAAATTTTAAGAATGTGCCGCTTTTAGCGTTTTTTTCACAAAAAGTTTTAAAAACGTTAAAAAAACAACAAAAATGTGCGTTTTTTCAACAAGTTGAAGTTTTGGAGTTGTTGGATTTCTCTATGGGAATTAACATGGGTTTTCACACTTTTGCGAAATTTTTAGAAAAAAAATGTGGTTTTCTGCAAAAAAGCAGCCAAAAATGTGTTTTTTGAAAAACGCGGAATCGGCCGATTTTTTTCAAACTGTCGGATTTCTCTATGGGAATTAACGTAAGTTTTCACACTTTTGCAATTTAAAAAAAAAATGTGCGTTTTTGCAAAAATGCGGCCAAAAAAGCGTGTTTTTAGAGTAGCAGAATCGCGTGAATTGGGTGTATAGGAGGGGTGTGTTTCCCCAACCATTCCGGTCTTGGAATTTAAAAAAATTTTAAAAATAAATATTTTCAATAAATATTCCCAAAAATAAATATTTTCAATAATCGGGAAAGTGTGCTTATGTCCAAAATACTTGAGTGTTATGAATCTCACAAGTTAATTAAAGGATGATAATTAAATTAGGCGATTAAGTCTTGGAGTTTAAATAATAGCAGATACCAATGGCTGTATACGTATGTTATTTCTTTAAACCAACATGTTTTAATACGTGCGTTATTCTAAGAGGGAGAAACGCCTAATATGGTTATACATATGACACACGCGCTCAGCACAAATCGATGGAAATAAATGGTGAGATAGTTTTTAAAGACGAGACTTTGAAATTTTTTTCGATAAATAAGGTATTTGAGGTTATTTAACGTGTGAATGAACGATACATGGTAAAAAAAAAATGAGGAACTGGGCTAAGTTTTGAAGTATAGGACTTTGAAGTTTTTAGCTAAATGCAATATTGACAATTTTAATATTAATTTTACTAGAAGAAAGTGAGTATAAGACGATCCCATCAGCAGCAGCTAGTTACAAAGTGTCGAACTAGACGAACATTTCTACGATACAAAATTTAAATATCCAACCCAAATACAATGCTTTATAGCTTTTAAAGGGCTTGGAAACACCTACTAAGGTGACACGCACGATACTTATAACCGATACATAACCACGAAATGGGAAACTAACAAAGATTTTTTAGGGGTAGAACTTGAATTTATAATTAAACATGATTTATACTAACTACTGCAAAGGGAGAAATGCATAGCGAAAGGGGTTATGTGTGTGTGTATATATATATATATATATATATATATAATGCATATAACCAACACCCACCGGTGGAATGCAGATCTAAGATAGTATTTTTAGGAGAAGACATGGGATTCTTAAGTAAATGGAGTATTTAGAGACATTTAAAGAGATATGAACATGAGATAAGGTAGCATCCATAATACACACAACTAATATAGGACAGCGAAAGGAAAACTTTAGTATTGTTTAGAGACCGAACTTCAAATTTTTAAGTAAATGTAGGTGTTTGGAAAATTTTTAATGAACTATGTGCGATACACATGTCTCCGATCACAGTGGTGGAAAAGTGATATCGGAGCAGTTTTTAAAGATGTAACTTTAACTTTTTCAATTAAGTGAAGAATCTGCTAAATATTAGAGGGTGCTGACGCTTACCGAGGGTTTTATGTATAATACACATAAGCAGCATATAACATTAGGAAGGGGATATTAGAAAAATTTTTAAAGATAGGACTTTAGATTTTGGAACTAAATGAGATATCAAGAAACATTTAAAGGGGGTGAAAACATCTAATGAGGCGGAATGGGGGTGTACTTACCCAATATACCCAGCACTGAAATTATTCACTAAGATAATTTTTTTTAAAGTAAAGACTTTAGAAGTTTCACATAAAAGACAATTTATACTAGTTTTTAAAGAAATGAAAACGCCCAGCGAGATGACTTAGAATGAATACAACGCCGATATATATAACAGTGAAAAGAAAACTTAAATATTGTTTAAAGACTGCACTTCAAATTTCAAAGTAAATGTACATACCCAGAAACTTTTAATGGACTAGTATAATACACATACTCGATATAACAGCTACATGACGAACTAAGAATAATTTATAAGTATGTAACTTTGGATTTTTTTAGTTAAATAGGGATTTCAGCTAATTTTTAGAGGGATAGAAAGGTATACTAAAGGGTGCACAACAAATTTTTAGAAGGAACTAAGGGAATTTTCTAGCTAAATAGGGATTTCCACTACTTTTTAAAGGGATATAAAGACATACTAAAGGGTATACAGTAAATTTTTAGAGGGGACTTTGAGAATTTTTTAGCTAAATAGGGATTTCTACTAACTTTTAAGGAATAGAAACACGTACTGAAGAGTATAGAGCGTAATCATTACTAACACCTAGTGCTAAAATGAGGAATTAGAGTAATATTTAGGGGATGGGACTTTAGATTTTTAAGTAAATGTTATGTTTAAAAACTTTTAAAGTAGCGTAAATACCTACTAAGATGACATATGCGATACACATAGCCAATACATAGTTATTAAATAGGGAAAAGCTAAGATGGCTTTTTAGAATAACACCTAAATTTTTTTCTAACTAAGCGCAATATATCAACACTTAAAGCGGACGAATACGAAGATTCAGACGGCATGTGTGATACACATCGCGGGCACATAATAGTTAAATGTTAATTTAAGTAAGTTTTTAAGGATAGAACTCTGAATTTTTTGGGTAAATGAGATGTTTAAGAACATTTAAAGAGTCAAAAACACCTAATAAGGTGGTATGAGATGATTTCATCATCATCAGATAACAGCGAAATGGGGATACTACAAATATTTTAAAGGGGAATCCTTAAAATTTCTAAGTAAATAACCTTTAAAGGGGCGAAAAATATATAGTGAAGTTGTGTAGATAATACAGGTCATCGACATTCTAAAACAGACAAGACATGTCTATACAAGATACAAAATGTTGTACGTTAATATAAACATACATTATTCTATGTAGCAATGTAATACATACCCCAAGATTTATATAAAGTAATCGCGAATCCATTATACCAATCCCATCAGAAATCAGCTAAAATAATAAAATTACCAAGCTGAATAATATATCTAGGTACTAAAACCCCAACAAACTACATTAAATTGATAAAAATCTTAACTAAATAAAATAATGAAGCTGTAACATACTATAAAAATACTAAGTTTAATAAAATAATAGAATAAAATCATATTAAAGCAAGTACTTACATGTTCAATCCGACTCAAAAATGCTGCATTAGGTGTAGGCCGATGAATAATGACAGATATAACATCTCCAGCTTTACCAACTTAAACCGACATATTCGCAGAGCAACTTGAAACGCGTCTTAACAGCACGAAATCCACAGCAGAAGTGATAAAATCGATACTTCAACGACACCCCCTACACGACAAGGTCACATCAAGGTCATATCATGGCTACTGTTAAACTATGGTATAAAATAGAATCACATGTTAAAAAATAATAGATTTTAGTAAAATAATTAAAGAAAATCCCTTTGTGATTATGAATGGCCTGTCTATTCTTACCGTGTGTATGTGTGTATGTGTGTGTGTGTGTGTGTATGTGTGTAATTATACCTTAAAAAGCTATATATCTGTAGTATCCCAACGGATACTAATATTTGTTTTACACATTTAGTTAAAACTTTTTTTAATTACACTTAAAATAAATGCAACTGAAATAAAGTTTTTCTAAGTTTAAAAAACAAATATTAGTATCCGTTGGGATACTACAGATATATAGCTTCTTAAGGTATAATTACACACATACACACACACACACACACACATACACACATACACACGGTAAGAATAGACAGGCCATTCATAATCACAAAGGGATTTTCTTTAATTATTTTACTAAAATCTATTATTTTTTAACATGTGATTCTATTTTATACCATAGTTTAACAGTAGCCATGATATGACCTTGATGTGACCTTGTCGTGTAGGAGGTGTCGTTGAAGTATCGATTTTATCACTTCTGCTGTGGATTTCGTGCTGTTAAGACGCGTTTCAAGTTGCTCTGCGAATATGTCGGTTTAAGTTGGTAAAGCTGGAGATGTTATATCTGTCATTATTCATCGGCCTACACCTAATGCAGCATTTTTGAGTCGGATTGAACATGTAAGTACTTGCTTTAATATGATTTTATTCTATTATTTTATTAAACTTAGTATTTTTATAGTATGTTACAGCTTCATTATTTTATTTAGTTAAGATTTTTATCAATTTAATGTAGTTTGTTGGGGTTTTAGTACCTAGATATATTATTCAGCTTGGTAATTTTATTATTTTAGCTGATTTCTGATGGGATTGGTATAATGGATTCGCGATTACTTTATATAAATCTTGGGGTATGTATTACATTGCTACATAGAATAATGTATGTTTATATTAACGTACAACATTTTGTATCTTGTATAGACATGTCTTGTCTGTTTTAGAATGTCGATGACCTGTATTATCTACACAACTTCACTATATATTTTTCGCCCCTTTAAAGGTTATTTACTTAGAAATTTTAAGGATTCCCCTTTAAAATATTTGTAGTATCCCCATTTCGCTGTTATCTGATGATGATGAAATCATCTCATACCACCTTATTAGGTGTTTTTGACTCTTTAAATGTTCTTAAACATCTCATTTACCCAAAAAATTCAGAGTTCTATCCTTAAAAACTTACTTAAATTAACATTTAACTATTATGTGCCCGCGATGTGTATCACACATGCCGTCTGAATCTTCGTATTCGTCCGCTTTAAGTGTTGATATATTGCGCTTAGTTAGAAAAAAATTTAGGTGTTATTCTAAAAAGCCATCTTAGCTTTTCCCTATTTAATAACTATGTATTGGCTATGTGTATCGCATATGTCATCTTAGTAGGTATTTACGCTACTTTAAAAGTTTTTAAACATAACATTTACTTAAAAATCTAAAGTCCCATCCCCTAAATATTACTCTAATTCCTCATTTTAGCACTAGGTGTTAGTAATGATTACGCTCTATACTCTTCAGTACGTGTTTCTATTCCTTAAAAGTTAGTAGAAATCCCTATTTAGCTAAAAAATTCTCAAAGTCCCCTCTAAAAATTTACTGTATACCCTTTAGTATGTCTTTATATCCCTTTAAAAAGTAGTGGAAATCCCTATTTAGCTAGAAAATTCCCTTAGTTCCTTCTAAAAATTTGTTGTGCACCCTTTAGTATACCTTTCTATCCCTCTAAAAATTAGCTGAAATCCCTATTTAACTAAAAAAATCCAAAGTTACATACTTATAAATTATTCTTAGTTCGTCATGTAGCTGTTATATCGAGTATGTGTATTATACTAGTCCATTAAAAGTTTCTGGGTATGTACATTTACTTTGAAATTTGAAGTGCAGTCTTTAAACAATATTTAAGTTTTCTTTTCACTGTTATATATATCGGCGTTGTATTCATTTTAAGTCATCTCGCTGGGCGTTTTCATTTCTTTAAAAACTAGTATAAATTGTCTTTTATGTGAAACTTCTAAAGTCTTTACTTTAAAAAAAATTATCTTAGTGAATAATTTCAGTGCTGGGTATATTGGGTAAGTACACCCCCATTCCGCCTCATTAGATGTTTTCACCCCCTTTAAATGTTTCTTGATATCTCATTTAGTTCCAAAATCTAAAGTCCTATCTTTAAAAAATTTTCTAATATCCTCTTCCTAATGTTATATGCTGCTTATGTGTATTATACATAAAACCCTCGGTAAGCGTCAGCACCCTCTAATATTTAGCAGATTCTTCACTTAATTGAAAAAGTTAAAGTTACATCTTTAAAAACTGCTCCGATATCACTTTTCCACCACTGTGATCGGAGACATGTGTATCGCACATAGTTCATTAAAAATTTTCCAAACACCTACATTTACTTAAAAATTTGAAGTTCAGTCTCTAAACAATACTAAAGTTTTCCTTTCGCTGTCCTATATTAGTTGTGTGTATTATGGATGCTACCTTATCTCATGTTCATATCTCTTTAAATGTCTCTAAATACTCCATTTACTTAAGAATCCCATGTCTTCTCCTAAAAATACTATCTTAGATCTGCATTCCACCGGTGGGTGTTGGTTATATGCATTATATATATATATATATATATATATATATATATATATACACACATAACCCCTTTCGCTATGCATTTCTCCCTTTGCAGTAGTTAGTATAAATCATGTTTAATTATAAATTCAAGTTCTACCCCTAAAAAATCTTTGTTAGTTTCCCATTTCGTGGTTATGTATCGGTTATAAGTATCGTGCGTGTCACCTTAGTAGGTGTTTCCAAGCCCTTTAAAAGCTATAAAGCATTGTATTTGGGTTGGATATTTAAATTTTGTATCGTAGAAATGTTCGTCTAGTTCGACACTTTGTAACTAGCTGCTGCTGATGGGATCGTCTTATACTCACTTTCTTCTAGTAAAATTAATATTAAAATTGTCAATATTGCATTTAGCTAAAAACTTCAAAGTCCTATACTTCAAAACTTAGCCCAGTTCCTCATTTTTTTTTACCATGTATCGTTCATTCACACGTTAAATAACCTCAAATACCTTATTTATCGAAAAAAATTTCAAAGTCTCGTCTTTAAAAACTATCTCACCATTTATTTCCATCGATTTGTGCTGAGCGCGTGTGTCATATGTATAACCATATTAGGCGTTTCTCCCTCTTAGAATAACGCACGTATTAAAACATGTTGGTTTAAAGAAATAACATACGTATACAGCCATTGGTATCTGCTATTATTTAAACTCCAAGACTTAATCGCCTAATTTAATTATCATTCTTTAATTAACTTGTGAGATTCATAACACTCAAGTATTTTGGACATAAGCACACTTTCCCGATTATTGAAAATATTTATTTTTGGGAATATTTATTGAAAATATTTATTTTTAAAATTTTTTTAAATTCCAAGACCGGAATGGTTGGGGAAACACACCCCTCCTATACACCCAATTCACGCGATTCTGCTACTCTAAAAACACGCTTTTTTGGCCGCATTTTTGCAAAAACGCACATTTTTTTTTTAAATTGCAAAAGTGTGAAAACTTACGTTAATTCCCATAGAGAAATCCGACAGTTTGAAAAAAATCGGCCGATTCCGCGTTTTTCAAAAAACACATTTTTGGCTGCTTTTTTGCAGAAAACCACATTTTTTTTCTAAAAATTTCGCAAAAGTGTGAAAACCCATGTTAATTCCCATAGAGAAATCCAACAACTCCAAAACTTCAACTTGTTGAAAAAACGCACATTTTTGTTGTTTTTTTAACGTTTTTAAAACTTTTTGTGAAAAAAACGCTAAAAGAGGCACATTCTTAAAATTTATGTTCGATGCTCTTGACATACCCCTAGACCCTACAAGATTCTCGCAGTTCACTTCGTAACCGCGATATAGCGGAGGTATAGTGTAGGGCCTTAGCATGCCTTCAGCATACTCCTTTGGTACACCCTTGGTACGCTTTGACATACCCCTTGACATGTCTTTGACATGCTCCTGGTATACAGGCATTCAATACTTAATCAATTAATTTAATTAACATCCTTTAATTAACTTGCGAGATTCATAACACTAATGAATGAAAGATTCTTTTTAAAACATGTTAAAATTTAATAAGAACTTCTTTAAAAGAGTCTCTCCCAGCTGAGAATACAATGATATTTAGTGGTGTATTTTTAATCTAACAACACAAGCATTCTATGATCCCGTAAAAACTATCCTCCACCACAGATGTTAACAATAGCAGCGAGAGCAGTTCTAAACAGTCGACCAAACCCAAGCCCAACGCGACATATAGCCTAAAGTTATATCTTGGTACAGAACCACGCTTATAACTCCGACAGCCATGAGATGTTTTAATGTAACTATCCACATTCACGCGAGGTGGGGAGGGGTAGATCTGTCATCGTGATTTAATGCACTCTGCGGTTTTTAAAACATGTTGGTTTAAAGAAACTCCTATGGTAGTATACACTTGTAAAAACATATGTATACAGCCATTGGTATCTGCTATTATTTAAACTCCAAGACTTTATCGCTTCCTTTCATTGACTTGTGAAATTCATAACACGCAAGTATTTTAGGCATAAGCAAACTTTCACGATTATTTAAAATATTTATTTTTGGGAATATTAAAATTTTTTAAACTCCAAGATCGAAATGGTTGGGGAAACACCCCCCCTCCTATACACCCAATTCACGCGATTCTGCTACTCTAAAAACACGCTTTTTTGGCCGCATTTTTGCAAAAACGCACATTTTCTTTCAAAAAATTGCAAAAATGTGAAAACCTATGTTAATTCCCATAGAGAAATCCGACAGTTTGAAAAAAATCGGCCGATTCCGCGTTTTGCAAAAAACACATTTTTGGCCGCATTTTTGCAAAAAACCACATTTTTTTTCTAAAAAATTCGCAAAAGTGTGAAAACCCATGTTAATTCCTATAGAGAAATCCAACAACTCCAAAACTTCAATTTGTTGAAAAAAACACACATTTTTGTTGTTTTTTTAACGTTTTGAAAACTTTTTGTGAAAAAAACGCAAAAAGCGGCACATTCTTAAAATTCATGTTCGATCCTCTTGGCATTCCCCTACACCCTACAAGATTCTCGCAGTTCGCTTCGTAACCACCATATTGCAGAGGGATAGTGTAAGAACCTTAGCATGCTCTTGGCATACCCCTTAACTTACGAATAGGACAAGCACTCTTTTCTTAGAAGGCGGAGGGATATTGACATGACTTTGGCACGCTCCTAGCATACGGATATTCATTACTTTATTTAATTATCCTCATTAACGCCTTTAATTCATTTAGAAAAAAGAGAAAAAATCTCAACTATCAGAAAAATCCCAATTTTAATTCCGCTTTCCGCCGCCAGGGGGTGCTGATGACTCCATACCGCCTTCCGTGGTGTTGCCATCCAGAAAAAAGTTTCTTCCCTACAGGTGTTGCTATGGTAACCCAAACAAAATATATATCTAAGTTCTATCCCCGATAGTTCCACTTTCCACCGCTAGGGGGTGCTGATGGCTCCATACCGCCTTCCGTGGTGTTGCCATCCAGAAAAAAGTTTCTTCCATACTTAGAAAAAATCTCAATCCAAAAAATTTATTTCCCCCTCAACCCCTCGTACAAGACTACAAAATCGTTGCCACCCGAAAAAAGTTTCTCCAAAATTTTTACCCCCACCTTTTTTCATTTTCCCCCCCTTTTACACCCCCGTCCAGGATTACAGAATTCAAGATGGCGGCCATACCTCATACCGCATACCGCCTTCCGTGGTGAACGCCCCTTTCTTTACTACTATGAATTCTTAACATTCCATTCTATTTTCTCCAAAATTTTTGAAAATTTGATTTCTTTTAAGGTTGAAGGTGATGTCCCCCCCCCTTATATAACTTTTGTAAAACGTATGGTTAATTTATTTTAATCTCTATAGAAATGCTTTCACTTTAAAACTTTAATCTTTTCAGTATCTTTCTTTTTACTTGCCTTCTTTTACAAGTTAAATAGACATACTTGTGAAAATCCAATTTTATTGATCTTTCAGAATAACTGCATTTCAAAGTTCTTATCTTCTAAATGAGCATGATTATGTATATACATATGTAATTGAAACTATGATTGTTCCATGCACAATAATAGCATTTCAAAGTTCTTATTTCGTAAATGAGCATGATTATGTATATACATGTGTAATTGAAACTATGATTGTTCCATGCACAATAATAGCATTTCAAAGTTCTTATTTCTTAAATGAGCATGATTATGTATATACATGTGTAATTGAAACTATGATTGTTCCATGCACAATAATAGCATTTCAAAGTTCTTATCTCCTAAATGAGCATGATTATGTATATACATATGTAATTGAAACTATGATTGTTCCATGCACAATAATATCATTTCAAAGTTCTTATTTCCTAAATGAGCATGATTATGTATATACATGTGTAATTGAAACTATGATTGTTCCATGCACAATAATAGCACTTCAAAGTTCTTATCTCCTAAATGAGCATGATTATGCATATACACATGTAATTGAAACTATGATTGTTCCATGCACAATAATAGCATTTCGAAGTTCTTATCTCCTAAATGAGCATGATTATGTATATGCACATGTAATTGAAACTATGTTCCATACACAATAATAGCATTTCAAAGTTCTTATCTCCTAAATGAGCATGATTATGATGTATATACATATGTAATTGAAATTCTGATTGTTCCATGCACAATAATAGCGTTTTAAAGTTCTTATCTCCTAAATGAGCATGATTATGTATATACACCTGTAATTGAAACTATGATTGTTCCATGCACAATAATAGCATTTCAAAGTTATTTTCTCCTAAATGAGCTTGATTATGTATATACATATGGAATTGAAACTATGATTGTTCCATGCACAATAATAGCACAAACTACATAGAAATTTATAGATATAACAATTGGCAGAAAGTTTTATTTAAATATAGTTCGACGAGAATAGACAATACATAACCAAACAGATATGCAGTGTGTGTGTCTGCCATTCTAATATTGAAAGTCAATTTTGTCTAGCAGTTTAAATAATTATTTGGTATAGTGTTATGGTTTTGTATTAATTGAAATATTTAAATATAAATATAACTTCTTGTTAATATCATATATAATAGATAACAGCATTTACTAAAATAGAACTCTATTACAATACTTTTGATATTGCTAGTGTATTACTGTTGTCATAATTAAAATAGTTACAGTTAAAATAAAATTGATATATTTACTTCTTTATAGAAAAATAACTATATTAGTGCAAGCCATTTTGCCATAAAATAATAATTTTCTTCAATTAGAATAAAATAATAATATTAACAAAGGCGAAGTTTAAAAGCTAGAGTTTAGCCGTAGCCGATGCAGATTACTAGAATGAGGTCAAGAAACTTGTTTTCGGACTAAGAAGTGCAAACTGCCTGCCATCACGATGGCCTCGCTCGACACCGGGACCTCTGGATTAGAAGTCCAAAGCGGTATCCACTGCGCTACAAGGGCTACGCTTCAGTCTCAAGGTCAATTCATGACCACTTGAAGCACATCACAAGTGGAACTGAACATCTTCCTCAATCAAAATGACCTTGAGGGCGTTTGTGTAGCAAGCGTTCTTTTGCGTTTTATCTGATCATTTTTCTTTAATTTAGTAAAAATAATATGCATTCTGTAACAACAGTGGGCATATAGACGGTTATATCAGATAATTGTTATTTGCCTTTTTGAAATGCTTTTTATAGATCAACAATAAAAACTGCATCCAACAAATCACATTCGCCTTAACTCGAACCCGGTACCTTTGGATTAGAAGCCCAATGGGCTATCCACTGCGCTACACGGGCTACGGCTTAATCCCAAGGTCAATTTATAAGAACTTGAAACACATCACAAGTGGAAATGAACATTTTCCACAACAAAAATGACCTTGAGAGCGATTATGTAGCAAGCGTTTTTTTTTTAGTTTTATCTGATCGTTTATTTAATTAAGTAAAAATAAAATGTATTCTGTAACAGGGGGTATATAGACGGTTACATCAGATAATTGTTATTTGCCTTTTCGAAATGCTTGTTACAAATCAGCAATAAAAACTTCACCCCACAAAACAGCCTTGCCGGGACTCGAACCCGGGATCTTTGGATTACTCGACTCATCCTAAGGCATGCGCAGCAAAAGTGTCGAAAACCCAGACCACTCGACTCGTCGTAAGGCATGAGCAGCAAATTGAGTGGCCGGGAAGAGCACCAAATGTATGTGAAATGTGTTGAAGACCCAGACAGTCCGACTCGTCGGAGGACTTGAGCAATCATTTGGACTTCCGGGAAAATGTGTAAAATGTGTGTAATAGGTTATATCAGATAACTCTTTTTGCCTTTTAAAAATGCTTGTTACCGAACAGCAATACAAACATCACCCAACAAACCATCCTTGCCGGGACTTGAACCCGGGACTTTTGGATTAGAAATCCAACGCGCTATCCACTGCGCTACAAGGGCTACCTCTTAGTTGCAAGATCAATTAATGACCACTTGAAGCACACCACAAGTGTAACTGAACATTTTCCGCAATCAAATTGACCTTGAGAGCGTTTGTGTAGCAAGAGTTCTATTTGAGTTTTGTCTAACAGTTTTTCTTTAATGAAGTAAAAATAAAATGTATTCTGTAACAGTGGGTATGTAGATTAAATCAGATAATCATTATTTGCTTTTTCGAAATGCTTATTACAAATCAGCAATAAAAACTTCACCCCACAAAACAGTCCCCTTGCCGGGACTCGAAACAGGGATCTTTGGATTAGAAGTCCAACATGCTATCCACTGCGTTACAAGGACTACGCTTTAGTCTGAAGATCTATTGATGACCACTTGAAGCACACAACACGTGGAACTGAAGGTTTTCCTCAATCAATATGACATTCAGAGTGTTTGTGAAGCAAGCTTTTCTTTTGTGTTTTATCTAATCTTTTTTTTAAATAAGTAAAAATAAAATATATTCTGTAACGACAGCGGATAAAGATATTCTATATGGAGAGTGTTATATAAACGTTTATAACAGATAATGGTTTTTGCCTTTTCGAAATGCTTGTTACAGATCAATAATAAAAATTTCATCCAATAAACCACCTTTGGTAGGACTCGAACCCGTGACCTTCGGATTCGAATTCCAACGCGCTAACCACTACACTACAAGGGTTACGCTTTGGTCTGAAAGTCAATTGATAACCACTTGAAGCACACAACATTTGGAACTGAATGTTTTCCTTAATCCATATGACATTCAGGGTGTTTGTGTAGCAAGCTTTTCTTTTGCGTTTTATCTGATCTTTTTTTTTTTAAATAAGTTAAAATGAAATGAATTAAATAAAAATAAAATGTATTCTGTAACAACAGTGGGTGTCGAAAACAGAGACCACTCGTCTTACACTGAGGTATGAGCAGCTGTTTGAGTGGTCGGGAATGCACACAACAGTGGATGTCGAAAATCCAGATCACTTGACTAACCCTAAGGCTTGCGCAGCAAATATGTCGAAAACCCAGACCACTCGACTCGCCGTAAGGCATGAGCAGCAAATTGAGTGGTCAGGAGGAGCACCAAATGTGTGTAAAACGTGTTGAGGACCCAGACCGTCCGACTCGTCCGAGGACTTGAGAAACCATTTGGAATTCCGGGAAATTGTGTAAAATGTGTGTAATAGGTTATATCAGATAACTGTTTTTGCCTTTTAAAAACATCACCCAAACAACACCCAATTTGGGTGATGTTTTTTTTATTGGGTGATGTTTTTACTTCTTAATTTTTATAAATATTTAAGGGATTTAAAATTTATTAAGGGATTTAAATAAAATACGGTCATCTTGTGAACCTTGAACCAATGACGTCATCTTGTGAACTTTGGAGCGATGACGTCTCATCTTGTGGACCTTGGACCAATGACGTCATCTTGTGAACTTTGCAGCGATGACGTCATTTTAGGTGAAATCTTAGAAAAGAACTGATAAGCTATCATCTTAGTGTTGTAATTAGTGTGTATATCGATCATTTCTAGTTTGGGTGTAGGCTAATGAAGACCTCATAGTGTAAGTTATTTTCGTGTTTTTGCCAGCTATTCTTGTATATTCTGCGCGATACATATCTCCTAAAGTTATAAAAACATACAAAATTTTTCTTAGTATTTAATGTTAATGTGATTTAAAATTTGGAACTTTAACTAAGTTTGGTACATATTTTCACTCTATGATTTCGCAAATGAATAAAATACTGTAGAAATTTTCCCATGTAGATAAGAATTACATTTAGCACAATCTAATGTTGTACGATTCATTAAAAATTACAAGTTCTAATCACTTCTTATCTTATGTGATTTGTTTGCACACGACACTCAATTTAGGTCACGCGGTTATACTTATGACGTGGCCCGAGAAGACATTACAACCTTGTGCATTGCGTGGGTAGGTTCGGTTCGTTCATAGCTGTGACAAATTTATAGTGTTTTAAGGTCTTAGTGTTTTAAAACTAAATCTTATACTTTGAATGTGGTAGTTGGTTGTTACTATCTAAAAATAATGTCTAAAATTCAAAGTATGCCATCACTCGAAGAAATAATTTCTAGTGAAAATACTATGGAGTTGTCTGTTCCTGCCCTAGAAAAAGCAAAATCTGTGGACATTGTCTCAGATGTGATTAATTCACCCTCACAAAAGATTGCTGTGGATTGGTTAGAGACTTATCTTATGTCTTCCATAACTCCACCTGAAACATCTACCATTGTCAATTCACAAGTTCACACCGAGATTGAAAACTCAACTCAAGATCTGCTTTCTTGTGCTCTAACACATAGCGGAGTGTTATCTTCCACTACAGAATCAGTTTCGATTGAATCTTCTTCTTCAGATTTTATGCAAGATACGCTCCGACGTTGGCATTTAGGTTCTGATGTGTACGTATATTTGAAACTTCGCCATGGGAAGTTAAAAGTGTATATATGGAAATATCTCTCTAACAAGCGAAATGAATTACAGCCTACGCGTGAAGGTGTTACACTGTCACCTGCTACATGGAGTGAATTTTCTCAAAAAGTGTGGTCATTCAATATTATATATGCAGATACCTCTTTTGTCAGTCGCAATGAGTTGTTCTGTTTCAATGACAACGGAAAACTGCATTTGCAGAAAATAATTCAATTATATGATTCAAAATTTTGTCTAACGCAGTGTCATATTACCTTAAATAAAAATCAAATAGCATGTTTAATGAATTGTGTCAACAACATTAGTGTAAAACTTCGAGAAAGTATATTTATAGAGTTTCTTCCTGCTCAAATATTAAAAATAAAGGACACTATAAGTTTTCTACTATCACTTATTTGTGAGAAAAATTCTGCATTCGAACAATTAATCTCTTGTATTCATGGCAACATCATGTGTCATGTAAGGAAACTTTTCAAATGTGTTGGCTGTGTTGGTCAAATTGAAGATCAAAGTTATCATGAGTGTCTTTAGAGCACTCCATTACAAATGTATGACAGAGTGGCTGAACAAGTACTTCTGAATCTTGACATTAATAACATAGCAAAGAAGGTTTTGTTGCGTGGTGAAGAAGTCTTTTACTGGTATGATCGAAATTTTTTCAAGTCATTTAAATCAGAGGAATATGAATGCGCAATAAGAAAATTATTTTAACTTGTTTGTTTAAATGTGCAACAAAATAATGTTTAATGTGTATTTTATGAAGAATAGATTCATTAAACGGATTTTTATCTTTCAAACTGAACTCCTTATTTACGTTCATCAACTCATTTTTAACATGTTCTATTTTAAAATGCTCTGTGCTCGTAGGTTATGTAACTATACATTCTAGTATAACAGGTTTACTAATATCGCTTTTTAAAATAAAATACAAAAAAATTAAAAATAAATTTATTCGAATCATATTAGATGTTTACAGTATGAGTTTCGTAATGAAAGATATTTACACTTTACAGAGTTTAAATCATAAAATTTATAATCAATGTTAAAATTTTGAAATATTCTTATTCATTCAAAATAAATGCTAAGTTATGTTCCATTCTCTAAATTATGAAGATTCATAAACAATGTTGTGTTTCAATCTCTAAGAATCGGTGAAAATTCGACTCTAGTTTCTTAAAAATCTATGAAGTTGAGATTTATTCTGTAAAATTTTGTTGTAGATCTCAGTTTAGTTCTGTCATTTTCTGTGTGTTGTTAAATATGTATATTCAAATGTGGTCATTCAATAAGAACTGGTTGGTTTTATGATGCACCCACAGTCGCGAAATCGTGGCATTTTTATGTGGATGTCAATAATGTCTAGTATAAAGATATCAAAACTCATTACATGTTTCTTTTAAGATGTTAATTGCATATATTTCATATTTTTAATGTTGCTGCAATGTAGGGTAGTTGTATCAGAGGGACACTCTTTCATTTAAATTCAATGTTAACAATCGCATATCCTTAACAGTAAGTTACATTCTATACTTCTTTAGGGCAGTTTTTAAAAATATATATATACAGTCATTTAATGATCTTAAATGTTGTATAATTTGATAAATTTTTCAATTAAATATGTGATCTGCTTTAAACAATAACATTGTAATTTTCTCACTTTGCGAACATGAACTTTGGGTCACTATCTGTTATACTGATAAGCACGATAAGCTATAGAGCCGATTTGGAATGTATTCAGGGTGAGAGTCCTTGGCTTGAATATTGTGTGTGTGTATGTATGGATGTGGTGGTGGGGAGGGGGGCTGTATTTATGAAAAATATGTATTCATATACATATTCTTTCTCAGAGCAGATTTTTCAAAATAAGAACTACACATATTAGTATTGTTTATGGAAATGTAAGGTTCCAATCATGCATTTGCAATTGTTGGATTTCCACTTGGATGAATTCTGACGTGACATACATCTCTAATGTTTTTTTTTCAAAACTATAACTTAAAATTTAGAAGGTATATGGAATATCTGCTTATATGAAATTTAAAAAATAAATAAATAAAAATGGATAGCATAAGACAGTTAGTAGCAAGTTATTAAAAAAAATGCATAATTAAGAAAGAATAACTGCGTGGTGGCAACACGTCAACATAATGACGTCATTATAGAGAGATAAGATCTAATTTTTAATAATGTAATGAGAGTGTATCACTCATTTGGAGTTTGGACAGCAAGCTGTGAAGACGTCGTTCCGTGAGTTCTAATTTTGTTAACTATTTTCAGTGTGAATATAAAAATTATATAAAATGTTTCTAAATATTCAAACTTAGAAGCTTCACAATTTTAGCTAAGTATAATGCACTATGAGTTTAAATTTCAATTTGTTAACTATTTTCAATGTGATACAATACTTACTCGTTTCATGTTTAGTAGGTTTAAATGCTGGGTGAAATCTAGGTACATGTATGTGAAAAATGGTCCATTCCTATTCAATAGATTTTAAAATGTGTTGGCGTTCTGTAAAAATAGTCGAAACTGTACACTCACTTTCTAAGTTCTATAATGGTAGTAAAATTATGATGTGAAAATGGTCAAATAATATTCGCTGGCTTTTATTTTATTTAAATTTAATGCTAAAATTTTGAGGTGCACGCACATCTATGAAAATTCGTTAGCTTGTTCAATTCAAAACCTCGATATTTAAATTACACCCACCACTTTAAAAATGATCAAATCATGCATAATCTGAATAGTGTGATCAAATCACACTATTCAGATTATGTGTAGCAAATCAGTGGTTAGCACCAGGCGGTTATTAAAAAATATATATCATTAAGAAAAAAATAGGTGGCAACAGCTCAAAATGCTGACATCACATATGTAAGTACATTTTTCTTTATTAGCGTGGTTATAACTCATTTGTAGTGTGTACGCCAAGCTGCGAAGACGTCGCATGTGAGTTCCAATGTGTTTGTTAATTATTTTTAGTGTAACATATATATGCATCACCTAAAAATATATTCAAACTTTAAGTAAGCTCACCAAAATAATTGTATTGCAATCCGTGAAAATGCTAGTTCATAAAATACTCCGTTCATATTTAGAACCGTAAAATCTATTTTAACATATTCTGTATGTGTTTTTAAATACACAACACTTAAAAGGATCGAATCTTGTTCACTTAACACAATTTTAGCTAAGTACAGTGCGTTTAAATTTGTTTTTAAGTGCACAACACATAAAAGGGTTGAATCCTATTCACTTAACACAATTTTGTGTTCACTGGAAATCCGTAATATATTATATTTTTGTTTTTAAACATTCGAAATCATTTCGATATATGCTGTTTATTTTTTAAAAATCACATTGATATATATCACTTGGAATGGTCGAATCCTGTTCACGTAACATAATTTTAACTAAGTATAATGCGTTTAAATTTGTTTTTAAGTGCACAACACATAAAAGGGTCGAATCTTGTTCACTTAATTTTAGCTAAGTATAATGCGTTTAAATTTGTTTTTAAGAGCACAACACATAAAAGGGTTGAATCACGTTCACTTAATACAATTTTTGTGTTCACTGGAAATCCGTAATCTATTATATTTTTGTTTTTAAACATTCAAAATCATTTCGATATGTGCTGTTAGATTTATTTTTAAAAAAACACAATGGTATATATCACTTAATACAATTTTAACTAAGTATTACATTCATGTTTTTAAGTACACACTTAAAAGGGTTGAATCTTCCTCACTTAATTTTAGCTAAGTATAATGCGTTTAAATTTGTTTTTAAGTGCACAACATACAAAAGGGTTGAATTCTATTCACTTAACTCAATTTTGAAAATGCGTAACTATACTTGAGTATTCAATTCGTTTAAAAAAAAATAAAAGAAAAACATGCTAAGAAATCGTAGTGTTAGAATCCACTTAATACAATTTTTGTGTTTATTGGAAATCCGTAATTGTGTATTCAATTATTTTTAAAAAGCATATGCTAAAAATCATAGTGTTATAATTCCCAACACAATTTTATATTCAATTCGTAACATTACATTCTGTTTTGAAACGCATCGAAATCCCTTTATAAAATACATCACTATTCAATCCCTTCACCCAGCGAAAAATATTCATCTTCCGTCTTCTTTGACAAGCATCTCTTCGATGGAGCGTGAGCCAGCTGGAATAACGGGTAAGCCGTTAATCGTTGTAATGGAATGGTTCCGAGTTCGAGTCCCGTATCCGACAAGTGAGAAATTAAATTCTTTTGGATAAAAATGTCGATAGATGGCAGCACTTCATAAACTTTCGCCAGAGGGCGGTTTAACTACGTCACGCTGATAAGAACGATCACTTTGTCATTGACCAACGTCGAGGGAGGACGTGTGCTAAGAGCTCCTGCAATTGTGCAATCGGCGATTGCTACACGTCTTCCAATATACTCCGCCCAAAGGTCAGTCAGCGACACATCATTTCCAGATTGTGCAATCGCTGATTGCGACATCCATTGAAACCACTTTCAAAGTTCCTCAGGTCAAAGGTCATCCCCTCTCAAGACAATTCACTCCGAGGGTATGAGTCATCAGGCACCTTTCGCAATTGGCCTCTTGGCCGAGGCCTCTTTCGAAAGAGGCATCCTCCCAAAAGAGGGGGGTCTAAAGACTCTCTGAGAGGAACCTCACCAAACTCCCTCCCAAAGAGGAATCTTCCTCCTGCTGCGCCTCCCCGACCCGTCGCAGAACCGGTGTTTTATAACTACTAATGTTATATCAGAAAACTGTTTTTGCCTTTTCGAAAAACTTGTTGCCGAACAACAATAAAAGTATCACCCAACAAACCACCCTTGCTGGTCCACGAACCCGGGACCTTTGGATTAGAAGTGAAACGCGCTATCCACTGCGCTACAAGAGCTACGTCTTAGTTTCAAGGTCAATTAATGACCACTCGAAGCACACCACAAGTGTAACTGAACATTTCCCGCAATCAAATTGACCTTGAGAGCGTTTGCGTAGCAAGCGTTCCATTTGCGTTTAATCTAATACATTTTTTTTAATTAAGTAAAAATAAAATGTATTCTGTAACAGTGGGTATACAGACGGTTAAATCAGATAATTATTAATTGCTTTTTCGAAATGCTTGTTACAAATCAGCAATAAAAACTTCACCCCACAAAACAGCCTTGCCGAGATTCAAACCCTGGAGCTTTGGATTAGAAGTCCAACACGCTATCCACTGCGCTGCAAGGTCTAGGCTTTAGTTTGAAGGTCTAGGCTTTAGTTTGAAGGTCAATTGATGACCACTTGAAGCACACAACACGTGGAACTGAACGTTTTCCTTAATCCATATGACATTCAGGGTGTTCGTATATTAAGATTTTCTTTGGCTTTTTATCTGATCGTTTTTTGAATAAGTAAAAATAAAATGTATTATGCAACGGAAGTGGATAAATGTATTCTGTATGGACAGTGTTATATAAACGATTATATCAGATAACGGTTTTTTGCCTTTTCGAAATGCTTGCTACAAATCAACAATAAAAACTTCACCCCAGAAACCACCCTTGCCGGGAGTCGAACCCGGGATCTTTGGATTAGAATTCCATCACGCTATCCATTGCGCTGCAAGTTCTACGCTTTAGTCTGAAGGTCAATTGATGACCACTTGAAGCACACAACACGTGGAACTGAATGTTTTCCTCAATCAATATGACATTCCTGGTGTTTGTGAAGCAAACTTTTCTTCTACATTTATCACATCTTTTTTTTAAATAAGTAAAAATAAAATATATTCTGTAACGACAGTGGATAAATATATTCTATATGGACAGTGTCATATAAACGGTTATATCAGATAATAGTTTTTGCCTTTTCGAAATGCTTGTTACAGATCAACAATAAAAACTTCATCCAATAAACCACCTTTGGCGGGACTCAAACCCGTGACCTTCGGATTCCAAGTCAAACGCGCTATCAACTGCACTACAAGGGCTACGATGCAACCTCAAAGTCAATTGATGGGCAAATGAAACACACTACAGGTGGAACTAAACCTATTCTGTAACAGTGGGTCTCTAGACGGTTAAATCGGTTAAAATGTATACTGCAAAATGTATTCAGGCATGAGCAGCAAATTGAGTGGCCGAGAAGAGCACCAAATGTATCTCAAATGTGTTGAAGACCCAGACAGTCCGACTGGTCGGAGGACTTGAGCAAACATTTGGACGCCCGGGAAAATGTGTAAAATGAATGTGAAAGGTTATATCAGATAACTGCTTTTGCCTTTTCGAAATACTTGCTGCCGAACAACAGTAAAATTATCACCCAACCAACCACCCTTGCCGGGACTCGAACCCGGGACCTTTGGATTAGAAGTCCAACGCGCTATCCACTGCGCTACAAGGGCTACGTCTCCGTTTCAAGTCCAATTAATGACCACTCGAAGCACACCACAACTGTAACTGAACATTTTCCGCAATCAAACTGACCTTGAGAGCGTTTGTGTAGCAAGCGTTCCCTTTGCGTTTTATCTCAAAGGTCTTCTTTAATTAAGTAAAAATAAAAGGTATTCTGTAACAGTGGGCATATAGAGGGTTAAATCAGATAATTATTATTTGCTTTTTAGAAATGCTTGTTACAAATCAGCAATAAAAACTTCACCCCACAAAACAGCGTTGCCGGGACTCGAACCCGGGATCTTTGGATTAGAAGTCCAACACGCTATCCACTGCGCTGCAAGTTCTACGCTTTAGTCTGTGGGTCAATAGATGACCACTTGAAGCACACAACACGTGGAACTGAACGTTTTCCTCAATCAATATGACATTCCTGGTGTTTGTGAAGCAAACTTTTCTTCTACATTTATCTCATCTTTTTTTTAAATAAGTTAAAATAAAATATATTCTGTAACGACAGTGGATAAATATATTCTATATGGACAGTGTCATATAAACGGTTATATCAGATAATGATTTTTGCCTTTTTGAAATGCTTGTTACAGATCAATAATATAAACTTCATCCAATAAACCACCTTTGGTGGGACTCAAACCCGTGACCTTCGGATTCGAAGTCCAACGCGCTCTGCACTAGAAGGGCTACGGTGCAATCTCAATGTCAATTGATGGGCAAATGAAACACCCTACAGGTGGAACTAAACCTATTCTGTAACAGTGGGTCTCCAGACGGTTAAATCAGGTAATTGCTATTTGCCTTTTCGAAATGCTTGTTGCAAATCAGCAATAAAAACTTCACCCCACAAAACAGCCTTGCCGGGACTCGAACCCGGGATCTTTGGATTAGAAATCCAACACGCTATCCACTGCGCTGCAAGGTCCACGCTTTAGTCTGAAGGTCAATTGATGACCACTTGAAGCACACAACACGTGGAACTGAACATTTTCCTTAATCCATATGACATTCAGGGTGTTTGTGTAGCAAGATTTTCTTTTTCGTTTTATCTGATCTTTTATTAAAATAAGTAAAAATAAAATGTATTCAGTAACAACAATGCGTGTCGGAAACAGACACCACTTAAGTTACCCAGAGGTATGACCAGCTGTTTGAATGGTCGAGAATGCACACAACAGTGATTGTCGAAAATCCAGATCCCTCGATTCACCTTAAGGCATGCGAAGCATCGAAAACCCAGACCACTTGACTCGCCGTAAGGCATGAGCAGCAAATTGAGTGGCCGAGAAGAGCACCAAATGTATGTCAAATGTGTTGAAGACCCAGACAGTCCGACTGGTCGGAGGACTTGAGAAACCATTTGGACGTCCGGGAAAATGTGTAAAATAGGTGTGAAAGGTTATATCAGATAACTGCTTTTGCCTTTTCGAAATACTTGTTGCCGAACAACAATAAAAAAATCACCCAACAAACCACCCTTGCCGGGACTCGAACACGGGACCTTTGGATTAAAAGTCCAACGCGCTATCCACTGCGCTACAAGGGCTACGTCTCAGTTTCAAGTACAATTAATGACCACTCGAATCACACCACAAGTGTAACTGAACATTTTCCGCAATCAAATTGACCTTGAGAGCGTTTGTGTGGCAAGCGTTCCTTTTGCGTTTTATCTTAAAGGTCTTCTTTAATTAAGTAAAAATAAAAGGTATTCTGTAGCAGTGGGTATATAGAGGGTTAAATCAGATAATTATTATTTGCTCTTTCGAAATGCTTGATACAAATCAGCAATAAAAACTTCACCCCACAAAACAGCGTTGCCGTTACTCGAACCCGGGATCTTTAGATTAGAAGTCCAACACGCTATCCACTGCGCTGCAAGTCCTACGCTTTAGTCTAAAGGTCAATTGATGACCACTTGAAGCACACAACACATGGAACTGAGCATTTTCCTTAATCCATATGACATTCAGGGTGTTTGTGTAGCAAGATTTTCTTTTTCGTTTTATCTCATCTTTCATTAAAATAAGTAAAAATAAAATGTATTCAGTAACAACAGTGCGTGTCGAAAACAGAGACCACTTAAATTACCCTGAGGTATGACCAGCTGTTTGAATAGTCGAGAATGCACACAACAGTGATTGTCGAAAATCCAGATCCCTCGATTCACCTTAAGGCATACGAAGCGAAAGTATCGAAAACCCAGACCACTCGACTCGCCGTAAGGCATGAGCAGCAAATTGAGTGACCGAGAAGAGCACCAAATGTATGTCAAATGTGTTGACGACCCAGACAGTCCGACTGGTCGGAGGACTTGAGCAACCATTTGGACGTCCGGGAAAATGTGTAAAATAGGTGTGAAAGGTTATATCAGGTAACTGCTTTTGCCTTTTCGAAATACTTGTCGCCGAACAACAATAAAAATATCACCCAACAAACCACCCTTAACGGGACTCGAAACCGGGACCTTTGGATTAGAAGTCCAACGCGCTCTCCACTGCGCTACAAGGGCTACGTCTCAGTTTCAAGTACAATTAATGACCACTCGAAGCACACCACAAGGGTAACTGAACATTTTCCGCAATCGAATTGACTTTGAGAGCGTTTGTGTAGCAAGCGTTCCTTTTGCGTTTTATCTAAAAGGTTTTCTTTAATTAAGTAAAAATAAAATGTATTCTGTAACAGTGGGTATATAGAGGGTTAAATCAGATAATTATTAATTGCTGTTTCGAAATTCTTGTTACTAATCAGCAATAAAAACTTCACCCATCAAAACAGCCTTGCCGGAACTCGAACCCGGGATCTTTGGATTAGAAGTCCAACACGCTATCCACTGCGCTGCAATGTCTACGCTTTAGCCTGAAGGTCAATTGATGACCATTTGAAGCACACAACTCGTGGAACTGAACGTTTTCTTTAATCCATATGACATTCAGGGTGTTTGTGTAGCAAGCTTTTCTTTTGCGTTTTATCTGATCGTTTTTTGAATAAGTAAAAATAAAATGTATTCTGCAACGACAGTGGATGTATGTATTCTGTATGGGCAGTGTTATATAAACGGTAATATCAAATAATGGTTTTTAGCCTGTTAGAAATGCTTGTTACAAATCAGCGATAAAAACGTCATCCAACAAACCACCCTTGTCGGGACCTTTTGATTAGAAGTCCAACGCGCTATCCACTGCACTACAAGGCTACGCTTCAGTCGGAAGGTCAATTGATGACCACTTGAAGCACACAACACGTGGAACTGAACGTTTTCTTTAATCCATATGACATTCAGGGTGTTTGTGTAGCAAGCTTTTCTTCTGCGTTTTCCCTGATCTTTTTTTAACTAAGAAAAAATAAAATGTATTCTGCAACGACAGTGGATAAATGTATTCTGTATGGACAGTGTTATATCAGATAATGGTTTTTGCCTTTTAGAAATGCTTGTTACAAATCCACAATAAAATCTTCAGTTCACTAACCACCCTTGCCGGGACTCGAACCCGGGACCTTTGGATTAGAAGTCCAACGCGCTATCCACTGCGCTACAAGGGCTACGCTTTAGATTCAAGATCAATTAATGACTACTTGAAGCACTCCACAAGTGTAACTGAACATTTTCCGCAATCAAATTGACCTTGAGAGCGTTTGTGTAGCAAGCGTTCCTTTTGCGTTTTATCTAAAAGGTTTTCTGTAATTAAGTAAGAATAAAATGTATTCTGCAACAGTGGGTATATAGAGGGTTAAATCAGATAATTATTAATTGCTTTTTCGAAATTCTTGTTACTAATCAGCAATAAAAACTTCACCCCACAAAACAACCTTGCCGGGACTCAAACCCGGGAGCTTTGGATTAGAAGTCCAACACGCTATCCACTGCGATGCAAGGTCTACGCTTTAGCCTGAAGGTCAATTGATGACCACTTGAAGCACACAACTCGTGGAACTGAACGTTTTCTTAATCCATATGACATTCAGGGTGTTCGTGTATTAAGCTTTTCTTCTGCGTTTTATCTGATCGTTTTTTGAATAAGTAAAAATAAAATGTATTCTGCAACGACAGTGGATATATGTATTCTGTATGGACAGTGTTATATAAACGGTAAAATTAGATAATGGTTTTTAGCCTTTTAGAAATGCTTGTTACATATCAGCGATAAAAACGTCATCCAACAAACCACCCTTGTCGGGACCTTTGGATTAGAAGTCCAACGCGCTATCCACTGCGCTACAAGGGCTCCTCTTTAGTCTGAAGGTCAATTGATGACCACTTGAAGCACACAACACGTGGAACTGAACGTTTTCCTTAATCCATATGACATTCAGGGTGTTCGTATATTAAGATTTTCTTTGGCTTTTTATCTGATCGTTTTTTGAATAAGTAAAAATAAAATGTATTCCGCAACGGAAGTGGATAAATGTATTTATTCTGTATGGACAGTGTTATGTAAACGATTATATCAGATAACGGTTTTTTGCCTTATCGAAATTCTTGCTACAAATCAACAATAAGAACTTCACCCCAGAAACCACCCTTGCAGGGACTCGAACCCGGGAGCTTTGGATTAGAATTCCATCACGCTATCCACTGCGCTGCAAGTTCTACGTTTTAGTCTGAAGTTCAATTGATGACCACTTGAAGCACACAACACGTGGAACTGAACGCTTTCCTCAATCAATATGACATTCCTGGTGTTTGTGAAGCAAACTTTTCTTCTACATTCATCTCATCTTTTTTTTTAAATAAGTAAAAATAAAATATATTCTGTAACGACAGTGGATAAATATATTCTATATGGACAGTGTCATATTAACGGTTATATCAGATAATGATTTTTGCCTTTTCGAAATGCTTGTTACAGATCAATAATAAAAACTTCTTCCAATAAACCACCTTTGGTGGGACTCAAACCCGTGACCTTCGGATTCGAAGTCCAACGCGCTATCAACTGCATTACAAGGGCTACGATGCAACCTCAATGTCAATTGATGGGCAAATGAAACACACTACAGGTGGAACTAAATCTATTCTGTAACAGTGGGTCTCTAGACGGTTAAATCGTATTCCGCAAAATGTATTCAGGCATGAGCAGCAAATTGAGTGGCCGAGAAGAGCTCCAAATGTATCTCAAATGTGTTGAAGACCCAGACAGTCCGACTGGTCGGAGGACTTGAGCAACCATTTGGACGCCCGGGAAAATGTGTAAAATGGGTGTGAAAGGTTATATCAGATAACTGTGTTTGCCTTTTCGAAATACTTGTTGCCGAACAACAATAAAAATATCACCCAACAAACCACCCTTGCCGGGACTCGAACCCGGGACCTTTGGATTAGAAGTCCAACGCGCTATCCACTGCGCTACAAGGGCTACGTCTCAGTTTCAAGTACAATTAATGACCACTCGAAGCACACCACAAGTGTAACTGAACATTTTCCGCAATCAAATTGACCTTGAGAGCGTTTGTGTAGCAAGCGTTCCTTTTGCGTTTTATCTTAAAGGTCTTCTTTAATTAAGTAAAAAGTAAAATGTATTCTGTAACAGTGGGTATATAGAGGGTTATATCAGATAATTATTATTTGCTTTTTCGAAATGCTTGATACAAATCAGCAATAAAAACTTCACCCCACAAAACAGCGTTGCCGGGACTCGAACCCGGGATCTTTGGATTAGAAGTCCAACACGCTATCCACTGCGCTGCAAGGTCTAGGCTTTAGTTTGAAGGTCTAGGCTTTAGTTTGAAGGTCAATTGATGACCACTTGAAGCACACAACACGTGGAACTGAACGTTTTCCTTAATCCATATGACATTCAGGGTGTTCGTATATTAAGATTTTCTTTGGCTTCTTATATGATGGTTTTTTGAATAAGTAAAAATAAAATGTATTCTGCAACGGAAGTGGATAAATGTATTTATTCTGTATGGACAGTGTTATATAAACGATTATATCAGATAACGGTTTTTTGCCTTATCGAAATGCTTGCTACAAATCAACAATAAAAACTTCACCCCAGAAACCACCTTTGCAGGGACTCGAACCCGGCATCTTTGGATTACAATTCCATCACGCTATCCACTGCGCTGCAAGTTCTACGCTTTAGTCTGTAGGTCAATAGATGACCACTTGAAGCACACAACACGTGGAACTGAACGTTTTCCTCAATCAATATGACATTCCTGGTGTTTGTGAAGCAAACTTTTCTTCTACATTTATCTCATCTTTTTTTTTAAATAAGTAAAAATAAAATATATTCTGTAACGACAGTGGATAAATATATTCTATATGGACAGTGTCATATAAACGGTTATATCAGATAATGATTTTTGCCTTTTTGAAATGCTTGTTACAGATCAATAATATAAACTTCATCCAATAAACCACCTTTGGTGGGACTCAAACCCGTGACCTTCGGATTCGAAGTCCAACGCGCTCTGCACTACCAGGGCTACGGTGCAATCTCAATGTCAATTGAGGGGCAAATGAAACACCCTACAGGTGGAACTAAACCTATTCTGTAACAGTGGGTCTCCAGACGGTTAAATCAGGTAATTGCTATTTGCCTTTTCGAAATGCTTGTTGCAAATCAGCAATAAAAACTTCACCCCACAAAACAGCCTTGCCGGGACTCGAACCCGGGATCTTTGGATTAGAAGTCCAACACGCTATCCACTGCGCTGCAAGGTCCACTCTTTAGTCTGAAGGTCAATTGATGTCGACTTGAAGCACACAACACGTGGAACTGAACATTTTACTTAATCCATATGACATTCAGGGTGTTTGTGTAGCAAGATTTTCATTTTCGTTTTATCTGATCTTTTATTAAAATAAGTAAAAATAAAATGTATTCAGTAACAACAGTGCGTGTCGAAAACAGAGACCACTTAAGTTACCCAGAGGTATGACCAGCTGTTTGAATGGTCGAGAATGCACACAACAGTGATTGTCGAAAATCCAGATCCCTCGATTCACCTTAAGGCATGCGAAGCGAAAGTATCGAAAACCCAGACCACTCGACTCGCCGTAAGGCATGAGCAGCAAATTGAGTGGCCGAGAAGAGCACCAAATGTATGTCAAATGTGTTGAAGACCCAGACAGTCCGACTGGTCGGAGGACTTGAGAAACCATTTGGACGTCCGGGAAAATGTGTGAAAGGTTATATCAGATAACTGCTTTTGCCCTTTCGAAATACTTGTTGCTGAACAACAATAGAAATATCATCCAACAAACCACCCTTGCCGGGACTCGAACCCGGGACCTTTGGATTAGAAGTCCAACGCGCTCTCCACTGCGCTACAAGGACTACGTCTCAGTTTCAAGTACAATTAATGACCACTTGAAGCACACCACAAGTGTAACTGAACATTTTCCGCAATCAAATTGACCTTGAGAGCGTTTGTGTAGCAAGCTTCCCTTTTGCGTTTTATCTAAAAGGTTTTCTTTAATTAAGTAAAAATAAAATGTATTCTGTTATAGTGGGTATATAGAGGGTTAAATCAGATAATTATTAATTGCTTTTTCGAAATTCTTGTTACTAATCAGCAATAAAAACTTAACCCCACAAAACAGCCTTGCTGGGACTCAAACCCGGGAGCTTTGGATTAGAAGTCCAACACGCTATCCACTGCGATGCAAGGTCAACGCTTTAGCCTGAAGGTCAATTGATGACCATTTGAAGCACACAACTCGTGGAACTGAACGTTTTCCTTAATCCATATGACATTCAGGGTGTTCGTGTATTAAGCTTTTCTTCTGCGTTTTATCTGATCGTTTTTTGAATAAGTAAAAATAAAATGTATTCTGCAACGACAGTGGATGTATGTATTCTGTATGGGCAGTGTTATATAAACGGTAATATCAAATAATGGTTTTTAGCCTGTTAGAAATGCTTGTTACAAATCAGCGATAAAAACGTCACCCAACAAACCACCCTTGTCGGGACCTTTTGATTAGAAGTCCAACGCGCTATCCACTGCACTACAAGGCTACGCTGTAGTCGGAAGGTCAATTGATGACCACTTGAAGCACACAACACGTGGAACTGAACGTTTTCTTTAATCCATATGACATTCAGGGTGTTTGTGTAGCAAGATTTTCTTCTGCGTTTTCCCTGATCTTTTTTTAAATAAGAAAAAATAAAATGTATTCTGCAACGACAGTGGATAAATGTATTCTGTATGGACAGTGTTATATCAGATAATGGTTTTTTGCCTTTTAGAAATGCTTGTTACAAATCCACAATAAAATCTTCAGTTCACTAATCACCCTTGCCGGGACTCGAACCCGGGACCTTTGGATTAGAAGTCCAACGCGCTATCCACTGCGCTACAAGGGCTACGCTTTAGATTCAAGATCAATGTCAAGATGTCGACTTGAAGCACACAACACGTGGAACTGAACATTTTACTTAATCCATATGACATTCAGGGTGTTTGTGTAGCAAGATTTTCATTTTCGTTTTATCTGATCTTTTATTAAAATAAGTAAAAATAAAATGTATTCAGTAACAACAGTGCGTGTCGAAAACAGAGACCACTTAAGTTACCCAGAGGTATGACCAGCTGTTTGAATGGTCGAGAATGCACACAACAGTGATTGTCGAAAATCCAGATCCCTCGATTCACCTTAAGGCATGCGAAGCGAAAGTATCGAAAACCCAGACCACTCGACTCGCCGTAAGGCATGAGCAGCAAATTGAGTGGCCGAGAAGAGCACCAAATGTATGTCAAATGTGTTGAAGACCCAGACAGTCCGACTGGTCGGAGGACTTGAGAAACCATTTGGACGTCCGGGAAAATGTGTGAAAGGTTATATCAGATAACTGCTTTTGCCCTTTCGAAATACTTGTTGCTGAACAACAATATAAATATCATCCAACAAACCACCCTTGCCGGGACTCGAACCCGGGACCTTTGGATTAGAAGTCCAACGCGCTCTCCACTGCGCTACAAGGACTACGTCTCAGTTTCAAGTACAATTAATGACCACTTGAAGCACACCACAAGTGTAACTGAACATTTTCCGCAATCAAATTGACCTTGAGAGCGTTTGTGTAGCAAGCTTCCCTTTTGCGTTTTATCTAAAAGGTTTTCTTTAATTAAGTAAAAATAAAATGTATTCTGTTATAGTGGGTATATAGAGGGTTAAATCAGATAATTATTAATTGCTTTTTCGAAATTCTTGTTACTAATCAGCAATAAAAACTTAACCCCACAAAACAGCCTTGCTGGGACTCAAACCCGGGAGCTTTGGATTAGAAGTCCAACACGCTATCCACTGCGATGCAAGGTCAACGCTTTAGCCTGAAGGTCAATTGATGACCATTTGAAGCACACAACTCGTGGAACTGAACGTTTTCCTTAATCCATATGACATTCAGGGTGTTCGTGTATTAAGCTTTTCTTCTGCGTTTTATCTGATCGTTTTTTGAATAAGTAAAAATAAAATGTATTCTGCAACGACAGTGGATGTATGTATTCTGTATGGGCAGTGTTATATAAACGGTAATATCAAATAATGGTTTTTAGCCTGTTAGAAATGCTTGTTACAAATCAGCGATAAAAACGTCACCCAACAAACCACCCTTGTCGGGACCTTTTGATTAGAAGTCCAACGCGCTATCCACTGCACTACAAGGCTACGCTGTAGTCGGAAGGTCAATTGATGACCACTTGAAGCACACAACACGTGGAACTGAACGTTTTCTTTAATCCATATGACATTCAGGGTGTTTGTGTAGCAAGATTTTCTTCTGCGTTTTCCCTGATCTTTTTTTAAATAAGAAAAAATAAAATGTATTCTGCAACGACAGTGGATAAATGTATTCTGTATGGACAGTGTTATATCAGATAATGGTTTTTTGCCTTTTAGAAATGCTTGTTACAAATCCACAATAAAATCTTCAGTTCACTAATCACCCTTGCCGGGACTCGAACCCGGGACCTTTGGATTAGAAGTCCAACGCGCTATCCACTGCGCTACAAGGGCTACGCTTTAGATTCAAGATCAATTAATGACTACTTGAAGCACTCCACAAGTGTAACTGAACATTTTCCGCAATAAAATTGACCTTGAGAGCGTTTGTGTAGCAAGCGTTCCTTTTGTGTTTTATCTAAAAGGTTTTCTTTAATTAAGTAAAAATAAAATGTATTCTGTAACAGTGGGTATATAGAGGGTTAAATCAGATAATTATTAATTGCTTTTTCGAAATTCTTGTTACTAATCAGCAATAAAAACTTCACCCCACAAAACAACCTTTCCGGGACTCAAACCCGGGAGCTTTGGATTAGAAGTCCAACACGCTATCCACTGCGATGCAAGGTCTACGCTTTAGCCTGAAGGTCAATTGATGACCACTTGAAGCACACAACTCGTGGAACTGAACGTTTTCTTAATCCATATGACATTCAGGGTGTTCGTGTATTAAGCTTTTCTTCTGCGTTTTATCTGATCGTATTTTGAATAAGTAAAAATAAAATGTATTCTGCAACGACAGTGGATATATGTATTCTGTATGGACAGTGTTATATAAACGGTAATATTAGATAATGGTTTTTAGCCTTTTAGAAATACTTGTTACATATCAGCGATAAAAAAGTCATCCAACAAACCACCCTTTTCGGGACCTTCGGATTCGAAGTCCAACGCGCTATCAACTGCACTACAAGGGCTACGATGCAACCTCAAAGTCAATTGATGGGCAAATGAAACACACTACAGGTGGAACTAAACCTATTCTGTAACAGTGGGTCTCTAGACGGTTAAATCGGTTAAAATGTATTCCGCAAAATGTATTCAGGCATGAGCAGCAAATTGAGTGGCCGAGAAGAGCACCAAATGTATCTCAAATGTGTTGAAGACCCAGACAGTCCGACTGGTCGGAGGACTTGAGCAGCCATTTGGACGCCCGGGAAAATGTGTAAAATGGGTGTGAAAGGTTATATCAGATAACTGTTTTTGCCTTTTCGAAATACTTGTTGCCGAACAACAATAAAAATATCACCCAACAAACCACCCTTGCCGGGACTCGAACCCGGGACCTTTGGATTAGAAGTCCAACGCGCTATCCACTGCGCTACAAGGGCTACGTCTCAGTTTCAAGTACAATTAATGACCACTCGAAGCACACCACAAGTGTAACTGAACATTTTCCGCAATCAAATTGACCTTGAGAGCGTTTGTGTAGCAAGCGTTCCTTTTGCGTTTTATCTTAAAGGTCTTCTTTAATTAAGTAAAAAGTAAAATGTATACTGTAACAGTGGGTATATAGAGGGTTATATCAGATAATTATTATTTGCTTTTTCGAAATGCTTGATACAAATCAGCAATAAAAACTTCACCCCACAAAACAGCGTTGCCGGGACTCGAACCCGGGATCTTTGGATTAGAAGTCCAACACGCTATCCACTGCGCTGCAAGGTCTAGGCTTTAGTTTGAAGGTCTAGGCTTTAGTTTGAAGGTCAATTGATGACCACTTGAAGCACACAACACGTGGAACTGAACGTTTTCCTTAATCCATATGACATTCAGGGTGTTCGTATATTAAGATTTTCTTTGGCTTTTTATCTGATCGTTTTTTGAATAAGTAAAAATAAAATGTATTCTGCAACGGAAGTGGATAAATTAATTTATTCTGTATGGACAGTGTTATGTAAACGATTATATCAGATAACGGTTTTTTGCCTTATCGAAATTCTTGCTACAAATCAACAATAAAAACTTCACCCCAGAAACCACCCTTGCAGGGACTCGAACCCGGGAGCTTTGGATTAGAATTCCATCACGCTATCCACTGCGCTGCAAGTTCTACGTTTTAGTCTGAAAGTCAATTGATGACCTCTTGAAGCACACAACACGTGGAACTGAACGCTTTCCTCAATCAATATGACATTCCTGGTGTTTGTGAAGCAAACTTTTCTTCTACATTTATCTCATCTTTTTTTTTTAAATAAGTAAAAATAAAATATATTCTGTAACGACAGTGGATAAATATATTCTATATGGACAGTGTCATATTAACGGTTATATCAGATAATGATTTTTGCCTTTTCGAAATGCTTGTTACAGATCAATAATAAAAACATCATCCAATAAACCACCTTTGGTGGGACTCAAACCCGTGACCTTCGGATTCGAAGTCCAACGCGCTATCCACTGCGCTACAAGGGCTACGTCTCAGTTTCAAGTACAATTAATGACAACTCGAAGCACACCACAAGTGTAACTGAACATTTTCCGCAATCAAATTGACCTTGAGAGCGTTTGTGTAGCAAGCGTCCCTTTTGCGTTTTATCTTAAAGGTCGTCTTTAATTAAGTAAAAAGTAAAATGTATTCTGTAACAGTGGGTATATAGAGGGTTATATCAGATAATTATTATTTGCTTTTTCGAAATGCTTGATACAAATCAGCAATAAAAACTTCACCCCACAAAATAGCGTTGCCGGGACTCGAACCCGGGATCTTTGGATTAGAAGTCCAACACGCTATCCACTGCGCTGCAAGGCCTAGGCTTTAGTTTGAAGGTCTAGGCTTTAGTTTGAAGGTCAATTGATGACCACTTGAAGCACACAACACGTGGAACTGAACGTTTTCCTTAATCCATATGACATTCAGGGTGTTCGTATATTAAGATTTTCTTTGGCTTTTTATATGATTGTTTTTTGAATAAGTAAAAATAAAATGTATTCTGCAACGGAAGTGGATAAATGTATTTATTCTGTATGGACAGTGTTATATAAACGATTATATCAGATAACGGTTTTTTGCCTTATCGAAATGCTTGCTACAAATCAACAATAAAAACTTCACCCCAGAAACCACATTTGCAGGGACTCGAACCCGGCATCTTTGGATTACAATTCCATCACGCTATCCACTGCGCTGCAAGTTCTACGCTTTAGTCTGTGGGTCAATAGATGACCACTTGAAGCACACAGCACGTGGAACTGAACGTTTTCCTCAATCAATATGACATTCCTGGTGTTTGTGAAGCAAACTTTTCTTCTACATTTATCTCATCTTTTTTTTAAATAAGTTAAAATAAAATATATTCTGTAACGACAGTGGATAAATATATTCTATATGGACAGTGTCATATAAACGGTTATATCAGATAATGATTTTTGCCTTTTTGAAATGCTTGTTACAGATCAATAATATAAACTTCATCCAATAAACCACCTTTGGTGGGACTCAAACCCGTGACCTTCGGATTCGAAGTCCAACGCGCTCTGCACTAGAAGGGCTACGGTGCAATCTCAATGTCAATTGATGGGCAAATGAAACACCCTACAGGTGGAACTACACCTATTCTGTAACAGTGGGTCTCCAGACGGTTAAATCAGGTGATTGCTATTTGCCTTTTCGAAATTCTTGTTGCAAATCAGCAATAAAAACTTCACCCCACAAAACAGCCTTGCCGGGATCTTTGGATTAGAAGTCCAACACGCTATCCACTGCGCTGCAAGGTCCACGCTTTAGTCTGAAGGTCAATTGATGACCACTTGAAGCACACAACACGTGGAACTGAACATTTTCCTTAATCCATATGACATTCAGGGTGTTTGTGTAGCAAGATTTTCTTTTTCGTTTTATCTGATCTTTTATTAAAATAAGTAAAAATAAAATGTATTCAGTAACAACAATGCGTGTCGGAAACAGAGACCACTTAAGTTACCCAGAGGTATGACCAGCTGTTTGAATGGTCGAGAATGCACACAACAGTGATTGTCGAAAATCCAGATCCCTCGATTCACCTTAAGGCATGCGAAGCATCGAAAACCCAGACCACTTGACTCGCCGTAAGGCATGAGCAGCAAATTGAGTGGCCGAGAAGAGCACCAAATGTATGTCAAATGTGTTGAAGACCCAGACAGTCCGACTGGTCGGAGGACTTGAGAAACCATTTGGACGTCCGGGAAAATGTGTGAAATAGGTGTGAAAGGTTATATCAGATAACTGCTTTTGCCGCCCTTTCGAAATACTTGTTGCTGAACAACAATAAATATATCACCCAACAAACCACCCTTGCCGGGACTCGAACCCGGGACCTTTGGATTAGAAGTCCAACGCGCTCTCCACTGCGCTACAAGGACTACGTCTCCGTTTCAAGTACAATTAATGACCACTCGAATCACACCACAAGTGTAACTGAACATTTTCCGCAATCAAATTGACCTTGAGAGCGTTTGTGTAGCAAGCTTCCCTTTTGCGTTTTATCTAAAAGGTTTTCTTTAATTAAGTAAAAATAAAATGTATTCTGTTATAGTGGGTATATAGAGGGTTAAATCAGATAATTATTAATTGCTTTTTCGAAATTCTTGTTACTAATCAGCAATAAAAACTTCACCCCACAAAACAGCCTTGCCGGGAGTCAACCCGGGAGCTTTGGATTAGAAGTCCAACACGCTATCCACTGCGATGCAAGGTCTACGCTTTAGCCTGAAGGTCAATTGATGACCATTTGAAGCACACAACTCGTGGAACTGAACGTTTTCCTTAATCCATATGACATTCAGGGTGTTCGTGTATTAAGCTTTTCTTCTGCGTTTTATCTGATCGTTTTTTGAATAAGTAAAAATAAAATGTATTCTGCAACGACAGTGGATGTATGTATTCTGTATGGGCAGTGTTATATAAACGGTAATATCAGATAATGGTTTTTAGCCTGTTAGAAATGCTTGTTACAAATCAGCGATAAAAACGTCACCCAACAAACCACCCTTGTCGGGACCTTTTGATTAGAAGTCCAACGCGCTATCCACTGCACTACAAGGCTACGCTTTAGTCGGAAGGTCAATTGATAACCACTTGAAGCACACAACACGTGGAACTGAACGTTTTCTTTAATCCATATGACATTCAGGGTGTTTGTGTAGCAAGCTTTTCTTCTGCGTTTTCCCTGATCTTTTTTAAATAAGAAAAAATAAAATGTATTCTGCAACGCCAGTGGATAAATGTATTCTGTATGGACAGTGTTATATCAGATAATGGTTTTTTGCCTTTTAGAAATGCTTGTTACAAATCCACAATAAAATCTTCAGTTCACTAACCACCCTTGCCGGGACTCGAACCCGGGACCTTTGGATTAGAAGTCCAACGCGCTATCCACTGCGCTACAAGGGCTACGCTTTAGATTCAAGATCAATTAATGACTACTTGAAGCACTCCACAAGTGTAACTGAACATTTTCCGCAATCAAATTGACCTTTAGAGCGTTTGTGTAGCAAGCGTTCCTTTTGTGTTTTATCTAAAAGGTTTTCTTTAATTAAGTAAAAATAAAATGTATTCTGTAACAGTGGGTATATAGAGGGTTAAATCAGATAATTATTAATTGCTTTTTCGAAATTCTTGTTACTAATCAGCAATAAAAACTTCACCCCACAAAACAACCTTGCCGGGACTCAAACCCGGGAGCTTTGGATTAGAAGTCCAACGCGCTATCCACTGCGCTACAAGGGCTCCGCTTTAGTCTGAAGGTCAATTTATGACCACTTGAAGCACACAACCCGTGGAACTGAACGTTTTCCTTAATCTATATGACATTTAGGTTGTTAGTGTAGCAAGCTTTTCTTTTGCGTTTTATCCGATCTTTTTCTTCAAATAAGAAAATACAAAATGTATTCTGCAACGACAGTGTATAAATGTATTCTGTATGGACAGTGTTATATAAACGGTTATATCAGATAATGGTTTTTTGCCTTTTAGAAATGCGGGTTACAAATCCACAACAAAAACTTCACCTCACAAACCACACTTGCGGGACTCGAACCCGGGACCTTTGGATTAGAAGTCCAACGCGCTATCCACTGCGCTACAAGGTCTACGCTTTAGCCTAAAGGTCAATTGATGACCACTTGAAGCACACAACTCGTGGAACTGAACGTTTTTCCTTAATCCATATGACATTCAGGGTGTTCGTGTATTAAGCTTTTCTTCTGCGTTTTATCTGATTGTTTTTTGAATAAGTAAAAATAAAATGTATTCTGCAACGACAGTGGATATATGTATTCTGTATGGACAGTGTTATATAAACGGTTATATCAGATAATGGTTTTTAGCCTTTTAGAAATGCTTGTTACATATCAGCGATGAAAACGTCATCCAACAAACCACCCTTTTCGGGACCTTTGGATTAGCAGTCCAACGCGCTATCCACTGCGCTACAAGGGCTCCGCTTTAGTCTGAAGGTCAATTGATGACCACTTAAAGCACACAACACGTGGAACTGAACGTTTTCCGTAATCCATATGACATTCAGGGTGTTTGTGTAGCAAGCTTTTCTTTTGCGTTTTATCCGATCTTTTTCTTCAAATAAGAAAATACAAAATGTATTCTGCAACGAAAGTGGATAAATGTATTCTGTATGGATAGTGTTATATAAACGGTTATATCAGATAATTTTTTTTTACCTTTTCGAAATGCTTGTTACCAATCAACAATAAAAACTTCACCCCACAAAACAGCTTGCCTGGACTGGAACCCGGGATCGTTGGAATAGAAGACCAACGCTCTATCCACTGCGCTACAAGGTCTGCGCTTCAGTCTGAAAATCAATTGATGACCACTTGAAGCACACAACACGTGGAACTGAACGTTTTCCTTAATCCATATGACATTCAGGGTGTTTGTGTAGCAACCTTTTCTTTTGCGTTTTATCTGATCTTTTTTTGAAATAAGTAAAAATAAAATGTATTCAGTAACAACAGTGCGTGTCGAAAACAGAGGCCACTTAAGTTACCCTGAGGTATGACCAGCTGTTCGAATGGTCGAGAATGCACACAACAGTGATTGTCGAAAATCCAGATCACTCGATTCACCTTAAGGCATGCGAAGCAAAAGTATCGAAAACCCAGACCACTCGACTCGCCGTAAGGCTTGAGCACCAAATTGAGTGGCCGAGAAGAGCACCAAATGTATGGGAAATGTGTTGAAGACCCAGATAGTCCGACTCGTCGGAGGACTTGAGCAACTATTTGGACGTCCGGGAAAATGTGTAAAATGGGTGTATAAGGTTATATCAGATAACTGCTTTTGCCTTTTCGAAATTCTTGTTGCCGAACAACAATAAAAATATCACCCAACAAACCACCCTTGCCGGGACTCGAACCCGGGACCTTTGGATTAGAAGTCCAACGCGCTTTCCACTGCGCTACAAGGGCTACGTTTTAGTTTCAAGGTCAATTAATGACCACTCGAAGCACACCACAAGTGTGACTGAACATTTTCTGCAATCAAATTGACCTTGAGAGCGTTTGTGTAGCAAGCGTTCCTTTTGCGTTTTTTCTAAAAGTTTTTCTTTAATTAAGTAAAAATAAAATGTATTCTGTAACAGTGGGTATATAGAGGGTTAAATCAGATAATTATTATTTGCTTTTTCGAAATGCTTGTTACAAATCAGCAATAAAAACTTCACCCCACAAAACAGCCTTGCCGGGACTCGAACTCGGGGTCTTTGGATTAGAAGGCCAACGCGTTATCCACAGCACTACAAGGGCTACGCTTTAGTCTGAAAGCTAATTGATGACCACTTGTTGTACACAACACGTGGAACTGAACGTTTTCTTCAACCAATATGACATTCAGGTTGTTTGTGAAGCAAGCTTTCTGCCTTTTCAAAATGCTTGTTACAGATCAATAATAAAAACATCAGATAATAAACCACCTTTGGTGGGACTGAAACCCGTGACCTTCGGATTCGAAGTGCAACGCGCTATCAATTGCATTACAAGGGCTACAATACAACCTCAAAGTCAATTGATGGGCAAATGAAACACACTGCAGGAGGAAATAAACCTATTCTGTAGAAGTGGGTCTCTAGACGGTTAAATCAGATAATTGCTATTTGCCTTTTCGAAATGCTTGTTACAAATCAGCAATAAAATCTTCACCCCACAAAACAGCTTGCCGGGACTCGAACCCAGTATCTTTGGAATAGAAGCTCTGCGCATTAGTCTGAAAGTCAATTGATGACCACTTGAACCACACAACACGTGGAACTGAACGTTTTCCTTAATCCATATGACATTCAGGGTGTTTGTGTAGCAAACTTTTCTTTTGCGTTTTATCTGATCTTTTTTAAAATAAGTAAAAATAAAATGTATTCTGTAACAACAGTGGGGTCACTATAATGCATGCGAAGCAAAAGTATCGCAAACCAAGACCACTCGACTCGCCGTAAGGCATGAGCAGCAAATTGAGTAGCCCAGGAGAGAGCCAAATGTATGTCAAATGTGTTGAAGACCCATACAGTCCGACTCGTCGGAGGACTTGAGCAACCGTTTGGACGTCCGGGAAAATGTGTAAAATGGGTGTAAAAGGTTATATCAGATAACTGCTTTTGCCTTTTCGAAATACTTGTTGTTGAACAACAATAAAAACACCATCCAACAAACCACCCTTGCCGGGACCTTTGGATTAGAAGTTCAACGCGTTATCCACTGCGCTACAAGGGCTACGCCTTAGTTTCAAGTACAATTAATGACCACTCGAAGCACATCACAAGTGTAACTGAACGTTTTCCTTAATCCATATAAAATAATAATATGTAAAAATAAAGTGTATTCTGTAACGAAGGTGGATAAATATATTCTGTATGGACAGAGTTATATAAACGGTTAAATCAGATAATGGTTTCTTGCCTTGTCGAAATGCTTGTTACAAATCAACAATAAAACTTCATCCAATAAACCACCTTTGCTGGGACTCGAACCCGTGACCTTCGGATTCGAAGTCCAACGCGCTATCAACTGCGCTGCAAGGGCTACGGTGCAACATCAAGGTCAATTGATGGGCAACTGAAACACACTAGAAGTGGAACCGTTAGCAATCGTTTCTTTTGCGTTTCGTCTGATCGGTTTTTTGAATTAAATAAAAATAAAATGTATTCTGAAACAACTGTGGGTGTCGACAACAGATACCACTCGTCTTACCCTGAGGTATGAGCAGCTGTTTGAGTTGTCAGGTATTTACACAACACTGGGTGTCGAAAATCCAGATCACTCGACCCACCCTAAGGCATTCGCAGTAAATACGTCGAATAACCAGGCCACTCGACTCGCCGTAAGACATGAGTAGCAAATTGAGTGACCGGGAGAAGCAACAAATGTGTGTAAAATAGGTTGAGGACCCAGACAGTCCGACTCGTCGGAGGACTTGAGCAACCATTTGGACGTCCGGGAAATGTGTGTAAAAGGTTATATCAGATAACTGTTTTTGCCTTTTCGAAATACTTGTTACCGAACAACAATAAAAATATCACCCAACAAACCACCCTTGCCGGGACTCGAACTCGGGACCTTGGGATTAGAAGTCCAACGCGTTATCTACTGCGCTACATGGGCTACGTCTTAGTTTCAAGGTCAATTAATGAGCACTCGAAGCACACCACAAGTGTAACTGAACATTTTCCGCAATCAAATTTATCTTGATAGCGTTTGTGTAGCAAGCGTTCCTTTTGCGTTTTATCTAAAAGTTTTTCTTTAATTAAGTAAAAATAAAATGTATTCTGTAACAGTGGGTATATAGAGGGTTAAATCAGATAATTATTATTTGCTTTTTCGAAATGCTTGTTACAAATCAGCAATAAAAACTTCACCCCACAAAACAGCCTTGCCGGGACTCGAACTCGGGGTCTTTGGATTAGAAGGCCAACGCGTTATCCACAGCACTACAAGGGCTACGCTTTAGTCTGAAAGCTAATTGATGACCACTTGTTGTACACAACACGTGGAACTGAACGTTTTCTTCAACCAATATGACATTCAGGTTGTTTGTGAAGCAAGCTTTCTGCCTTTTCAAAATGCTTGTTACAGATCAATAATAAAAACATCAGATAATAAACCACCTTTGGTGGGACTGAAACCCGTGACCTTCGGATTCGAAGTGCAACGCGCTATCAATTGCATTAAAAGGGCTACAATACAACCTCAAAGTCAATTGATGGGCAAATGAAACACACTGCAGGAGGAAATAAACCTATTCTGTAGAAGTGGGTCTCTAGACGGTTAAATCAGATAATTGCTATTTGCCTTTTCGAAATGCTTGTTACAAATCAGCAATAAAATCTTCACCCCACAAAACAGCTTGCCGGGACTCGAACCCAGTATCTTTGGAATAGAAGCTCTGCGCATTAGTCTGAAAGTCAATTGATGACCACTTGAACCACACAACACGTGGAACTGAACGTTTTCCTTAATCCATATGACATTCAGGGTGTTTGTGTAGCAAACTTTTCTTTTGCGTTTTATCTGATCTTTTTTAAAATAAGTAAAAATAAAATGTATTCTGTAACAACAGTGGGGTCACTATAATGCATGCGAAGCAAAAGTATCGCAAACCAAGACCACTCGACTCGCCGTAAGGCATGAGCAGCAAATTGAGTAGCCCAGGAGAGAGCCAAATGTATGTCAAATGTGTTGAAGACCCATACAGTCCGACTCGTCGGAGGACTTGAGCAACCGTTTGGACGTCCGGGAAAATGTGTGAAATGGGTGTAAAAGGTTATATCAGATAACTGCTTTTGCCTTTTCGAAATACTTGTTGTTGAACAACAATAAAAACACCATCCAACAAACCACCCTTGCCGGGACCTTTGGATTAGAAGTTCAACGCGTTATCCACTGCGCTACAAGGGCTACGCCTTAGTTTCAAGTACAATTAATGACCACTCGAAGCACATCACAAGTGTAACTGAACGTTTTCCTTAATCCATATAAAATAATAATATGTAAAAATAAAGTGTATTCTGTGACGAAGGTGGATAAATATATTCTGTATGGACAGAGTTATATAAACGGTTAAATCAGATAATGGTTTCTTGCCTTGTCGAAATGCTTGTTACAAATCAACAATAAAAACTTCATCCAATAAACCACCTTTGCTGGGACTCGAACCCGTGACCTTCGGATTCGAAGTCCAACGCGCTATCAACTGCGCTGCAAGGGCTACGGTGCAACATCAAGGTCAATTGATGGGCAACTGAAACACACTAGAAGTGGAACCGTTAGCAATCGTTTCTTTTGCGTTTCGTCTGATCGGTTTTTTGAATTAAATAAAAATAAAATGTATTCTGAAACAACTGTGGGTGTCGACAACAGATACCACTCGTCTTACCCTGAGGTATGAGCAGCTGTTTGAGTTGTCAGGTATTTACACAACACTGGGTGTCGAAAATCCAGATCACTCGACCCACCCTAAGGCATTCGCAGTAAATACGTCGAATAACCAGGCCACTCGACTCGCCGTAAGACATGAGTAGCAAATTGAGTGACCGGGAGAAGCAACAAATGTGTGTAAAATAGGTTGAGGACCCAGACAGTCCGACTCGTCGGAGGACTTGAGCAACCATTTGGACGTCCGGGAAATGTGTGTAAAAGGTTATATCAGATAACTGTTTTTGCCTTTTCGAAATACTTGTTACCGAACAACAATAAAAATATCACCCAACAAACCACCCTTGCCGGGACTCGAACTCGGGACCTTGGGATTAGAAGTCCAACGCGTTATCTACTGCGCTACATGGGCTACGTCTTAGTTTCAAGGTCAATTAATGAGCACTCGAAGCACACCACAAGTGTAACTGAACATTTTCCGCAATCAAATTTATCTTGATAGCGTTTGTGTAGCAAGCGTTCCTTTTGCGTTTTATCTAAAAGTTTTTCTTTAATTAAGTAAAAATAAAATGTATTCTGTAACAGTGGGTATAATCAGATAATTAATGTTTGCTTTTTCGAAATCCTTGTTACAAATCAGCAATGAAAACTACACACCACAAAACAACCTTGCCGGGACTCGAACCCGGGATCTTTGGATTAGAAGTCCAACACGCTATCCACTGCGCTGCATACTCTACGCTTTAGTCTGAAGGTCAATTGATGACCACTTGAAGCACACAACACGTGGAACTGAACGTTTTCCTCAATCAATATGACATTCAGGGTGTTTGTGAAGCGAACTTTCCTTCTACATTTATCTCATCTTTTTTTAAATAAGTAAAAATAAAACATATTCTGTAACGACAGTGGATAAATATATTCTATATGGACAGTGTCATATAAACGGTTATATCAGATAACGGTTTTTGCCTTTTCGAAATGCTTGTTACAGATCAAGAATAAAAACTTCATCCAATAAACCACCTTTGGTGAGACTCAAATCCGTGACCTTCGGTTTCGAAGTCCAACGTGCTATCAACTGCACTACAAGGGCTGATGTGCAACCTCAAGGTCAATTGATGGGCAACTGAAACACACTACAGGTGGAAATAAACCTTGAGGGTGTTTCCTTTAGCAAGCGTTTCTTTTGCGTTTCGTCTGATCGGTTTTTTGAATTAAATAAAAATAAAATATATTCTGTAACAACAGTGGGTGTCGAAAACTCAGACCACTCGTCTTACCCTGAGGTATGAGCAGCTGTTTTAGTTGTCGGGAATGCACACAACACTGGGTGTCGAAAATCCAGATCACTCGACCCACCCTAAGGCATTCGCAGCAAATATGTCGAAAACCCAGACCACTCGAGCAAGTTGAGTGGCCGGGAGAAGCACCAAATGTGTGTAAAATGGGTTGAGGGCCTAGACCGTCCGACTCGTCCGAGGACTTGAACAACCATTTGGTCTTCCGGGAAAATGTGTAAAATGTGTGTAATAGGTTATATCAGATAACTGTTTTTGCCTTTTAAAAATGCTTGTTACCTAACAGCAATAAAAAATCACCCAACTAACCACACTTGCCGGTTCTCGAACCCGGTACGTTTGGTTTAGAATTCCAACACCTTACCCACTGAGCTACAAGGGCTACGCGCTAGACTGAAGGTCAATTGATGACCACTTGAAGCACACAACACGTGGAACTGAACATTTTCCTTAATCCATATGACATTCAGGTTGTTTGTGTAGCAAGCTTTTCTTTTACGTTTTATCTGATCTTTTTTTTTAAATAAATAAAAATAAAATGTATTCTGCAACGAAAGTGGATAAATGTATTCTGTATCGACAGTGTTATATAAACGGTTATATCATATAATTTTTATCATTTTCCGCAATCAAATTGACCTTGAGAGCGTTTGTGTAGCAAGCGTTCCTTTTGCGTTTTATCTAAAAATTTTTCTCTAATTAAGTAAAAATAAAATGTGTTCTGTAACAGTGGGTATATAGACGGTTAAATCAGATAATTATTATTTGCTTTTTCGAAATGCTTGTTACAAATCAGCGATAAAAACTTCACCCCACAAACCACTCTAAACGAGGCTGGAATCCGGAGAATTTGGATTAGAAGTCTTATTGGATTAGTTATCTGATCTTTTTTTAAAATAAGTAAAAATAAAATGTATTTTGTAACAACAGTGGGTGTCGAAAACAGAGACCACTTAACTTACCCTGAGGTATGACCATCTGTTTGAATGGTCGAGAATGCACACAACAGTGATTCTCGAAAATCCAGATCACTCGATTCACCTTAAGGCATGCGAAGCAAAAGTATCGCAAACCCAGACCACTCGACTCGCCGTAAGGCATGAGCAGCAAATTGAGTGGCCGAGAAGAGCACCAAATGTATGTAAAATGTGTTGAAGACCCAGACAGTCCGACTAGTCCGAGGACTTGGGCAACCATTTGGACGTCCGGGAAAATGTGTAAAATGGGTGTGAAAGGTTATATCAGATAACTGCTTTTGCCTTTTCGAAATACTTGTTACCTAACAACAATAAAAATATCATCCAACAAACCCCCTTGCCGGGACTCGAACCCGGAACCTTTGAATTAGAACTCCAACGCGCTATTCACTGCGTTACAAGGCTACGCGCTAGTCTGAAGGTCAGTTGATGACCACTTGAAGCACATAAAAGTATTCTGCTGATGATTCTGCCTCTGAAAATACATGTATTCTGCAACGAAAGTGGATAAATGTATTCTGTATGGACAGAGTTATATAAACGGTTATATGAGATAATGGTTTTTTGCCTTTTGGAATGGTTGTTACAAATCAACAATAAAAACTTCACCCAATTAACCACCTTTGGTGGGACTCGAACCCGTGACCTTCGGATTCGAAGTCCAACATGCTATCAACTGCGCTGCAAGGGCTACGGGGCAACCTCAAGGTCAATTCATGGGAAACTGAAACACACTCCAGGTGGAACCGTTAGCAGTCGTTTCTTTTGCGTTTCGTCTGATCGGTTTTTGAATTAAATAAAAATAAAATGTATTCTGTAACAACAGTGGGTGTCGACAACAGAGACCACTCGTCTTACCCTGAGGTATGCGGAGCAAAAGTATCGAAAACCCAGACCACTCGACTCGTCTTAAGGAATGAGCAGCAAATTGAGTGGCCGGGAAGAGCACCAAATGTATGTGAAGTGTGTTGAAGACCCAGAGTGTCCGACTCATTTTAGGACTTGAGCAACCATTTGGACGTCAGGGAAAATGTGTAAAATGTGTGTAAAAGGTTATATCAGATAACTGTTTTTGCCTTTTCGAAATACTTTTTGCTGAACAACAATAAAAATATTACCCAACAAACCACCCTTGCCGGGACTCGAACACGGGACCTTTGGATTAGAAGTCCAACCCGCTATCCACTGCGCTACAAGGGCTTCGTCTTAGATTCAAGGTCAATTAATGACCACTCGAAGCACACCACAAGTGTAACTGAACATTTTCCGCAATCACATTGATCTTGAGAGCGTTTGTGTAGCAAGCGTTCCTTTTGCGTTTTATCTAATAGTTTTTCTTTAATTAAGTAAAAATAAAATGTATTCTGTAACTGTGGGTATATAGACGGTTAAATCAGATAATTATTATTTGCTTTTTCGAAATGCTTGTTACAAATCAGCAATAAAAACTTCACCCCACAAAACAGCCTTGCCGGGACTCGAACCCGGGATCATTGGATTAGAAGTCCAACACGCTATTCACTGCGCTGCAAGGCCTACGATTTAGTTTGAAGGTCAATTGATGACCACTTGAAGCACACAACACGTGGAACTGAACCAACGCAGAACTGAATCAGAACTGAACGCAAAACTGCTCAATTACCGGTGTCCCCGGAATATAGACATTAAGAATATTTCGGAACTCCAAAACGGAACGCTCAAGGTCACGTGCCGAGAGAGTGATCAGGAAAAGCTTGTTCCGCTATTTCAAAACTCTGCAATAGCCGAGAAATTCTCTATTAAAAAACAAGAGGACCGGAGGAGAGCTCTGATTGTATTTAATGTGCCTCCAAATTACACGGAAATCAATGTTAAATCTCTAATATGTCTCAACTACAGAGAACTTACTCCTGATGACAGAAAAATTGTTAAAAGCTTCAAATCCAGAAATAACTCTAACAACTGGGTTTTTCAGGTCAGCGTTTTTGTGGCCAACAAGATCATGGACTTAAAAAAACTCTTTTATAACTTTAACAGTTTTGTGGTCAAAATATTTATACCATTAAAAATGTGCTATAAATGCCAAGGATTTGGCCACATGGCCAATTTCTGCCCACATCCTCTTGGAAACTGTAGTTTCTGTACAAAGAGCGATCACACCCACAGGACCTGTGAGGCTAGGCGTCCTGTGTGTGTGAATTGCAACACTGCTAACCATAATAACCCGTCTCTTAAGTATAATATTGATCACCATGCTCATGACCGAGGGGCCTGTAGCGCCTACCAAGCAGAGGTAAGGCGCATTAAAGATCTACAGAGGGAGGCTTGAGTCTCTCTCCTTTGTACATTTCTTTTTCTTGTTATTTAAGTGTCTATTATATGTATAATTTGCTTATTTTAATTACTTGTTTATATATACTTGTTTAATTTAATGTGCTTTTCACCCCCTTGGTTCCCCATTCGTGCTCGTTTCCCCCTGTTCTATGGTACTTAAATGCCTTCAACTAAATACTAATCATTCCCTTGCCGCCCATAACAATTTAATTCAATTCTCCTTGGAGAACTCTATTGACTTTGCCTGTATTCAGGAACCGTACATCTGCAAGGGTAATGTTCTAACTCCTCCTCCAGGCATAAGGCAGTTTTCCTCACTATCAAAAAAGGCAGCAATCTTGATATTTAACCCCGAAATTCTAGCATATCAAAAATTTGTAACCTCTTCATCCATCTTCATCGAAATCCATCTTACAACCTCAAAAACTCTTACTCTCTCTAGTATATACTTTCCTCCCCACGATAACTTTCCCACTCTCCTCCTCGAACTTTCACCCTTTGACTTCCTCAACTCAGATTACCTTCTCCTTGGAGATTTTAATGCCCGAGCACGAATGTGGGGCTATGGTTTCACTGATCGCCGGGGCCTGGATCTTATCGATTTCTACTTAGAGAACAACCTGGTGATTTGCAACGACCCAAGCATTGGTCCTACTTTTATTTCCCACTCCGGCGTAGGTTATCCTGACCTTTCCCTGACAAACTTTGCTTTCTTCGATGTTATCCGCTGCTGGGAGGTCCTCTCCTCCGATTCCTTTAGTGACCACCGAATGATTCAAATCTCCCTCAATCTCAGTTTTTCTCCCCCTTGTGAATTCCACCTTAAAACCAACTATAACCTCAATAAATTCATTTTTAAATTCAAAGCACATATCCCTTATTTGGTCTCCCTTCTTGAAAATATAAACAATACAGCTTCTCTTGACGACTTCTTTAATAACTTCACTTCTCTAGTTAAATCCTGTGCCCTTTCCAATATAAGAAAAAAGAAATCCAAACAAGCCAAAGGTTTCACCTGGTGGAACAAGGATTTAACTAAACTCCGCAATTTTGTCTCGGCCCTCTATAAACGTGTTAAATCTTTAGAGAAAAACTCTGCCCCCTTGGAGGACATTTCAGCAGCCCAAACTAAATATAAATTAAACAGGGCAAGATATAAAAAATTGATTAATAAAACAAAACTTAATTCCTGGAAAACTTTCTGCTCCAAATGTAACTCCTCTTTCGGCACTCATTTCAAATATGCATTCCAAAAACACCGAAAAATCAATAGTATTGAACTACAATTCTCAGACAACATTAATCTAAATTATCATGATAAAATTGATCGGTTATTGGACCACTGCTTCAAGGAAGATGCAAATTTTTCGGGTTTTCCCTCCCTCTCCCTGCCAACTCTCGGTTTGGGTGAGATCTCCCCGGAAGAATTTTACGTTGTCTTTAATAACCTGAAGAGTGGAAGGGCCCCTGGCCCAGATAAAATTGACTTCACCATATGGAAAAAATTCCCCATTCCCTCCTTTCCCTCCCTTTTAACCAAAGCTCTTAATCTATGCTTTAAATTCTGCCACTTTCCCTCCTGCCTGAAAGCAGCTAACGTTTTGTTCTTTAATAAACCCGGCAAAGACCCTTCCCTCTGTTCGTCTTACAGACCAATCTGTTTGCTCCCAACCCTGGGAAAAATTCTTGAAAAACGCTTCATAAATAAACTAAACTATTGGCTCACCTCTGGCGAGATTCTCCATCGCCTCCAATTTGGTTTCCGTGAGTTGTGCAGCTGCGAGGACGCGACTCACAGGTTGATCGACTCAATCAATAAACTCAGACCAGGACATTATGTCTCCCTAACCACCGTGGACATCTGCGGAGCCTTCGACAACCTAAACTGGGAAATCCTCCCAAATACTTTTAATAAAATTAATCTACCTCCCACATTTCAAAATTTTATCTTTTCCTACTTACAAAACAGAATCATATCTTTTATTGATGGCCCCACAGTACACACCAAACATATTTCCCGCGGAGCCCCACAAGGCTCGGTTATCTCACCAACTCTCTGGAATATTTATTTCAATAACATTCTCTTATTAAATAATGATCAAAACCACCTCCAAGCCTTCGCAGATGATCTTGCGGTGGTAACCTATGCTCCTACTCTTCGCTCCTTGGCTATAAATAATAACGTGCTGTTAAATCTAGTTTCGGAATCTCTTACTAAATTAAAATTAGAAATCACCCCCTCCAAATGTCAAGCCATCATTTTCAATAAGTCCCGTTCAAAAATTAAGAAAAATCCCACTTTTAAAATCAACAATATTAAGATAACAATCTCCAGGCACCTCAAATTTCTTGGAATAGTTTTAGATGACAACTTTAAATGGAGTGCCCACGTCTTCCATCTTAAGGAGAGATGTTTCAAGATTGCCTCAACCTTCGGTAAACTGGCCGGTTGTAACTGGGGTGTTAATAAATCATTTTTGAAAGTTTGTTACTTGGCGGTCATCGAAAAAGTTCTTTCCTTTGGGGCGGGTATCTGGGGCAACAATCTAACAGGGGCTCAAATTAAAACTCTTCTTTCAATACAAAGAATTTTTCTTCTTAAGATCTCTTCAGGTTTTAGGACCTCTTCAAACATCTCTCTTTTTTCCCTTACAGGGATCCCGCCCATTCACTTAGTAATAAAATCCTTGCATTCAAAATTTACCTTTTGGAAACTTCGTCAAAACCCTTTTTCTTCCCTTGATTTTCCCGCCCCTTCCCTTTTTGACTTTAATTCACCCTTTTCTTCCTCTCCTCCTGCTAACAGGGTTGTCCTTTTCGAACCCTCGGACCCTCTTTCCTTCTCCAATTTAAACATTTATACTGATGGTTCCTCCCTCGACGGCAACACTGGATTCGCCGTCTGCATCTTTAAACATGATGTCCTGGATCGGGTCTTTTCCTTTAAACTAGGTGGTGAAAACACTGTTTTCCAGGCTGAAATTACAGCCATAGACTATGCAATCTCCTGGGCAATTGAAAACAACTCTAAGGTAAATGTATTTTCGGATAGTCTCTCCTCAATTTTGGCATTTAGATCTATAAAAAATAAATAAAATTTCTTAAATAAAATCAAAATTAAAGCTAGTCCATTCAAAAATTTCATTAATCTCTCCTGGGTAAAAGCTCACGCGGATAACCCTGGCAACGAGGCGGCAGCTCACTTTGCCGAACTTGCTACCATTTCTGGTACCCCCCTTCCCATCCCCTACCCTTACTCTCTGCTAAAAAAACATTGTAAAAACCTTCTTCTTAGCCAATGGCAATCTTACTTAAATGATTATATCTCTCCCCGTACCCACGACCCCGTTCGAATTTCAAATTTTCTTCCCTCTGTTGACCCAAATTTTTTAATTTCAAATCAATTTCTTACTTACTTTTTAACAGGCCATGGCCCTTTTCTGGACTACCTGTACTTTTTCAAACAAAAAACTACCTCTAACTGTTCATGTAACGCCTACGGCGATGCAGATCACTTTGTTTTTTCTTGCCCCCTTACCCTCCCTAATCATCTCTCTCGGCCCACTAGTGCTAACTCTGCGGCCTGGTTTTCCAGGGTTCTTAAGAACAATTCTTCTATTCAAAAAATTAAAAATTGCATCCTCTCCGCCTGCGAAATTTCGAATAATATTCCCTGATCAACCTGGGGGTCTCCTGGCCCCTTCTGGTCCCTGACTTTGCACTGCTCCTCTTTTCCTTGGTTCTTTTGGGATGTTGCTGAAAATACCTGTAAACAATTGTATACTTCTGTTAATTCCAATTTACTCATTCTGAAAAATCATTGTAAATCTCTTCGGTAAATTCCAATTTTCATACAGAATAATCATTGTAAATCTCTTCAAAATGTTAGTACACCTTCTGTTCAATCATTGCCAACCATTTTCATCCACATTCACCTTTCATTTGGTATAATTATCATCATCATATCAAACTTCATCATCATATGTAAATTTTTGGAAAAACTGCCATCAAAATATTCTTCATCATCTTATGTAATTCCAGGGAAAACTTTCATCTTTTTCCCATTCTGGTTATACCTGAATTTATTACTCCTGAATTTTTGTGTACTCTGTGTTTTAATTGTGTTGTTCTATGTGTTATAAGTCTCTGTGTAGTTTTCTGTGTTCCTGTGATGTGATTCATTTTAATATATGTTCTGTAATCTATTGAATCTAAAAATAAAGTTCCCGGCCACACATCTTGCTACCATAAGCCTTCGGGTTGGTCGTGTGGTCTGGATTTTCAACACTCAGCGTGGAACTGAACGTTTTCCTTAATCCATATGACATTCAGGGTGTTCGTGTATTAAGATTTTCTTTTGCGTTTTATCTGATCGTTTTTTGAATAAGTAAAAATAAAATGTATTCTGCGACGACAGTGGATACATGTATTCTGTATGGACAGTGTTATATAAACGGTTATATCAGATAATGATTTTTTGCCTTTTAGAAATGCTTGTTACAAATCAGCGATAAAAACGTCACCAAACAAACCACCCTTGTCGGGACCTTCAGATTAGAAGTCCAACGCGCTATCCACTGCGCTACAAAGGCTACGCTTTAGTCTGAAGGTCAATTGATGACTACTTGAAGCACACAACACGTGAAAATAAACGTTTTCTTTAATCCATATGACATTCAGGGTGTTTGTGTAGCCAGCTTTTCTTTTGCGTTTTCTCTGATCTTTTTTTTAAATAAGTAAAAATAAAATGTATTTTGCTACGAAAGTGGATACATGTATTCTGTATGGACAGTGTTATATAAACGGTTATATCAGATAATGATTTTTTGCCTTTTAGAAATGCTTGCTACATATCAGCGATAAAAACGTCACCAAACAAACCACCCTTGTCGGGACCTTTGGATTGGAAGTCCAACGCGCTATCCACTGCGCTACAAGGGCTACGCTTTAAACTGAAGGTCAATTGATGACCTCTTGAAGCACACAACACGTGGAATTGGGCGCGGTAGCCCATTGGTTAGCGCGCTGGAGTTGCACTCGGTAGGCCCTGGTTCGATTCCAGCCACTGCCAAAACTGCCGCCGTGTTCATGCGGAGTACGATCACGTTAAACATGTGGGTCCGAAAGTCCTTCCGAGAGGTTGGTGGTAGAGGAAGGAGGGTACGGTCCCTGTGGATGCCTCCCCCACTGGGTTCCGGTCTGTATTGGGTGGCACTTCCCGACCGTCCAAACAGTTACCTTACACCTTTCTGGTAGGTCGGACGGTCTGAGTCTCAGCAATCAACAGCAACACGTGGAACTGAACGTTTTCTTCAATCAATATGACATTCAGGGTGTTTGTGAAGCAAGCTTTTTGCCTTTTCGAAGTGCTTGTTACAGATCAATAATAAAAACTTCACCCAATAAACCACCTTTGGTGGGACTCAAACCCGTGACCTTCGGATTCGAAGTCCAACGCGCTCTGCACTACAAGGGCTACGGTGCAAACTCAAAATCAATTGCTGGGCAAATGAAACACCCTACAGGTGGAACTAAACCTATTCTGTAACAGTGGGTCTCCAGACGGTTAAATCAGGTAATTGCTATTTGCCTTTTCGAAATGCTTGTTACAAATCAGCAATAAAACTTCACAAGAGAGATTGCCGGGACTCGAACCCAGGATCTTTGGATTAGAAGTCCAACGCTCTATCCACTGCGCTACAAGGTCTGCGCTTTTGTCTGAAAATCAATTGATGACCACTTGAAGCACACAACACGTGGAACTGAACGTTTTCCTTAATCCATATGACATTCAGGGTGTTTGCGTAGCACGCTTTTCTTTTGCGTTTCATCTGATCTTTTTTTTAAATAAGTAAAAATAAAATGTGTTCTGCAACGACAGTGGATAAATGTATTCTGTATGGACAGTGTTATATAAACGGTTATATCAGATAATTGTTTTTTGCCTTTTTGAAATGCTTGTTACAAATCAACAATAAAAACTTCACCCCAGAAACCACCGTTGCCCGGACTCGAACCCGGGACCTTTGATTTAGAAATCCAACGCGCTATCCACTGCGCAACAAGGTCTACGCTTTAGTCTGAAGCGTCAATTGATGACCACTTGAAGCACACAACACGTGGAACTGAACGTTTTCCTTAATCAATATGACATTCAGGGTGTTTGTGAAGCAAGCTCTTTGCCTTTTCGAAACGCTTGTTACAGATCAATAATAGAAACTTCATCCAATAAACCACCTTTGGTGGGACTCAAATCCGTGACCTTCGGTTTCGAAGTCCAACGTGCTATCAACTGCACTACAAGGGCTGATGTGCAACCTCAAGGTCAATTGATGGGCAACTGAAACACACTACAGGTGGTACTAAACCTTGAGGGTGTTTCCTTTAGCAAGCGTTTCTTTTGCGTTTTGTCTGATCGGTTTTTTGAATTAAATAAAAATAAAATGTATTCTGTAACAACTGTGGGTGTCGAAAACAGAGACCCCTCGTCTTTCCCTGAGGTATGCGCAGCAAAAGTATTGAAAACCCAGACCACTCGACTCGCCGTAAGGAATGCGCAGCAAATTGAGTGGCCGGGAAGAGCACCAAATGTATGTGAAATGTGTTTAAGACCCAGACAATCCCACTCGTCGGAGGACTTGAGCAACCATTTGGACGTCCGGGAAAATGTGTCAAATGTGTGTAAAAGGTTATATCAGATAACTGTTTTTGCCTTTTCGAAATACTTGTTACTTAACAACAATAAAAATATCATCCAACAAAACCCCCTTGCCGGGACTCGAACCCGGGACCTTTGGATTAGAAGTCCAACGCGCGATCCACTGCACTACAAGGGCTACGCGTTAGTCTGAAGGTCAGTTGATGACCACTTGAAGCACACAACACGTGGAACTGTACGTTTAACTTAATCCATATGACATTCAGGGTGTTTGTGTAGCAAGCTTTTCTTTTGCGTTTTATCTGATCTTTTTTTTCAAATAAGTAAAAACAAAATGTATTCTGCAACGAAAGTGGATAAATGTATTCTGTATGGACAGTGTTATATAAACGGTTTTATCAGATAGTTGTTTTTTGCCTTTTCGTAATGCTTGTTACAAATCAACAATAAAAACTTCACCCCAGAACTCACCCTTGCTGGGACTCGAACCCGGGACCTTTGGATTAGAAGGCCAACGCGCTATCCACTGCGCTACAAGGGCTACGCTTTAGTCTGAAGCGTCAATTGATGACCACTTGAAGCACACAACACGCGGTAAAAGGTTATATCAGATTACTGTTTTTGCCTTTTCGAAATACTTGTTACCAAACAACAATAAAAATATCAACCAGCAAACCACCCTTGCCGGGACTCGAACCCGGGACCTTTGGATTAGAAGTCCAACGCGCTATCCACTGCGCTACAAGGGCTACGTCTTAGTTTTAAGGTCAATTAATGACCACTCGAAGCACACCAGAAGTGTAACTTAAGATTTTCCGCAATCAAAGGTTCAGGTCTCTAATTTCCTTCAAATCAGCATTCCATGGGGGTACAGAAAGTTAATTTTTCTTAATATAAGAAGGTGTGTGTGTGTGTGTATAGTCTGTAGCTAGAACTATAAGCTGGGGACAGCGACAGAATCTGATACAGAGGCACTTCAAGATCCGGGCAAATACGGCTCGACGAATTGTTTTTAATTCATACTAGAATTTTAGTTATTTTATATTGAAGCACGATTTTGAGCAATTTTCACAAAAATGGATTTCTAAATGATTGAAAATGTTATCGCAGAGTCTATTTTGACACCATTGGAAAGATCTAAGAACGTTCTTTCTAACAATGTTTGAACCGAATCCGTAGGACAATTTCTTTATATTTATTTATTTATTTTTAAATACATCGAAGTTTGTATATTTTAGATTATTCGATACTTAAATATGTGTGTTTATCTTCGTATTTTAACGGAATTTTTTTAATTACTACATTATTTTATTTGTTGTGAATTTTTAAGTAAATACATAAAATTTAAAATTGTAAATATCGTTAATGAAATACGTATATTTTTCTCCCCAGTGGACTTGCCCCTCAAAGCCTTGAAACTCACGGTGAAGTCTTCTCGCCTAGAGAAATAATTTCATTTTGTTTCTTTTATTTATTTATTTTTCTCTCTTTCCCCGGTTGTGGAACAAAAGAAGGAAGCGATTTGCAAATTGAGTGGTTTTATCTGTATGTATTATTTAACTAGCGGAAGCTTATTTAGGATCCGGGCAACTCTGTGTAATTATTTCGAGTAGTATATAAATATACACTGGAGAAGAAAAATAACCTATCTGCATCTTATGGCCTTCTGATATAATTAATTTTCCTTCTTCCTGCCCTCTGTAGTAGTATGACAGGTTCAACAATACATCAGTTGCAAAAAATATCTTTAATTGTTTGATAATTTGAAAGAATCTATAAATTTTCTGTAAATTTTAATAGTTTTATTTACTACTCGGAGATCAAAAAAATTATGCACAGCCCCAGTAACTAAAACATCTGATGTATGTAACAAAAAACTTTTCAGCAAAAGAAAATATTTTGATATCCATAAACAATAACAAGAAAGATCAATCATGCTTAAAGCATTGATTATGAAACACTTTCCAACTTCAATGCAATTTTATTTAAACAAGTCTAAAATGCAATACATTCCTCGGTAATATTTTGAAACTTATCACAATACTGCATTAATTTATTATATTTGAAAACTTAAACCTTCATCGAAAAAAATGAACTTCATTCAAATGACGGCATTAAAATATAAATTGCCTGGTTTAAACATCTCTAAAATGTTACACATTCCTCGGTAATAGTTTTAGAATTATCATAATACTAAGATAATTTATTATATTTGAAAACTTCATCGAAAACAACTGAAATTAATTCAAATGACGTCATAGAAAAAATAACACGCCTGGATCTCTCTATAAAAACAGGATTTCATTCATAACTTTCTCCCATTCATTTCATTCATCACAATACCATAATAATTTATTTTATTTAAACATTTTGTTTAAGACCATGGAGCTACAAAAAATTAAACTCTATGCTTGAAACTTCATCGAAAAAAATCATCCTTCTCTTTATGAAATCAATTAATATTTCATTCATATCAGCCATGCAGACTCCATGAACTAAATTATTTTGTGTTAAAAAAATACAGGAATTCTAATTCAACTCATTCTATATATTTTGCTGTTTACATTTTACATAGATGAAAAATAGGCTTAGTTGTAGAAATAATCAAATTTAGATGAGCATTTAAACTCAAATATATTGTCATTGGGTTGTTTCAGTATGTAGATGCACAGAATTTAAGCAAAAATAAAGTAGTTTTAGGACGGATACAACACGCAATATGCATTAAAAAGAACTTAAAAAAATCACGATTTTGAAACAAAATGGATGCCATATATCATTTTGAAGTGGGTCATGTCATCGTTTCATATCATGCTCACGTGATCGTTTCATATAAGAGGTGTAATTATTATTTTAATTTTTATTGAAAAAACTACTGAATATATTTCGCTGAATTTTTTTATATATATTTTATGGAACAATTTGAATATTACCTAAAATTTTCGAAGCAATTTGTGAATTTTAAATCCGCTTAAAAAATGTTTGAAAAATTAGGTCCCATAGGGCTCAATGTATTTCATTTCTTCGACCCGGGTTCAATCCTAAACTAATTGGGTGATATTATTCATTTATATTCCCATAGGTCCTACAGACCGTCTGAACAACATACTAAAATTTCATTTTGATTAAGTCATTTTTACGGCAGTTATCGTGCTAACGGACAGACAGACAGACAGACAGAATGAACAATAATTTAGTCCATTGGCTGATATGAATGAAATATCAATTGATTTCATAAGGAGAAGGACGATTTTTTTCGATGATGTTTCAAGCATAGAGTTTAATTTTTTGTAGCTCCATGGTCTTAAACAAAATGTTTAAATAAAACAAATTATTATAGTATTGTGATGAATGAAATGAATGGGAGAAAGTTATGAATGAAATCCTGTTTTTATAGAGAGATCCAGGCGTGTTATTATTTCTATGACGTCATTTGAAGGAATTTCAGCTGTTTTCGATGAAGTTTTCAAATATAATAAATTATCGTAGTATTATGATAGTTTTAAAAATATTACCGAGGAATGTATCGCATTTTAGAGATGTTTAAACCAGGCAATTTATATTTCAATGCCGTCATTTGAATGAAGTTCATTTTTTTCGATGAAGGTTAAAGTTTTCAAATATAATAAATTAATGCAGTATTGTGATAAGTTTCAAAATATTACCGAGGAATGTATTGCATTTTAGACTTGTTTAAATAAAATTGCATTGAAGTTGGAAAGTGTTTCATAATCAATGCTTTAAGCATGATTGATCTTTCTTGTTTAAACTTACAAGGGAAGGCTTTGCAATAGTTCTCTCGGATTGCAATCTTTCATGTCCTATCTTATAAAGGACCAGGAATAATGATAAAACACCACGGCTTTCATCTGCTAAGTGATAGGGGGCGCCACAATAACAATCTGAAGTTTTCATGCAAACATGCTCTACTGACGTGTATTATTAACATTTTAGTGTGAAAATATTATCCTTTTCAATTATTATTATTATTTTGAAATAAAATGGACAATAATGGTAAGTAGTAAACGATAAATTTATTACTAATATAATTTATATCTTATTAATTAGCTAAACAACTGCCAAGACATGGTCGTAAAGGTTGATCAAACACAACAAAGACAAAGGCTGAAATTTTTGGAAACCAAAACTGAACTAATCAACAAAACTATTGACTGTATTACAATGAAAGTCAAAGCAAATGAAATTTGTAAAATAATGAATGATTTAAATTCTTTGTAAGTTTGAAATTATGAACGGGAATGATTAAATGTATGATCTATACAAATGAAAACTTTACAATGTGCACATTTAACAAATGCATAATCATTGCAATTTAGAATAAAACAAGTTGCTGAACCAATATTAAATACAGTTGCCATTACCTTGTTAAATTTTGTAATGTGTTTTTCAACAGAATATCTAGCTTTTTTCCAAGAATATATTACCATATCTTGAAGTATATCAGCGCCAAGTTAATTGTACACAAATGAATGCATTTTTGAAATAAATAATTTGTCTTTTAACTTTCTGTTGGCCACTTCATCGATGTTGGTTCAAAATTCATCGATGTCTTCAATATGGACCCCTTCAATGCATGCAGCTCGAATTTTTATGTAGTCTTCGAAACGTTTTACTAATGCCTTATAAGGATTGAAGAAGTAACAGTCTAACGGCTGTGCATATTTTGTTGATTTTTCAGGTATTATTTAATAATAATAATAATAACTGAAAAGGATAATATTTTCACACTGAAATGTAAATAATACACGTCAGTAGAGCACGTTTGCATGAGAACTTCAGATTGTTATTGTGGCGCCCCCTATCACTTAGCAGATGAAAACCGTGGCGTTTTATCATTATTCAAGATCCTTTACAAGATAGGACATAAAAGACTGCAATCCGAGAGAACTATTGCAAAGCCTTCCCTTGTTAGATAACAAAACATTCAATATCTGGATGATGGTACATCCTATAAATGATGTCATTTGCATTTTTATATCAAACGGCTATTTTTATACATATATTGGTAACATGAATATTTTATATGTCTTTTCAATTTTAAGAATAAATAAGTGAAAAAGCCTTCTTCTGGTCCGACCTCACAGAAAATTAATAGGACTCTGACGTTTAAGCGAATGAAATAATCGTACGTCATTCTGTTTTATTATTTCAATCTGTTCGAGAGATGTTGTACTCATAGATATTAAGAAATTACTGGTTTATACATTTTCAGGGATGTTCTCAATGAGTAAATTCATCCAAAAGTTTTATACAAATTTTAAATATATAACTATTTAAAATTATTTTACAGAACTATACAAGGTGTCCCAAAAAGATTGAAAAGACCTTTAATTCTTTACCTGTTGAAGATAAGTGAGCAATGTAAATTGCAAAAATGTTGAAAGTAAGGTAGGAAATAAGACTACGTTAATGAAGTAGTCCTCCCATTCATTTTCAAAAAGTTACACGTTTTGAATTTTTATACGACCCCCTTAGACAAATTGGGCCAATCAGAAAAATTTTATTTTTTATGCAAGAAGATCATTTAAAAAAACCGCATATCTGTATCTTTAAAATCAACTGAATTATGATAAAGGAAAATATCTGACTTATGCCACTTTTCCGTACCATGTGAAAGACTGTTTCATCAGTGAAAACAGGGGTCATAAACAAATGGACGATGGAAATTGTTTAGATCAAAAATACGTTAATATGTGTCAAATTTTTTTATCACAAATGAATCTAAATAAAGACAGAGATCATATAAAGCACAAAGATCATATAAAGTAGTGGTACTCACTACACGGTTGGGTATCCCGTGTATTATCTTCCAGTTTTATATTTTTTCTGATGTGCCACAAATTTACATTTCTAATTTAATATAGGGTCCCCATTCACAATGTTCAATTTTCAATTAAATATAACTTGCTCAATTTTAAAGACACAGATATGCGGTTTTTTAATGATCTTGTTGCATTAAAAATAAAAATTTTCTGATTGACCAAATTTGTCTAAGGGGATCGCATAAAAATTTAAAAAGTGTAACTTTTTAAAAATGAATGGGAGGACTATTTCATTAACGTAGTCTTATTTCCTACCTTACTTTCAACATTTTTGCTATTTACATTGTCCACTTATCTCCAACAGGTAAAGAATTAAAGCGCTTTTCAATCCTTTTGGGACACCCTTTATAGTATTCTGATAAAATAAATAACGTTAATTCTAAGATCAATATTTTTAAGGCAATTTAAAATGGTATTGAAAAAATGTAAGAATTTAAACATACCTTAATATCAGACAACAGATAAAACAATTTTCTATTAATTACAAATATTGAAGAATTTCTATGAGTTACAAAATATTACTGTCTTGAAATAAAAAAACATTTTCATCGGATTAGGCCAAGGTATCTTACTCATCAATGGTAACTTCGTTTCTAGAGGACCAGATCCACTCACAAGAATATTGCTTAGGGACATTCTGCTAGATAAAAGGTCTTTCAATACTGACCACTTAGCATTCTTGGACGTGGCTTCCCCAGGATGAAATACAACACTTTTCCTTCAGGACGTTCCCGGCCACTCAAACGGCTGCTGCAAACCCTCGGGTCAGTCGAATGGTCTAGGTTTTCGACTATTCTTTCAGGCATCTACTGCAGAACATGAGAGATGGAAAAATGGTCATCTGATCCATTGCCTAATACCCAGAATTTTCTCCTGCTACAAAAGAGCCTAGATATAGTCAGTAGACTGGACCCCCTGATGTGTTAATTGCTTTAAGACAACTGACCATTCACATAAAATCGTATCTCATCCCTCATCTGTATGGGAGTGAAAAAGACCCCTCTAGACAAAGAGATTACTCTCTGTGGAGGGCTTTTCTTTTCTTGTTGTAAAGGCATTTATTTTATCAGTTCAACGCTTGCAAATTTCTGAAGCTAAATAAAAAAAAAGTTACTTTTATTGCCCTGGGAAATGCTTTGTACCCCTCTCTTCAAAGTTGAACAATTTATGTGAAGAATTATCTATTATTCTTTTACCGGATTTTCTGATCCCGTGTTGATGGGATAGCGTATTCTTTGTACGTTACGAACATCGTCTTTTTTTTTGTTTTTTTTATTGTTTAAAAGAACTTGCGTTTACTTTTAATCTATTCTATACCTGTAATTTTATACTTGCGTACAATATGCGATATTGTATCATACAATTTTTTTAATTCTAAATTCATATGCACAAATAATGCTGTAAAAAATATTTTTCTAGACACCTTCACGGGCCCCTATTGTTCACCGGGCCCCTATTGTTCGCCGGGCCCCTGTACCATGGTCCCAACTGGGTGATGTCCCATTTCACCTCTTCCCATTTTATCCTGCGTCTCTTTCTATTCCCATTTTATCCTGTCTGCACCCCCTCCTAATTACCTTGTGGTCCTCACCTGTTGGTAGAGGGGAAAACTGTGTGCGTTCTCCAATAGTCTCTTCTCTTCACAGCTCTGCTCGCCTGTTGGAGGGGTTGAGATTTGTTCCCCTTACAGCCGTTCCATTTGGAATGGCTTTACTTTGTCAAAAAAATATACAGTAAAGATAATTTCCCTTTGGGAAGATCTATGTTCGTCTATATCTATTTTATACATAACTAGCAGTATTCCCGTTTTCAATACATTATAAAGAAACTTAAAATTTACCATCAGGTGCAAATTCCTATAGTATTCTTAATGACATTGTTATTCTAAGCATTCTATTACAATAATTAAATTAAAGTTCCAAAAAGGAAGTTCTCTATTCTCACTATACAAAACTCAATATTTAGGGTAGTAAAATGAAGGTCACGTATACTGCAATTTAAAATGGCTGATGAGTAGGCCCCATAATAAGAATTTTTTTATTGTTAATGAAGACCACATTGAATGAACATCTTGAAAAATTAACGACCTGAAAAATTTTCTCACGAAGATGGTTAACAATCATTGACATATTTTTCTAATTGTCCGAAAGAACATTTTTAATTTCTATTTAGAATAATTTACTTGCAATTTCCCAATCTGCCTTCGATTCGACATTATCTTTGACATTTAGGTTATTTTTTCATTACAAACAAATGTGCCTCTGTCTCAAAGAAACGTTAAGCGTTCTTTCAAGAATGCCATGAGTGACATATTATTGCACATACATACATTTATTATACATACTATTTTTATTATTATACATACATTTAAGTATTAGCTAATTGACATAACATTAATAATTGATAAGTGATAGAAAAGGTCTAAATTATTTTCTTTGGACATTAAATTTTGCAGCTTTATTTTACGAGATTATATTACTCCAGAACAGTATTATAGTTTTTATTTTTAAAATACTAGCTATCTTAATCGAAACGGTACGATGAATATAAACCCTTGGACTTTTAAATCTTCAAACCTAATAGTTAAATATGTAAACATTTTTTTTTACTTCTTTTGTTGAAAATAAAAATATGGTGCACATTATGAATATATAAAATGATTTCAATATTTAAATATTTTAAATATTTTTTCGAAAAGTTTTTGTCCGAGCAGATTTGCTAGGTGACTTATCTACCAAATATTGTGAAATTAGGTCAATTAGTATTTTAGCTAGGGCGAATACATGAAAATTTTTGTTGGCCATTTCGTAAAAAAAGGCGGGTTCTTCTTTTCCGAATCGTACCAAGTTCTAATCAGCACCAGAGTATTCAACAAGTAACTTATCTACCAAATTTTGTGAAATTTGGTTAGTATTTTAGCTAGAGCGGATAAATGAAATTTTTACGGGCCATTTCTCAAAAAAAGGCGGGTTCTGTTTTTACGAACCGTATCAAAAACTAATCAGCACCAGGGTCACATCCAAGTGACTTACCTACCAAATTTTATGAAATTCGGTCCATTAGTTTTTTAAGTAAGAGTGGATACGTACATTGCACACAGACCCACAGACAGACGTCACGCTAAAAATAGTTTTTTCGTATTCTAGAGGTCTCGAAACGTGTAGATCCGTCGAAAACCCGAGTTGCGATTTTCGACATGATTCCAATACTTTCCCTATACATTACCATGTATTGCAGGGAAAGTAAAAACGGCATAAACTTTAGAAGGCTAGCGTGAACCATTCTCAGGATATTGCACGTTCTTCTAATAAATTTATAAAACATATTACATAAAAATAAAATAAGTATAAACTATCTGGAAATATGTTCACTTTTCATACAATATTATGCGACAAATTTGCTAACATCATTCTTGTGGATCTAATTTGTTCCATTCACGAGAGAGGATACTTGTGTAATAGTTTTGTATTTTAAGTACAGAATATTCACCAATAGTCATTGATATATAAGAAAAGCTCCTCTCTTCCTCTTCATCTGTGTGTAACGCTTGGCGATCAATTTGGCAAACTTGGTGACTTATTTGCAAATATTATCAGTGGAGATTCAAAAAATTTGCCCACAAAATACAAAACTATAAATTTTCATCTGAAAATACTGGCAAAAATTCATAAATATTTATACTTTTTATAGAGGTAATATTGTTAATGTATTTATTAGTACTATCTTCTCCTTTTTAGTTGCATTTATTAGTACTATTTTCTAGTTTCTGGTATTTGGTTTTTCTTATTTCAGGTATTTTTTTAACATTTTCTAATTTTAAGTTTCTTTAAGTCATTGTCAGTATCCTTTATTTTTTTTAACTTTTAGAGTTTTCCAAATTTTATTTCCAGTTCATTTTCTGAATATTTTTAAACATTTATAGTGACTAATTATTTTCTAACTTTGTTAACAATTTACCACTGCTTTCCATTATAGGCTTTTCATGACATCCTAAATTTCATTTGTTTTTCAATTTTTCAGGATATCCTAAAGATTTCACTTACCTTGAAGCACTTAAATACTTTAAAGGCAATTTTAAATTCCTTTCCCTATTTGATCATTCTAGAATTTTTCAGGTTTCATTTTTTTAATGAAATCACCAATTATTTCCGATTGTTTTCAAATTTTCTGATATTGACATTTCATTTTTTTTTTGTATTTCTAAGTTGAATGACCATTTGATATAAAATTCTGCTTTTAATATTATTAAGACTGCAGGCTACTAATTTTTCTTTAATTTAAACGATAACTTTAGGTGATTTTTTATTTATTTAAATCTCTGTTCATCATTATGTTTTCTTTTTCATAACTACTAAATTATTTATTTTTTTACTTTTCTGAATTTAAAAGTTTCAATATGGCATTTCGTATAAAAATGGCTAAAAAAAGTTGGATGTAATATTTTTTTAATTACTCGCATGGGCCAAAATTTTACCGGTTTGTCTCGCAAGTTCCAGTTCCCGAACTTGGTCTGAGTTTGAAGAAAATTTTGAAAACTAGTTACATTATTAATTACTTTTACAAATTTGCACTCAACATTTTCCACAAATGTACCCCAGCTTTCACTGGTAAATGATCAATTTAGGTACAACAAATATGAGGAAATCAAAGTTTAATCGTTTCTGGAAAATACCCACTAAAACCCAACAAAGCCCAATAATTTTTTTTTTTTTTTTAAACTCTGCGTTTTTCAAACCTTTCAAATTTAGACTTTTAGCACATTTGAATATAAATCATTTCGGGCCGGACCGGGCCGAGATTCAATGGTCTTTGAACATAGCTAGGCCGGGCTCGGGTTCTACACCTGTAAAGTTCTTTGAGCTCGGGCCGGGTTTAAATATTGACTCTGTCAGGTGGGGTGAAAGTGAAACTGAATTTTTGACTCTTGCAGACCTTTGACACACATACGGCCTTTACACACACATAGACATAACCAGGATCTTGGAATGTTGAAAATACTAAGTTTCGTTTATGTAATTTTTCAAGCAAGAGGAGGTATGACTCTTAACCCCCCCCCCCCCTTGCCTATGCTACTGTACATACTTACTGATATATACACATATATGACCCAAAAACGTTATATTGAAATTCAAACTTGTAAAAAGGTCAAAAATAGGAATTATAATGTTTGACTACGTTATAATACTTTTGCTGCTAGAGAGTACTTTACAATACTAGAGAAAGTAATACGTTAAAAAGTTTTGGATTCTGTTCGTCAATTAAGGGTTTGCGCAACAACCACTGCATAAACATATATATTTATGGTACTACAAAACAATTATAAGTACCCATTTCATAGGGATATCTGACAAGATAGGATTTACTCTATCTAAATTATTTAAATATATTTAAATAACTCCAAACAATATATTTACAAGTACTATTTTTAATTTGTTCTCAACACTAATTTCACGAGTGGCGAAGGTCGTTTGGATATGCTCCCTCTGAGACACCTGCAATCACAATACAATGTTCAACGTGATCGTAAGAGGGACGGAGCTCCTCGGAAGTCATTTGCACCCCTCTCAGGTGGGAGAAAAGGTGGGGTACAGGTATGTTTAAAGTACCTTGGGGTACAGGTGTATTTTGGATAAGGGATGAAATGCTACTATTTTAAAAAAAGGGTAGCGAAAGGGACGAAATGGGAAGAGATCAAACGGGTATAAACCGCTCCTTGCATCAGGAAGGTAGTCCCAAGAAAAACTAGATCTGGAGTAGATTATACTACTATTATCAAGGGAAACGCCCGAGACTTAGATCCTTAAATGATATTAAAAATTTTGTGAGAAAAATAAATTAAAATTTGAAGACAATTTCTATAATTTTAAAAGAGATCAAGGTGCTTCGGAAAACCAACCAGAAGCAAATAATATGGAAGTCAGGATCTCCAAAAACTTCAGGGAAGTTATTAATTCACCCTAATCCAGAGAGTGGAATACAGCAATTTCTCGACGAATTAGGTATCATGAAGGAAAGAGGTGTCTGGGACTTAGTGCCTTGCATCGGTTTCAGACAAAATAATTGGCTGCCGTTGGGTATATACATTCAAAAGGGATGAAAAGGGTGAAATTGGCAGATTTAAAGCAAGATTTGTTGTCCAGGGGTTTAATCAAGGAAAGTGGCAAAATTATGAAGAAATTTTTTGTCCAGTCATAAATTTTACTATTGTTAGACTGTTTTTCACTATATTTGTTTGTATGTTAGGATGGTTACATTTACAACTTGATAATGAGCTCAGAAAAGATGAGTTTTTTTTTAATTTAAATGGTGTAATTGTGCTTATGCATTTAATTACAATGTTCTACTCATAGTATATGTTGATGACATAATTGTGTTTGCTAAACATCAAAAGACCTACAGTATCTTGTTTCACTGCCGAAATCTCAATTTGACATCAAAGCTTTAGGAAAAACAAGAAAGATAATTCATGCTTAAAGCATTGATTATGAAACACTTTCCAACTTCAATGCAATTTTATTTTAAAAAGTCGAAAATGCAATACATTCCTCGGTAATATTTTAAAACTTATCACAATACTACATTGATTTATTATATTTGAAAACTTAAACCTTCATTGAAAAAAATGAACTTCATTCAAATGACGGCATTGAAATATAAATTGCCTAGTTTAAATATCTCTAAAATGCAATACATTCCACGGTAATATTTTTAAAACTATCATAATACTACGATAATTTATTATATTTGAAAACTTCATCGAAAACAACTGAAATAAATTCAAATGACGTCATAGAAAAAATAACACGCCTGGATCTCTCTATAAAAGCAGGATTTCATTTATAACTTTCTCCCATTCATCACAATACTATAATAATTTATTTTATTTAAAAATTAAGACCATGGAGCTACAATTCATAAACTCTATGCTTAAAACTTCATCGAAAAAAATCGTCCTTCTGTTTATAAAATCAATTAATATTTCATTCATATCAGCCATGCAGACTCCATGGACTGAATTATTTTGTGTTAAAGAAATACAGTAATTCTAATACAACTCATTCTACATATTTTGCTTTTTACATTTTACATAGGTGAAAAATAGGCTCAGTTGTAGAAATAATCAAATTTGAATGAGAATTTAAACTCAAATATATTGTCATTGTGTTGTTTTAGTATGTAGATACACAGAATTTAAGCAAAAATAAAGTAGTTTTAGGACGGATACAACACTCAATATGAATTAAAAAGAACTTTAAAAAATCACGATTTTGAAACAAGATGGATGCCATATATCATTTTGAAGTTGGTCATGTGATCGTTTCATATCATGGTCACGTGATCGTTTCATATAAGATGTGTAATTATTATTTTAATTTTTATTTAAAAAACTACTGAATATATTTCGCTGAATTCTTTTTTAAATATTTTATGGAATAATTTGACTATTACCTAAAATTTTCGAAGCAATTTGTGGATTTTAAATCCGCTTAAAAATGTTTGAATAATTAGGTCCCATAGGGCTCAATGTATTTCATTTTTTCAACCCGGGTTCAATCCAAAACTAATTGGGTGATATTATTCATTTATATTCCCATAGGTCCTACAGACCGTCTGAACAACATACTAAAATTTCATTTTGATTAAGTCATTTTTACGGCAGTTATCGTGCTAACAGACAGACAGACAGACAGACAGACAGAATGAACAAAGTCATAAACACTTTTCAACTTTGTTGTAAAGTGTTAATAAAAATGTTATTAGGTATTTGCTTTGAGGAAAATCAAAGTGAAAATCTCATTCATCAAAATCAATATATTAAGAAAATATGTGATAAATTTTCATAATTTAAATACCCCATCCCTAGTTTACCAATAGCAAAAGGAGTTGTACTCAGTAAATCAGACTGTCCGTCCAATCCCTTTGAGGCTGAAGAGATGAAAAACTTACCTTATAGAAATCTGTTAGGAATGCCTTCTTTTCTTGCAAGTAGAACTAGACCAGACATTTGATATGCTGTAAATGTTCTTTCACAATTTCAACAAAACCCAGGAATTAATCACTTGGATGTTTTACTTAAATTCTTAGGGTATGTAGATCAAACTAAAGATTTTAAATTAAATTTATCAAATAATTAAATTATAAATCTTAAATGTTTTTCTGATTCAGATTTTGTAGTCCACCGCGATGAGAGAGTGTCATTAGGGGGCATGATCTTTTTCATAGATAATGCTCCAATTTCATGGAGAACTTTTAAACATAAATGTGTTAGTTTATCTACCATGAAATCTGGGTATATTTCTTTGACTGAATCTGCAAAAGAAATTATATGGGTGCAAAATATCTTGAGAGAATGTAAAAAGCTTGGAATTAAATTGAATAGAAGTATTGTATACTGTGATAATCAAGCTGCAATTAACTTTTCTAATTCACCCCTAGAGAGTAATAGAACTAAATATATAGATGTCAAATACCATTTTCTTAGAAATTTAGTTGAAAAGAAACAATTTGAGATTAAATTTATGAATAGTAAAAATGATAGAGCTGGTGGTTTTACCAAACCTATAAACCTATAACTGAAGTAATGATTTTTAAATTTTGTGAAGAAATTTTTAAAAGGTAAAAAAAAATTGTTTCAAGAAACTTTTAAAAAGTAAATTGAAAATAAATATAAATTGTTTAAAACTGTATTCAAAACTGAGTAAATATTTTTGAAATACAGTTTTTTCAAATCCTTCATTATGTAGTTTAGTTACAAATGAGTTTCAACTGTGTGGCGATGTATCAAGTTCTAAAATTTTCAATATACCAAATACAAACTTTTGGAATACCTCAACAAGTAGATTAGTTACTGTTGATTTAAACTGTGTGGCGATATGCAAATTTTAAAATTTTCTATATGATTATAAAAAATTTTGAAATACATCAACAAGTAGATTAGTTACTGTTGATTTCAACGGTGTGGAGAAGAAATAAAATGGAATTTATATGAATCTACTGCTACATGCATAGAGATCTTATTGTATATATTTTTTAATTTAGTCATGTAAGTGTTTCATATATGTATTTATACATCAGATTTAACAATGTTTGTAACTTATGTTTATACACTAAAATTAAACATGGTATACAATAATTTTGAACCATTAGCTTGCATTATAAAATTTTTAAAAGTTGAATACATTTCTGTGTCTTTTGACGACAAAATCTGCAGGGGACGGGCGGGGGGGCGAATGTTAGACACTATTAAGTAAATAAACAGCATATCCTCACAAAGATGCGGTTAAAAGTTAAATTATCGATTGCTCCCTGTTAACTGTTTAGCGTCCGGTTCGTTTGCTTTGTTTCAAAACTGTTTTTCATTTGAGTTCCTACATATTGTACCGTAGCTGACCGGAATATGCTAAATTTCCTTATTCCTGAAAATTGACCTATATATTCCTATGACCTATATACCTTGTATATTCTGTGTATCTGGAAACACTAAATGAAAGTCGTTCGTTCCCGCCCGGTTTGTTCCTTCGTGTGTGGGATCCACACGTTGCTTAATTTATATATTTTAACTTATTTAATTATGTTTAGATTTAACTTTTATTTTATTTTATATATCTTCCTAGTGTTATTGTATACATATATTACCTTTAGGATTTGATATTACTTTAAAATCTAACGGGAAAAGTGCATGTTGTTCAGCATCGTGGTATGTACATGCAAGCTCAGAAAAATTACTATGAAAAAATTGTAGAACCAATAAGTGAACAAAATCGTACAAGTAAAAACGGTATGCTGCAAATAACATCAAATTAATTATAAAAATTTATACTTTAAATGAATAAAATAATTTCAATATTTAACACTGTTTAAGCCCTAAGCGGAGATTAAATGAAAACGTGGTCTGAGATTACATTTGTTATTATGCATGCATGTTTATTTCAAATCTTGTAAAATCATAAATTATTCTTTTACATGTTTTATATATTTTAATTTTAGACAGGTATAATTGCACTAAATGAAAGTCACTTGATTTAGTATTATATAATTAAAATTATTATTGTCCTGAACTTCCAAATTTTAAAATAAATATAACCTACCTGCAAGTAAAAATACTTATTTATTAGTGTCGGTTATTGTTTATATTAAAATAATTTTTATATAATATTAAATGAAGCAACTTTCATTTAGTGTAATTATACCTATCTAAAACTACAATATATAAAAAAAAACGTGTAAAAGAATAATTTATGATTTTACAGCTTTTGAAATAAACATGCATGTATAACAACAAATGCAATTTCTATCCACCTTTTCTTTTATTCTCCTCCTAGACTAAATATTAAAATTATTTTTTTCGTTTAAAGTATATATTTTTTTTAATTAATTTTATGTTATTTGCAGAATACCGTTTCTGCTTGTACGATTTTGTTCACTTAATGGTTCTACAATTTTTCATAGTAATTTTTCTGCGAATGCATGCATAGAATGCTATAAAAACACGATGCTGAATAACATGCACTTCATTACATTGACATATATTAACTCTTTTTAGTTTATAATACTTCTTGTTATTTAAGATTTTATTTTAAAACAAAAATTTAAAACTTTTACTTTTCTGTTATGAATTCTTTTTGTGATGCAAGTATTGTACAATTAAATTCATATAAGACCTTAAATATCAACATGATTTTAATTTTTTTCCCCCGAAAATTTTCAAAGTTTATCGCCTTTTAAAAACATTTTTAAATTCATGAAAATGGGCATTTTTTTTCCATAATTAGTATGGTCTCAAATTTGGTCATTGTTTTTTATACCAATTCTGTTATGGTATCCGATTTTATAAAATGCATCTTTAACTTATAAAGAGCCATTTTCTACCATTTTTTTTTTTTTTTTTTTGAAAATTTAATGACATTTAACTTGTAAAAAGCTATAAGAAAATAGTCAAATATGCATGAAATCAAAGGAAAAAGACTTCATTATGAACAAAATGTGCTTTTGTTCATAAACAAATTGACACTTCGAAAAAAATGTGAAAACTTATATGAATAATAATCAAATTTTCATTAAAAAAATCGTGCAGGAAAGTCATGTATAAGCATTTTAAAAATGATATTTTGATATAATTATATTTTTTTTTTCAGAAAACACGATACTTTGAAGAAATAAAAAAACATATAATTTGAGGAAATTTTAATAAAACACGCTAGAAGAAATTTAAAAAAAAATTTGATATATGGGTGAAATCTTAAAAAGCACAATACTAAATTAAGACAAATTTGATGCTTCAAGAAAAAAAAAATGTTGATTCTTAGAAGTAATTAAAAAAATTGATACTTGACTGAAATTTTTAAGAACATGATACTTGGAAGAAAAAAAAATTATACTTGGAAAATAAACATGAAACTTAAAAGAAAAAATCTGATGTGGGCAGCACATGACTTTCCTTATATAACGCAATGTATTTACTACTTTTACAGCAAAAACAAAATAGGTTATTCTTATAGTATATATGTATATATTTTTACTTTTTCCAAGATATTGAATTTTCGTCAAATAGTCGTTATTTCATTGATTTAGCGTTATTTTTATCCATTTGGCGAGATTTTCTTTGATTTGGTAACATTTAAAAGTCGCCAAGTTGGCGACATTCTGCCACAATCTCGCCAAGCGTTATGGACGGAGAAATAATTTATTCTTATAGCAGATAAATGACTATTGGAGTTCAAATACAAAAGTATTACTCAAAGTATCTTTTTTCATGAATGGGACGAGTTAGATCCACGAAAATGATGTCACTAAATTAATCGCATGATATTACATATGTAAAGTGAACATGTTTCTCAATAGAAAATATTTTTTTTTTATTTTGTATAATTTTTTGGTAATTCTTTTGAAAAATGTGCAATATCTCGAGAACGGTTCATGCTGGCGTTCTAAAATTTATGTCAATCGTTTTCTAATGAAAAATTACATAAGAAATGTCTAGTTGTGCAGCATTATTCGTGGTTTTAATTTTTTGACGATTTTTTTCAAAATTTCATTCGAAAATTTAGGGAGTTCTGAAAATTCGATTGCGTATAAAAACAATAGGCTTCCAGTATTCACGAATTGTAATTTTTGTACCAAATTTCATTCGAATCGCTCCTTTCGTTCGTAAGATATCGTTTCCACAGACTTACTGACACACACACACACACACAGAGATATCACCTCAAAAATGTTTGATTCGTGATCAGGGATGCTTGAAACGTGCTCTTCTGTCGAAAATTCGAATTCAAAATTTCGACCCTGTCACAATACTTTCCTTATACATTATTATATATAAGGAAAGTAATAAAAACACAATTCTTAGAATTTTTTTAAAAACACTATACTTAAAAGAAATATAATTAGACGGAAAAGGCTAATTCGTTTTTTAGCAATTTGTGTTCAGTGCATCTAGAAACGCGTTGTACTTGTGCCCTTATTTGCTGTGTTCATTTTTAAAAATCATCATAGTTATATGATACCACTTTTGATCAGAGATGTGCATTTTCAACACACACAAATAAAGCTGAAGTAACTTTAACAACTGGAATATCTTTAAAAGCAAGAGGGTTTCCAGAGCTATACCAAATGGCACTGCACTCATTGTCGTTTGGCTTAACCAAAACGGTTTTAAGTATTGTGTGTTTTCTAAGTATTTTATTCTTAAGAGTTATTTACAATTTAAAACAGCTTATCAACATTTTTAAAAATCACAAAATTTTTAATACTGTTTTTTGATACATTTTTAGTATCGTGTTTTTCGATATATTTTATATATCCAAGTATTTTATTCTGTCCCGAAAATGTTCTGTATTTTTTTTCTCAATTTAAAACAATTTATCTTATTAAAAATTTTTACATTAAATTAAGTTTTAAAAATCACAAAAAATTGAATTAAGTAAAAATAAAATTTATTCTGTAACAACAGATATAAACGGTTATATATATCGGATAATTGTTTTTTGACTTTTCGAAATGCTTGTTACAGATCAACAATAAAAATGTTATCAAACAAACCACCCTTGCCGGGACTCGAACCCGGGACCTTTGGATTAGAAGTCCAACGCGCTATCCACTGCGCTACAAGGGCTACCGCTCTGTGCTAAGGTGAATTGATGAGCACTTGAAGCACTCCACAAGTGAAACTGAACATTTTTCTCAATCAAGATGATCTTGAGGGCGTTTGTGTAGCAAGCGTTTCTTTTGAGTTTTATCTGATCGTTTTCTTTTCAGGGTGAGCGTCAGTAAAACTTCTACCGCTACCCTATCCGCGCTTTGTTAACTTTCGCGGGACACATTTTTCGTCGAAATTCTGCTCAAATAGTTGCGAAATATTTTCTGATAGATAAAATGCAATACTTAGATTATATTAAAACTAAATTTATTACCCAATAAAACATAGAATATAGTTTTATTTTAACTCAAAATATTTTTGGTGCTGCCATCTGTTGTCGTAATTTAATTCATACCGACTATTTTTATTTTTAATAAGCAGTTTTGAATGTCTATTCCTTCTAATAAGCTATTAAATACAACAGATCATATATAATAATGCCACAATCACGGAAACATAATTGAATTTGAACTTGAAGACAAAGGAACTTGAAGACAAAGCTGCAATCCTCATTCATGTACATTCAGATCCCCTTATCAAATTTATAGAATGAGAAATTACCTTTCCGTGATTGTGGCATTAGTATATATGATCTGTTGTTGTATTTAATACTGTATTAGAAGGAATAGATATTTGAAAATGCCCATTAAAAGATAAATAATAATTGGTATAAATTAATTTACGACAATAGATGGCAGTACCAAAAATATTTTGGATTAAAATAAAAAATATATTCTATGTTTAATTGGGCATTAAATTTAGTTTTAATATAATCTAAGCATTGCATTTTATCTTTCAGAAAATATTTTGCAACTGTTTGAGCAGAATTTCCGGGGAAAATGTGTGCTGCGAAAGTTAACAAAGCGCGGGTAGGGCAGAAGATTTACTGACGCTCACCCTTAACTAAGTAAAAATAAATAAAGTGCATTCTGTAACATCAGTTATAAACAGCTGTATCAGATAATTGTCTTTTGCTTCTTCTAAATGCTTGTTAAAGAAGTATCACTCATTAACCCACCCTTCCCGAGACTCGAACCCGGGGCCTATGGACTAGAAGTCCATCGGCCCCGGGTTCGAGTCTCGGGAAGGGGGGACTAGAAGTCCATCGCGCTATCCACTGCGCTACAAGGGCTACAGTGGACCATCAAGGTCAATTGATGAGCAGCCAAGCCAAGACGCTTCGTTACGGGCTTCCATGGGACCGAAGGTCCCTTACGCCCACATCAGAATATAAGAATGTCCACTGTTGATGATCTTTTCTGAATAGCAAAATGGTGGTAATAGCAATCTGCCTCGTGGGGTTGCTTGGTTGAGATCAGAGATGGCTCGTGGAGTCCATCTTCATCTTGGAATGGCGAAGTCGGACTCAAGGAATTGCCGTTAATGGAGTACCTAGCAAAGCTACAGTGTGCTTGCTTTCACCTCCGATCATAAATAAAAGGTTAGGAAATCAGAAAAGGATATTTTATAATAAAATAGGTATCCAGCAGGATCGTTGCGGTGCATGTAAGGCAGGATTGAGACGAGTCCCAATACGGTCTACATGTCGCTGATTTAGAAGATGGAGTAATACCTCCTAGAAATAAAGGAAAATTTGGAAGTAATGGGTGAGTTCCGTGGAACTCTGCCTTGAGACCATGAGAAACGTTCAAGTTAAGCAGAAGGAGGCGGGACAGCGGAGAGCGCCGGCAGATCAAAAGGATTCTGGCCAAGCCAATCAAAACTCCCCAAGGTTCTAGAAAACGGGAGAAAAACGAGACCTGCAAGCAGGACCTGTCATAACAAAAATAAATAAAAACTTAGGGGGATTTGGACAGTTCACAAATACTGTCGTAAAGAATAGCAATTCTATCTATTATTCTGGTGGATTCTCTTAGTTTCGGGAGGGCAGCATTGAGGGCTTGCTGTAGGAAATCTCTCCGATAGCCGTTTCTTTCGAAGCGGACAATCAGATCAATGACCTCCAGCCAGTCATCTCTAGTAGAATCATTCCGCTCAGTAGGGGGTATGTTAGCATTAAAATTTACAACTTGATCTATGGGGGTAGTTTTAGAAGGAAGTTTAGGAAAGTCCTGATCATTGTGCTTAAAAGCGGAGGCATAAGATTTTGTACTATCAGCAAACTTGCTGGGGAACGTACGAGGTTTAGCAGTCTTTGGTTTAGGAAATTTAGGACACCCGCGATAACTTGCAGGGTGTTCACCACCACAATTTGCACAAGTGCATTTAACTTCCGGTCTTTTAGGACATTCAAAAGAACGATGATCGCCCGCACACTTCACGCATTTGGGCGGCAGATGACATGAATTTGCTGCATGATGCCATTTTTGACATGAAAAGCACTGAGTGCTGGCGCCTTTGCGCCCTCTGTATCTCTCTACTTTTATTACCACTCCTAGCAGCTTAATCACTTGGTAAATTTTAAGATTTGAGGGATTTTTGTCTAATTGGACATAGAATAGAGGCATTAAGATTCTGTTGTTTTTAGGGCCTTTATAGAATCTGAGTAATGCTTCTAATTTGGAATCCTCCAGCTTCAAGTTTTTCTTTAATTAAATCTACTTTAGTGGGGACCGGGAGCCCCCTGATCACAACTTTTAACGGTTTTTCCTCGTTGAGGAGAAAAGTCCTGAAAGAAATTTTGTCATCAATTAATCTTCTTTGAACATCCATGAATTCTTCACGAGTGTCTACATCAATTTTGAAGAGATTTCCTCTCAAACTGCTTACAATCGAAGGTGCTACAAGGCGCAACTGGTTTAGGTAGTCATACCAGCTAGTGCTGGGAACAATAAAGAGGGGGGGGAGGGCGGCGTTCCTTTTTAGGAATTTCCTCAACATTCGTTGCGTCAGGCGCAGGAACCTCAGGGTCAAGAACAGGTTTGACCGTTGAAAGGGGAGAGGGAGGAACGTTATTTGCAGCTTTGGCAGTGTGCCTCTTGGGCACCTTGACGAATCCTTCATCATCAGGATCAATGAGGGAGTGTTTGCTAGCACTAGTGCTAGGTTTATCAGTTGGGCTGGCAGTGTTGCAAAACTTTTCAAAGTCCTTCATGACATCGAGCACCTCTCTGGATAACTCAATTCTAGAGCTCGTGCTTGAGCACTTAGTCTGGGTAGGCAAGGAGGATTCAAGAGACATCTTGGGTGAAGAGGAGACAACAGAAATCCCATGAGAAGAACTCATGGGGGGCTCACCAGAAAGATCCATACTGTCTGCGTCATCCAACGCGACTTCCATCTCTTTCTCCATAACAGCTGCTTTTGCCTTAAGCAAAAGCCATTCTTGTCTTGTGATATCCCTAGACGGGTTATCGACTATGACACAAAGTTCATCAAAATCAAAAACAGAGTTTTGAAGTTTCTCAAGATCAGGTTTCCCTCGAGAGGGTATTTCTTCAGAAAGAGCATGATATTGTTCCTTGAACTTTCTCCAATCAGCCATACACAAATCGGATCCAAAGACCTTCTTAAAAGCTGTGACTGAAACGAGCACACGTGAAAGATCCATACCGAGAAAATGGCGCAGAGCAGGAGAGACCGGCTCAAGGCTCAAGGCAGGGAGGGATTAGTGAAGTGCCCAGGAGAGGATAGAAATCCCCCCTTTAAACTTCAGGCGAAAAGGAAGATCAAGAAAAAGGAGTTCATAAGAGGAAAGAAGAAAATAAAGGGAAGCTCGGGTGGAAGACAACATCATGCCGATACCCGAGTCTTCATAAAGAAAGGACTGAGGCCCGAGTGAGCGCACAGTAGAGAAGAGGAAGAATGGGGAAACAGAGTTGCACCAAGAGAGGTGCAGGGCCTTGAGCAATGAGAAACCGACATATATATATACAATATACATAAAATTTAGGAAAGCTTGTGAATATCGCGAAAGTTCCCAAATGCAAGGGAGAAGCACAGAAAAGTTAAAAGGTTGCACCATAAATAGAGAAGAACAAGACTATGTTAGACGCCTCCGCTTTTTAGGGCGGAGATAAATATCACGTACCGGTCTTCCAGGTAATGACCGAGGGCGCTTTCGCGCCTTTGGGTTACGAGGATGGTAACGATGGATATTGTCCAACGTAGGGTTATTGACACTTCTCAGACCTCTATGAAATTTGATAGATAACTTTTTGACGTGTGCCAAAACAGGCCTAATTTGGAGGTCTTTATGCAAAATTTCTAACCGGACGTAGTTCGGAAGATTTGCAAACGAACGCAGTGCGTTATTTTGAATAACTTGAAGTTTCCTAAGGTGAGTCTCGGCTGCGGTACCCCATATAGGTGAACCGTACGTCATAATTGGACGTATATAGGATTTGTATAATAATAACTTGTTACGGATTGACAGGCGGCTATTTCTAGCCAATAAGGGACGTAGCTGGATGAATGAAAGCTTCACTTTCTTGTATGTTTCAGAAATGTGTTGCTTCCATGTTAAATTAGAATCTAAGTACACTCCAAGGTACTTATAAGAGGATTGCCAGGGAATAGGCTGATTGTTCAAAATTAAATTAGTGTTAGGGGGATCCCTAGGGGACGGGAAGGTAACTGCTGCACACTTACTAACATTTACTTTAATACGCCAATTAATAAGCCATTGCGTCATATCATGAAGATAATTTTGGAGAAGGTCATGCACGATGTGTGTCTGTTTATGTTGTGCGATAAGGGCCGTGTCGTCAGCATAGAGGCTAAGAGAGACACCGGGGGAACGTGGAATATCATTAATATACAGGTTGAACAATCTGGGTCCAACAAGAGAGCCTTGAGGGACCCCGCTAAGAATATTCCTGGGAGAGGAGAGAAGGTTAGAGACTCGTACTACAAAGCTACGCTCTGTTAAGTACGAGTGAAGAATTTTAATAAGATCAGGAGGGAAAGAGCGTTTGATAAGCTTGAATAACAGACCGTTTATCCATACCTTATCAAACGCCTTTTGAATATCAATAAAGACAATAGAGGTACTTTCTTGTATGCTACGAGCCTCATGAATGCGTTCAACAACCCGGAGAAGCTGGTGTTCAGTAGAATGTTTCTTCCTGAACCCATACTGCTCAGGAATCATAATATTGTTCAGGTCGCAGAACTCATCCAAACGCCGCAATATCACATACTCGAAAAGCTTAGAAAGACAGGAAAGAAGAGAGATAGGTCGATAGTTGACCGGGAGTGTTAGATCAAGACCAGGCTTGGGAATGGGTGCTACAATAGCAACCTTCCAGGCCTTCGGGAAGTAGTTAAAGTGTAGAAGAAGATTAAAGAGTTTAGCAAGATAGCTTTTAAGAAGGTTAGGTAGATTTTTTAACATGTTAGGAGAGAGAAGATCTTTCCCAGGAGCTTTATTCTTCTTAAGTTTTTGAATACGGGGAAGCAGTTCAGCATAGGTAACATCAGTCATAGTTCTAGGTGTAGGTGTAGAGAGGAATTGTTCAACCTTGGGATCAACAATCGATACCGTTCTGGTATCAATTACATCATGATGTGGTTCAAACTGACTTCTAAGACTGTCTGCAAGCAGTTCAGCCTTTTGTGTGTTAGAGATGGCCCTTCCGTTAGGACCCTCAAGGGTCGGTAGGTGTGTTTTATGCCTACGATAGTGTGAGGCAGCCCTCCAAATGGTGTTGTCTTTCGTCGTTAAGGACTCAACATATGTATTCCAACGTGCACTAGAGAATGCCTTAAGACGTGATCTCACCTGGGCACGTGAGAAATTAAGTTCACGCTTAAGGCAGGGGTCACGGCTGGCCTGCCAAGCTCTACGAAGCCTATTCCTTTCTTTGATCATCTCCCGAAGATCCAGCGGAAGCCTGTAAAAGTCAACTTTAGACTCCTTGGGCCGAGAGGACGCAGCGTAGGCATTACGAAGCATATCTTCAAATTTTTCTACCTCTGCGTCCAATTGGTCCGTGGAGTTAGCAACAGGGGGGGGGGGGGCGGGGTTTCATTTGCAAGTAAAGTTTTATATTTATTCCAATTAGTTTTAAGTTTAGCAGTGCACCTAAGGTCAAATTTATGTAGTTCAAGAGTGTAAATGATAGGGAGATGATCAGAAGGAAGTTCATTAAAAGCCTCCATGCAATAAGTATAGGGAATGTTGCTGGTGATGGCAAAATCAATAACATTATTTAAATGGGTGGGTTCACCCGGAGCTACAATCTCATAGTTGTGCTCGTCGGCCCAGCGCTTAAGCTTGGAACCTCGAACATCAACTCGAGGACAACCCCAGGCTTGACTTTTAGCGTTAAAATCACCAGCAACTATTACATGGGGCGAAATTTTGAAAAGGTAATTAAATCAGCAATGACAGGACCAGCTTTAGCTTTAGGATGGAAGTAGACAGACGCAATGGTCAGGGTCGGATTACTAGAAAGGTTGAGCTCCACAACGGTAGCTTCACCAACTTGAAGAGGAGGAGTGGGAATACGATTATGGCTGATTTTACGATTTATATAAATAGCAGTACCACCCGCAGGGAGATTGCTAATATGTCTCCTGTCATCATTGTAAAGATCATAATTAGCAATTTTACAGTTTTTCCCTGGACTAAAATGGGTCTCTTGGACCAAGAACAAATCTAAGTTATTATTTATACAAAAATCCCTAGCTTCCTGGATTTTACCTCTAAGTCCATTGGCATTCCAGATGCCAATGGTAAGATCCTTCAAGATTCTTAAGGGCACAACCATAGCCGAAAAAAGGGGGGCTAACCTTGGCTAATGAGAGCAAAAACGCTCTCATATATTACATAAACCCTATCTATTTCGGTAGGAGCTGACCGTAATGCTGGTAGGGCATTTTTAAATGCCCTGCTAGTGATATCCATCCCATACCTGTCTTCAAATCTAAATAGGTAATTCAGAAAATCGTCTGCAGCTTGATTATCATTTGCTCCTTTGGGTGCTGCTATTTTAGGTTTGACGTTAAACGTCTTTTGGGTGTCCTCACTACGTCCTTCTGTGACAGCGGCAAATGACCTCTGAGGGTTCACAAGCTTTTTAGTAAAGGTAGAGTTCACAGGGGTAGTAACCTTAAGTTTCGGGAACCTGGGACAGTTACGATAGGAGGCAGGGTGATTGCCTCCACAATTGATACATTTACAGGGGGTTTCATAGGCTTTTGTGCATTCCTTAGTGAGGTGAGGGAGGGCACATTTGACACAATTTGGAGGAAGGTGGCAGGCGTTGCTTGTATGAAAGAAGGATTGGCAACGATAACATTGAGTGACTTGCTTAGGGCCTCTGTATTTTTCTATTTTTACAATAACACTGAACAGACTAGTAATTTTATAAATTTGCTCATTTAAGGGAGTTTTGGCAATTTGCACGTAAAACAACGGCATATTGACTCTGGCAGTTTTTGGGCCTCTAGCCAACTGTGTAACACTTATGGTTTTGAGACCCAAGCACTCTAATTCACGAGCAATAGCCGTTGTTTCCGTGCAAATTGGGAGACCTCTTATTACAATTTTGAGGGGTTTTTGATCATCAAGGAGGTAAGATTTGAACTCTACCTTGTTTATGAGAAGAAATCTTTGTATTTTTAGGTATTCCTCTCTTAAGTTGACATGGACTTTTAGGAAGTCCCCTGATCCTGTGAGCTTGCTGCTAAGATTTGGAACAATCTTCTTTAGGTCAGCGATTAATTGTGACCAGTTTGTGGTCAAACTAATAAAGAAAGGAGGAGGACGTCGTTCTTTTTTGGGGGTTTCTTTTTCATTTTCATTTATCTCTTCAGCTATAGGAGCTGTGAAAGGAGTTTTAGAGGTGCTAGCAGCATTATAGATATTGAGGTTATCTATTAGAGTGGCAGAACGTAAGCTGGCAGTGTGCCTTTTTTGAGGCTTTTGGAAGCCGTCCTCATCAATTCCTCTAGGATGTTTTTTAGAGCTATTTGATTTCACATTATCTACGTTAGCATTATTTACAATATTAACATTATTTACATTATTTACAGATAATTTCCCTATGTCAGGCAAGTTGCAGGCAAGTAACTGGTTGGGAGGGCAAGAAGGCAAAGAATAACTGCCGGAGGAAAGCCTCCGACAGGGCTCACCATACTTGGGTAGATTGTTGGCGTCGACCAGCTTGTCCAGTGTCATCTCACACTTGTCGATGATATCCTTCAATCTAGCTTTATCAAATTCATCTACAGCTTTTCTCCAAAGAAACGTCTTCTCATTGATGACTTCACGAAGTCTGGCTGCTTCGGTTCTTGGGTCAGAATTGTTTGTTACTTTAGAAAGATACTCGGCCTCTTCAATTGACCAGTCTATCATTTCAATACTTTCTTCAGAATTCTTCATCAATACTATAGGAATTCCTCCTTCACCGGGGTCAGGAGGCTTGTGTAGATCAGATGGAGGTGTCTCAAGGACCGGCACATTAGTTCTCGAGGTTCTCTGTGCAAAAAGTCAGAGCAAAGAAAAACACGTCCTCTTCACTCGGCGTCACAGATGCGAATGAGCGGTTGCGAATATCGATGGCCACTCAGGTTGAGAGGCACTGATCAAAAGCGGAGGCGTGGTGGGACTCAAGGACTCAAGGAATTGCCGTTAATGGAGTACCTAGCAAAGCTACAGTGTGCTTGCTTTCACCTCCGATCATAAATAAAAGGTTAGGAAATCAGAAAAGGATATTTTATAATAAAATAGGTATCCAGCAGGATCGTTGCGGTGCATGTAAGGCAGGATTGAGACGAGTCCCAATACGGTCTACATGTCGCTGATTTAGAAGATGGAGTAATACCTCCTAGAAATAAAGGAAAATTGGGAAGTAATGGGTGAGTTCCGTGGAACTCTGCCTTGAGACCATGAGAAACGTTCAAGTTAAGCAGAAGGAGGCGGGACAGCGGAGAGCGCCGGCAGATCAAAAGGATTCTGGCCAAGCCAATCAAAACTCCCCAAGGTTCTAGAAAACGGGAGAAAAACGAGACCTGCAAGCAGGACCTGTCATAACAAAAATAAATAAAAACTTAGGGGGATTTGGACAGTTCACAAATACTGTCGTAAAGAATAGCAATTCTATCTATTATTCTGGTGGATTCTCTTAGTTTCGGGAGGGCAGCATTGAGGGCTTGCTGTAGGAAATCTCTCCGATAGCCGTTTCTTTCGAAGCGGACAATCAGATCAATGACCTCCAGCCAGTCATCTCTAGTAGAATCATTCCCCTCAGTAGGGGGTATGTTAGCATTAAAATTTACAACTTGATCTATGGGGGTAGTTTTAGAAGGAAGTTTAGGAAAGTCCTGATCATTGTGCTTAAAAGCGGAGGCATAAGATTTTGTACTATCAGCAAACTTGCTGGGGAACGTACGAGGTTTAGCAGTCTTTGGTTTAGGAAATTTAGGACACCCGCGATAACTTGCAGGGTGTTCACCACCACAATTTGCACAAGTGCATTTAACTTCCGGTCTTTTAGGACATTCAAAAGAACGATGATCGCCCGCACACTTCACGCATTTGGGCGGCAGATGACATGAATTTGCTGCATGATGCCATTTTTGACATGAAAAGCACTGAGTGCTGGCGCCTTTGCGCCCTCTGTATCTCTCTACTTTTATTACCACTCCTAGCAGCTTAATCACTTGGTAAATTTTAAGATTTGAGGGATTTTTGTCTAATTGGACATAGAATAGAGGCATTAAGATTCTGTTGTTTTTAGGGCCTTTATAGAGCTGAGTAATGCTTCTAATTTGGAATCCTCCAGCTTCAAGTTTTTCTTTAATTAAATCTACTTTAGTGGGGACCGGGAGCCCCCTGATCACAACTTTTAACGGTTTTTCCTCGTTGAGGAGAAAAGTCCTGAAAGAAATTTTGTCATCAATTAATCTTCTTTGAACATCCATGAATTCTTCACGAGTGTCTACATCAATTTTGAAGAGATTTCCTCTCAAACTGCTTACAATCGAAGGTGCTACAAGGCGCAACTGGTTTAGGTAGTCATACCAGCTAGTGCTGGGAACAATAAAGAGGGGGGGAGGGCGGCGTTCCTTTTTAGGAATTTCCTCAACATTCGTTGCGTCAGGCGCAGGAACCTCAGGGTCAAGAACAGGTTTGACCGTTGAAAGGGGAGAGGGAGGAACGTTCTTTGCAGCTTTGGCAGTGTGCCTCTTGGGCACCTTGACGAATCCTTCATCATCAGGATCAATGAGGGAGTGTTTGCTAGCACTAGTGCTAGGTTTATCAGTTGGGCTGGCAGTGTTGCAAAACTTTTCAAAGTCCTTCATGACATCGAGCACCTCTCTGGATAACTCAATTCTAGAGCTCGTGCTTGAGCACTTAGTCTGGGTAGGCAAGGAGGATTCAAGAGACATCTTGGGTGAAGAGGAGACAACAGAAATCCCATGAGAAGAACTCATGGGGGGCTCACCAGAAAGATCCATACTGTCTGCGTCATCCAACGCGACTTCCATCTCTTTCTCCATAACAGCTGCTTTTGCCTTAAGCAAAAGCCATTCTTGTCTTGTGATATCCCTAGACGGGTTATCGACTATGACACAAAGTTCATCAAAATCAAAAACAGAGTTTTGAAGTTTCTCAAGATCAGGTTTCCCTCGAGAGGGTATTTCTTCAGAAAGAGCATGATATTGTTCCTTGAACTTTCTCCAATCAGCCATACACAAATCGGATCCAAAGACCTTCTTAAAAGCTGTGACTGAAACGAGCACACGTGAAAGATCCATACCGAGAAAATGGCGCAGAGCAGGAGAGACCGGACAAACGACCTCACCCAACGGCATCCGTAGTTCGACGTATGGCGAAGTCAAGGCTCAAGGCGGGGTGGGATTAGTGAAGTGCCCAGGAGAGGATATTAATCCCCCCTTTAAACTTCAGGCGAAAAGGAGATCAAGAAAAAGGAGTTCATAAGAGGAAAGTAGAAACTAAGAGGGGCTCGGGTGGAAGACAACATAATGCCGATACCCGAGACTTCATAAAGAAAAGTACTGTAGTCCAAGTGGATGTCCAGTAGTGAAGGGGAAATATTTGGGAGATAGAAGTGCACCAAGAGAGGTGCAGGGCCTTGAGCGATGAGAGTCCGACAGTAAAATATAAAATAAATGAAATTTTAAAGTAATTTTAAATAAAACATGTGAAAAACGCGAATTCCCAAATGCAAGGGAGTAGCACAAAAATAGCTAGAAGGTTGCACCAACTTACAGAGAGAAAAATAAGACTAAGTTAGACGAGCCCGCTTTTTAGGGCGGAAATAAATATCACGTACCGGTCTTCCAGGTAACGACCGAGGGCGCTTTCGCGCCCTTGGGTTACGAGGATGGTAACGATGGATACTGTCTAACGTAGGGTTATTTACATTTCTCAGACCTCTGTGAAATTTAATAGATAACTTTTTGATGTGTACCAAAACAGGCCTAATTTGGAGGTCTTTATGCAAAATTTCTAACCGGACATAGTTCGGAAGATTTGCAAACGAACGCAAAGCGTTATTTTGAATAACTTGAAGCTTCCTAAGGTCAATCTGAGCAGCGGTACACCATATAGAGGAACCGTACGTCATAATTGGACGTATATAGGATTTGTAAAGTAATAACTTATTACGGATTGACAGGCGGCTATTTCTAGCCAATAAGGGACGTAGCTGGATGAATGAAAGCTTCAATTTCTTGCATGTTTCAGAAATGTGTAGCTTCCATGATAATTTAGAATCTAAGTACACTCCAAGGTACTTGTAAGAAGATTGCCAGGGAATTGGCTGATTATTAAGAATTAAGTTAGCGTTTGGGGGATCCCTAGGGGTGGGGAAGGTAACTGCTGCACATTTACTGACATTTACTTTGATGCGCCATTTGACAAGCCATTGCGTCATGTCGTGAAGATAATTTTGAAGAAGGTTGTGCACGATATGTGTCTGTTTGTGATGTGCAATCAGGGCCGTGTCATCAGCATAGAGGCTAAGGGTGACACCGGGGGAACGAGGAATGTCATTAATATACAGGTTGAACAATCTGGGTCCAACAAGAGAACCTTGAGGGACCCCACTGAGAATATTCCTGGGAGAGGAAAGAAAGTTAGAGACTCGCACCACAAAGCTACGCTCTGTAAGGTACGAGTGAAGAATTTTGATTAAGTCAGGAGGAAAAGAGCGCTTGATAAGCTTGAATAACAGACCATTTATCCATACCTTATCAAACGCCTTTTGGATATCAATAAAGACAATAGAAGTACTTTCTTGTATGCTACGAGCTTCATGAATAAGTTCAACGACCCTAAGAAGCTGATGTTCGGTAGAGTGCTTTTTCCTGAACCCATATTGTTCAGGAATCATAATGTTGTTTAGGTCGCAGAACTCATCCAAACGCCGTAATATTACATACTCAAAAAGCTTAGAGAGACAGGATAGTAAAGAAATAGGTCTATAGTTGACAGGTAAGGTAAGATTAAGACCAGGCTTAGGAATGGGTGCAACAATTGCAACCTTCCAAGCCTTCGGAAAGTAGTTAAAGTGCAAGAGAAGAGTAAAGAGCTTTGCAAGATAGCTTTTAAGAAGGTTAGGAAGATTTTTAAGCATGTTAGGAGAGAGAAGATCCTTCCCAGGAGCTTTATTCTTTTTCAGTTTTTGAATACGGGGAAGCAATTCAGCATAAGTGACATCAGACATAGTTCTGGGTGTAGGTGAAGAGAGGAATTGTTCAACTTTGGGATCAACAATTGATACCGTTCTGGTATCAATTACATCATGATGTGGTTCAAACTGACTTCTAAGACTGTCTGCAAGCAGTTCAGCCTTTTGTGTGGTAGAAATGGCCCTTCCATTAGGACCCTCAAGGATCGGAATGTGTGGTTTATGCCTACGATAGTGTGAGGCAGCCCTCCAAATGGTGTTGTCAGTAGTCGTTAGGGACTCAACATAAGTGTTCCACCGTGCACTAGAAAATGCTTTAAGTCGTGATCTCACCTGGGCTCGTGAGAAATTAAGTTCACGCTTAAGGCAGGGGTCTCTGCTGGCCTGCCATTCTCTACGAAGTCTATTTCTTTCTCTGATCATCTCCCTGATGTCCTGCGGTAACCTGTAAAAATCCACTTTGGTTTCCTTGGGCCGAGAGGACGCGGTGTAGGCTTTACGAAGCATTGCTTCAAAGTTTTCTACCTCCTCGTCCAGTTGGTCCGTGGAGATAGCGACAGGAGGCGGTGGGGTTTCATTAGCAAGAATATCTTTAAATTTCCTCCAGTCAGTTTTCAGTTTTGCATTATTCTTAAGATCAAACTTATTTAATTCAATGGTATAAATAATTGGGAGATGATCTGATGCAAGCTCGTTGAAAGCCTCCATGCAATAGGTATAAGGTATGTTGCTGGTGATGGCGAAATCAATTACATTTTTAAGATGGGTGGGTTCACCTGGGGCAACAATCTCATAGTTGTGCTCGTCGGCCCAGCGCTTAAGCTTGGAACCTCGAACATCAACGCGAGGACATCCCCAGGCTTGGCTTTTAGCATTGTAGTCACCAGCAACTATTACATGGGGCGAAATTTTGAAAAGGGTGTTTAAGTCAGCAATGACAGGACCAGCTTTAGAAGTTGGTGGAATATAGACAGACGCAATGGTCAGAGGAGGGTTATTAGATATATTCAACTGAACAACAGTAGCTTCACTAGCATGAAGAGAAGGCGTAGGAATACGGGTATGATTTATTTTCTGACTAATATAAATAGCAGTTCCTCCCGCAGGGTGATTACTAACTAGATTCCTGTCATCATTGTATAAATCATAGTTAGCAATTTTACAGTTTTTCCCTGGACTAAAGTGGGTCTCTTGGACCAAGAACAAGTCTAAGTTATTATTTAAACAAAAATCCCTAGCTTCCTGGATTTTACCTCTAAGTCCATTGGCATTCCAGATGCCAATGGTAAGATCCTTCAAGATTCGTAAGGGCACAACCATAGCCGAAAGAGGGGGGCTAACATTGGCTAATGAGAGCAAAAACGCTCTCATATATTATATTAACTCGATCTATCTCGGTAGGAGCAGACCGCATTGCTGGTAGAGCATTTTTAAATGCTCTGCTAGTAACCTCCATCCCATATCTATCCTCAAATCTGAATAAATAACTTAAAAAGTCATCTGCAGCTTGATTATTATCGTTGGCTCCTTGAGGTGCTGCTAATTTAGAGGTGGCATTGATTGCCTTTTTGGGGACCTCGCTGTGTCCTTCTGTGACAGAAGCGTAAGACCTCTGCGGGTTCACATGTTTTTTAGTGAAGGTAGAGTTTACAGGGAGGGAAGTTTTTAGCTTGGGAAACCTAGGGCAGCTTCGATATGAAGCAGGGGATTTCCTCCACAATTTATACATTTACAGGGATCCTCATAATTTTTGGTACACTCTTTAGTTAGATGGGGCTTTGCACATTTTACACAGTTAGGGGGTAAGTGACAGGCGTTGCTGGTATGGAAAAAAGATTGGCAACGATAACATTGCACAACCTGTTTAGGCCCTCTATATTTTTCAATTTTTACAATGATACTGAAAAGATTAGTTAGGTTGTAAATTTGCTCATTGACAGGCGTTTTAGAAATTTGCACGTAAAACAACGGCATATTGACTCTAGCTGTCTTTGGGCCTCTAGCCAGCTTTGTAACACTTATGGGTTTGAGACCCAAGCACTCTAATTCACGAGCAATAGCCGTTGTTTCCGTGCAAATAGGGAGTCCTCTAATTACTATCTTAAGGGGTTTCTGGTCATCCAGAAGGTAAGATTTAAACTCTACCTTGTTAGCAAGAAGGAATCTTTGTATTTTCAGGTAGTCGTCTCTTAGGTTGACGTGTACTTTCAAAAAGTCTCCAGAACTAGTTAATTTACTGCTTAGGGTGGGCACTAATTTCTTAAGGTCCGCAATTAAGTGCGACCAGTTAGTAGTAACTGCAATGAAAAAGGGTGGGGGGCGACGTTCCTTTTTAGGAGCTTCTTCAACATTTTCACAGTTATCATCTACTTCAGAAGTAGGAAATTTATTTTTAGATTTATTTATAGTTTGAGGAATAACAGGGTTGTCAATTAGGGTGGCTGATTTAATGCTGGCAGTATGCCTTTTTTGCGGCTTTTGAAAGCCGTCCTCGTCAAGTCCTCTGGAGTGTTTCTTTGAGCTACCAATTTTATTTACAGTATCTGCATTTTTAACATTTAAAGAACTATCAACACTATTTACACTATTTACAGAGAGTTTACTGATGTCTGGCAAACTTGAGGCAGGTATCTGGTCAGGGGAGCTATGAGACAAAAAATAACTGCCGGAGGAAAGCCTCCGACAGGACTCACCATACTTGGGTAAGTTGTGGGCTTCTACAAGCTTTGTAAGGGTCAGCTCACACTTGTCAATGATTTCTTGAAGTTTCACTTTGTCATGGCTGCTGTCAGTTCTTCTCCAAAGAAATGTCTTCTCATTTATTACATCCCGTAGCCTGGCAGCTTCAACTTTCGGATCAGCATTTGCTTGTACTTTAGCATGATATTCTGCTTCTTCGATAGCCCAGTCAGTCATTTCAATACTTTCATCTGTATTATACATCATAGTTGGTTTGAATACACCTTGACTAGGATCAGGTGGCTTGGAGATGTCAGGTGGTGGCGACTCATGGATGGGAACGCTGGTGCGTGATGGCTTCATTCTCGTAGCGGAGCTTAAGAAAAACACGACCTCTCAGCTCGGCGTCAAGACTGCGAATGTTTCAAAAAAGTGACGTATGGCGAAGTACTTCGGCTGGACTCAAGGAATTGCCGTTAATGGAGTACCTAGCAAAGCGACAGTGTGCTTGCTTTCACCTCCGATCATAAATAAAAGGTTAGGAAATCAGAAAAGGATATTTTATAATAAAATAGGTATCCAGCAGGATCGTTGCGGTGCATGTAAGGCAGGATTGAGACGAGTCCCAATACGGTCTACATGTCGCTGATTTAGAAGATGGAGTAATACCTCCTAGAAATAAAGGAAAATTTGGAAGTAATGGGTGAGTTCCGTGGAACTCTGCCTTGAGACCATGAGAAACGTTCAAGTTAAGCAGAAGGAGGCGGGACAGCGGAGAGCGCCGGCAGATCAAAAGGATTCCGGCCAAGCCAATCAAAACTCCCCAAGGTTCTAGAAAACGGTTTCCCCCGTTTTCTAGAACCTTGGGGAGTTTTGGAACCTTGGGGAACCTTTGGAGTTCTAGAACCTTGGGGAACGAGACCTGCAAGCAGGACCTGTCATAACAAAAATAAATAAAAACTTAGGGGGATTTGGACAGTTCACAAATACTGTCGTAAAGAATAGCAATTCTATCTATTATTCTGGTGGATTCTCTTAGTTTCGGGAGGGCAGCATTGAGGGCTTGCTGTAGGAAATCTCTCCGATAGCCGTTTCTTTCGAAGCGGACAATCAGATCAATGACCTCCAGCCAGTCATCTCTAGTAGAATCATTCCCCTCAGTAGGGGGTATGTTAGCATTAAAATTTACAACTTGGTCTATGGGGGTAGTTTTAGAAGGAAGTTTAGGAAAGTCCTGATCATTGTGCTTAAAAGCGGAGGCATAAGATTTTGTACTATCAGCAAACTTGCTGGGGAAAGTACGAGGTTTAGCAGTCTTTGGTTTAGGAAATTTAGGACACCCGCGATAACTTGCAGGGTGTTCACCACCACAATTTGCACAAGTGCATTTAACTTCCGGTCTTTTAGGACATTCAAAAGAACGATGATCGCCCGCACACTTCACGCATTTGGGCGGCAGATGACATGAATTTGCTGCATGATGCCATTTTTGACATGAAAAGCACTGAGTGCTGGCGCCTTTGCGCCCTCTGTATCTCTCTACTTTTATTACCACTCCTAGCAGCTTAATCACTTGGTAAATTTTAAGATTTGAGGGATTTTTGTCTAATTGGACATAGAATAGAGGCATTAAGATTCTGTTGTTTTTAGGGCCTTTATAGAGCTGAGTAATGCTTCTAATTTGGAATCCTCCAGCTTCAAGTTTTTCTTTAATTAAATCTACTTTAGTGGGGACCGGGAGCCCCCTGATCACAACTTTTAACGGTTTTTCCTCGTTGAGGAGAAAAGTCCTGAAAGAAATTTTGTCATCAATTAATCTTCTTTGAACATCCATGAATTCTTCACGAGTGTCTACATCGATTTTGAAGAGATTTCCTCTCAAACTGCTTACAATCGAAGGTGCTACAAGGCGCAACTGGTTTAGGTTATTATTGAAAATACTTCAATAATACTAGAGCAAATACTAGCAAATGTGCAATACTAGCAAATGTCGGCTGCTATTTGCTGTGTTAGCTGAGCGACTTGACTAGAAAAATTTGAAAGTCATTTGCAGATTTAGCAGTGTTTGGCCATATCCATATCTGAAGTGCTGGTAAAGAAAATTTTGTAGCAGATGATATGCAGTAGTGATGTGTTTTCTCAAGAAAGCAAGCTCGTTAAACACAAACACAATTTATTTGTTGTGAGATCCATTGCATCAGATGAAGTTACAAAATAAAACACTGTAACATTCGTTGCAAAGCAAAATTATATACAATGAGCTAGCAAGCTCATGAAAAGGTTTTAAACAGTTTTTATGACTAGGCACACACTCTCAGTTACTATAACATCGGTAAGTAGAAAAAACAGCTACTGTACCACACATGCCGTGCACGTTAATGAAGCCACCATCATCAGGTCACACGTCATGGCTTTAGAAGTTAGACTACTCTCTACCGATCAAGGTCTGCCTTCCATACAAGGTCTTTCACCGTCGATCACCGTCTGATCGATCTGACTATACGTCGAGTCTTAAGTCTGCATAACTACAAGATCTTAAACTCTGAAAAGTCTCCCACGTCTACTACATGGTCAGTCAAGGTCTGTAAAGTCTCTGAATAACTGAGAATGTGTCCTATCATATATACACTGTGATGGGTACGCTCCGGAACACAACCGTTGACGGCAGCGCCCTCACTATATGCAAATCAGGATGCGCGCGCGGCGAGATGGCGATTTGCATGAATGGCATGTTCTGTTCCCGTCACGAGTCGTTCACGAGAACGGTAGAACCATTCTAAAAATGTAAACACGTTCTCGCGATAACGAGAATCGCGACGAAAACGGAACCAAGTTTCCAACAATCGGCCCCCTCATGCAAAACCCCAAATCTCGACGCATGTGCTATCAATCAATGAAATTACTCTAAAAAAACATAACAGCAAAAATGTCAAGTTCTTTAGTATCCAGCAAAAACATAAAGTATATATATTACTTTTCATGTTAAGCAAAAAAATTTATCATTGAAAGAAAATTTTAGATATCATTGAAACACTAAGTTCCAAAAATTTAATTTAAGTCAAAATTTAAGTTTTCAAGAAATTTAAGTATAATAATTTAAATTTAACATTTAAGATTAAAAATTTCACTATAAATATCAAATTCAATTATGTAGAAAATTTTATGTATAATTATTAAATTTAACATTTAAGATTAAAAAATTTCACTATAAATATTAAATTCAAGTATGTAGAAAATTTTATGTATAATTATTAAATTTAACATTTAAGATTAAAAATTTCACTATAAATATCAAATTCAATTTGTGTAGAAAATTTCATGTATAATTATTAAATTTAACATTTAAGATTAAAAATTTCACTATAAATATCAAATTCAATTTGTGTAGAAAATTTCATGTATAATTATTAAATTTAACATTTAAGATTAAAAATTTCACTATAAATATCAAATTCAATTATGTAGAAAATTTTATGTATAATTATTAAATTTAACATTTAAGATTAAAAATTTCACTATAAATATCAAATTCAATTATGTAGAAAATTTTATGTATAATTATTAAATTTAACATTTAAGATTAAAAATTTCACTATAAATATCAAATTCAATTATAGCTGTTCATTATCTCTGTCCAAGACCAGTATACATAATTAATACTAATAGCAATGACACAGATAACGAAAGATTTTTTTTTTTTTTCTTTCTGTGTTGTATTCAAATTTAAATAAGTGGTTTGTCATCAATGAATCATAGCCAAGTGTATGATAACAAGGAGTAAACACACAAAATAATACACATAAGCATAACTGTCTTATGCGGGAATTGAAAACATGGATATATATATACATTCAGTGTAATGTGAAAAATTTTAGAAAGTTCATTGTAAACAATACACATATATATACTCTAGATACAATTATCTGCATCACAGAGGGAGGAGTAATTTATACGATATCCTAACCATATTTTGTAAAAGAAAGAAAAAAAAAATTTAGAAGTTACAAATTTAATCATTTTTGTTTTTGGAAATTTGATTACAAAAATTTAATGCTAAAAATTCCTCAAACATTTGGCAAATCTTATTAATGTACTGCCTATGATGTATAAAAATTTTGTTATTGATTTCAGCAAATTCCACACCTAACAGTTTTTGGACCTTCCCTAGAGATTTGATATCAAATTCTCCCTTTAGCAAAGAAACTACATGATCAATATCACCTATTATTTCTATGTTGCTTGCCTCTGGCCTGGATTTGATATCCCTCTTTTCTCTGAAGTTAAACAAATTTTGGTCATAATGTATGTTAGCCTTAGCACAGAATTTTTTAACATCATTATGACTTCTCAGCCTATGTTTATCACCCCTCACTGAGTAGTAAACATCAGTTCGAGTTCCATCAGGCCTGGGTACAGCTTTCCTTTCCCAATCTATGTTTGAACAGGGGGTCAGATCGGAATCAGCAGGAGAGTCCTCTTCCTCACTAGTATGACTAGTGTCATGGCTCTCACCTGCTTCTTCCTCTGACTCACTATCCAAACATCCCGATCCTGAATCTGATGTTCGAGTAAAACCCGATTTCTTTTGGGTGAAGTTTCTAGGTCGAATGGGGTCCAGGACGCCTTCCGCTGCTTCCATCTCCTCAAAACGGACATTGCTTATTTCTAATATTTTTCCTTCTTTCACAAGAAGAATTCTATAGCCCCTGGTATTTTCTGCATATCCTACCATAACTCCCAGTTGAGCTCTTAGGTCTAGCTTCTTCCTAAGCTGTTTTGCTATACCAGCATAAGCCTTACATCCAAAAACTCTGAGATGGGATACAGCAGGCTTCTTCCCATAGTACAATTCGTGTGGAGTTTTAACTTTAAATTTATGGCAAATCCTGTTCTTTGTATAAGTAAAACATAGGATTGCCTCTGCCCACATTTTGTCACCAACTTTGCTTTGATTAAGCATTGCCTTGACACAATCTAACGCTGTCAGGTTGAATCTTTCAGATACCCCATTTTGTTCGGGTGTATAAGTGTTAGATCGTTCATGCTTAATCCCTAACTTTTTCAAAAAAGCTTTAAATTGACCGTGACAAAATTCCATGCCGTTATCAGTACGGATGCACAAAATCTTTTTGCCTAATTGTCTCTCCTGACAAGCTTGAAAATCCTGAAAAACTTTGAACACATCTGATTTTTGTTTTAAAATAAAAACAAACACCTTGCGGCTAAAATCGTCTGTAATAGTCAAGAAGTATTTGTTTCCCCCCAATGAAGCTACAGGCATTGGACCACAAACGTCCATGTGCAGTAATTGCAAAGGTTCTGTAGATCTAATCCTGCCTATTGGTTTGTACGAAACTCTCTTAGATTTTGCAAGTTTGCAATGAATGCAATTTACTTTTGCATATTTTAATTTTGGGAGTCCGTTTGCCGCGGAAACTTTACTTGTTTGGTGCAAGTAGTCTGAGTTAATATGGCCATATCTTCTATGCCATAATTCAGTTTTGTTCAGAATTTCAACTGTTGAACCACTAATTTTATTTGACTTTGATTTTAAATCAGATTTGTTTTTCCTTTTATTCAAGTTAGGCTTAATTTTGTTTTGACTTTGACTATTTGTTGCAGGGGTTTTTCTAACCTGTTTAGAATTTTTGTCCCTATCCTGATCTCCTTTACGGCCCTCAACACTACTATTTAAACTTTTAGTTGAGTACTGTGGTTTTAAGAAATACAATCCTTCTTTACGTTTAGCGTAAAAGAAATTTTCTCCCTCAGGAGTCTTAAACCATAGAATACCTTTGGCTGCACTAAAAGAATAGCCCTGCTCTTCTAATACAGATGCGGCCAACAAGTTACGCCGTAATTTTGGTGAATACATAACATTTTGTAACACAATATTATTTGTATGATCTTTAAATTTAACATACATGTTCACCGTTCCAATAGCCTCAACTGGGCTTTCCATATCACCCACTGCTAGCGACATAGATGTATCCTTACATTTATCAAATTTTGAAAACATTTTAACATCATTACAAAAGTGTCGCGTAGCAGCGGTGTCAATCACCCAGCTGAGCCTATTGTCAGGATTATCAACAATATTAGCTTCTACATTTATATTTGAAAATACTTCAATAATACTAGAGCTAGTCATCTTTTTCAATTTTGGGCATTGTGCCTTTACATGACCATTTTTATTACACATAAAACATGGTCCTATGACCTTAATAGACTTTTTAACTTTGGTGACATTTTTACATTTAGCGTTAACATTTGAAAAATATACAGATGAATTGGAACTTACATTATTATTGTCATGATCCTTCCTCAACTGTCTAATCCTGCCCTCCTCCAAAGACAGTTCTTTCTGAATTTTATCCAATTTAAAATCAGTATCGCTCCAGCGATAAATGATTTGGATGATACTCTGGTACTGGGCTGGGAGATACCGGATGGCTTGGAATGCCACGTACACATCCTCCACGGGGTGATTCACGTTCTTGAGCTTGGTGACAGCTTTCCTTATCCTCGTACAGAATATGTCGATGGGCTCCTCGATTTCCGGGCGTAGACTGAAAAACTCGTCCAACAGATGAACTAAATTGGCGCGCGTTGGGGCCTCAAAATGCGCCTCCAACTTCTCCCACGCATCCGCCGGGCTGTCGCCGATGTCGAGCAGTTCTCTGTACTCCGCCGAGATATTTCGAAACAGGATGGAAAGTGCGCGGTCGCTGCTGCGCATGTACTCCTCTCGCTCGCGGCGTGACGTAGATTCGTCGACTGGTAATGCAGTACGGTTGATGTGGCCGTAACATCCTTCTCCTTTCAGGATAAATGAAATTTCATTACGCCAGGTGACGTAATTGTCCCTGTTTAACGCTTCTATGCCGTTGCTCACCTCCATAGTCTTTAACTGTGACTAGAGTGCGTTGTTTACCTTTCTGCTTGATGCAAATGGCGCCGGTCGCGGCCCCCGTCGATGGAATTCACAACTCTTCACTGCTGCTTTATCACGGATAAAAGTTATGGCCTTGACATACTACGGCCCATAACCAAATGTCGGCTGCTATTTGCTGTGTTAGCTGAGCGACTTGACTAGAAAAATTTGAAAGTCATTTGCAGATTTAGCAGTGTTTGGCCATATCCATATCTGAAGTGCTGGTAAAGAAAATTTTGTAGCAGATGATATGCAGTAGTGATGTGTTTTCTCAAGAAAGCAAGCTCGTTAAACACAAACACAATTTATTTGTTGTGAGATCCATTGCATCAGATGAAGTTACAAAATAAAACACTGTAACATTCGTTGCAAAGCAAAATTATATACAATGAGCTAGCAAGCTCATGAAAAGGTTTTAAACAGTTTTTATGACTAGGCACACACTCTCAGTTACTATAACATCGGTAAGTAGAAAAAACAGCTACTGTACCACACATGCCGTGCACGTTAATGAAGCCACCATCATCAGGTCACACGTCATGGCTTTAGAAGTTAGACTACTCTCTACCGATCAAGGTCTGCCTTCCATACAAGGTCTTTCACCGTCGATCACCGTCTGATCGATCTGACTATACGTCGAGTCTTAAGTCTGCATAACTACAAGATCTTAAACTCTGAAAAGTCTCCCACGTCTACTACATGGTCAGTCAAGGTCTGTAAAGTCTCTGAATAACTGAGAATGTGTCCTATCATATATACACTGTGATGGGTACGCTCCGGAACACAACCGTTGACGGCAGCGCCCTCACTATATGCAAATCAGGATGCGCGCGCGGCGAGATGGCGATTTGCATGAATGGCATGTTCTGTTCCCGTCACGAGTCGTTCACGAGAACGGTAGAACCATTCTAAAAATGTAAACACGTTCTCGCGATAACGAGAATCGCGACGAAAACGGAACCAAGTTTCCAACATAGGTAGTCATACCAGCTAGTGCTGGGAACAATAAAGAGGGGGGGAGGGCGGCGTTCCTTTTTAGGAATTTCCTCAACATTCGTTGCGTCAGGCGCAGGAACCTCAGGGTCAAGAACAGGTTTGACCGTTGAAAGGGGAGAGGGAGGAACGTTCTTTGCAGCTTTGGCAGTGTGCCTCTTGGGCAACTTGACGAATCCTTCATCATCAGGATCAATGAGGGAGTGTTTGCTAGCACTAGTGCTAGGTTTATCAGTTGGGCTGGCAGTGTTGCAAAACTTTTCAAAGTCCTTCATGACATCGAGCACCTCTCTGGATAACTCAATTCTAGAGCTCGTGCTTGAGCACTTAGTCTGGGTAGGCAAGGAGGATTCAAGAGACATCTTGGGTGAAGAGGAGACAACAGAAATCCCATGAGAAGAACTCATGGGGGGCTCACCAGATAGATCCATACTGTCTGCGTCATCCAACGCGACTTCCATCTCTTTCTCCATAACAGCTGCTTTTGCCTTAAGCAAAAGCCATTCTTGTCTTGTGATATCCCTAGGCGGGTTATCGACTATGACACAAAGTTCATCAAAATCAAAAACAGAGTTTTGAAGTTTCTCAAGATCAGGTTTCCCTCGAGAGGGTATTTCTTCAGAGAGAGCATGATATTGTTCCTTGAACTTTCTCCAATCAGCCATACACAAATCGGATCCAAAGACCTTCTTAAAAGCTGTGACTGAAACGAGCACACGTGAAAGATCCATACCGAGAAAATGGCGCAGAGCAGGAGAGACCGGACAAACGACCTCACCCAACGGCATCCATAGTTCGACGTATGGCGAAGTCAAGGCTCAAGGCGGGGTGGGATTAGTGAAGTGCCCAGGAGAGGATATTAATCCCCCCTTTAAACTTCAGGCGAAAAGGAGATCAAGAAAAAGGAGTTCATAAGAGGAAAGTAGAAACTAAGAGGGGCTCGGGTGGAAGACAACATAATGCCGATACCCGAGACTTCATAAAGAAAAGTACTGTAGTCCAAGTGGATGTCCAGTAGTGAAGGGGAAATATTTGGGAGATAGAAGTGCACCAAGAGAGGTGCAGGGCCTTGAGCGATGAGAGTCCGACAGTAAAATATAAAATAAATGAAATTTTAAAGTAATTTTAAATAAAACATGTGAAAAACGCGAATTCCCAAATGCAAGGGAGTAGCACAAAAATAGCTAGAAGGTTGCACCAACTTACAGAGAGAAAAATAAGACTAAGTTAGACGAGCCCGCTTTTTAGGGCGGAAATAAATATCACGTACCGGTCTTCCAGGTAACGACCGAGGGCGCTTTCGCGCCCTTGGGTTACGAGGATGGTAACGATGGATACTGTCTAACGTAGGGTTATTTACATTTCTCAGACCTCTGTGAAATTTAATAGATAACTTTTTGATGTGTGCCAAAACAGGCCTAATTTGGAGGTCTTTATGCAAAATTTCTAACCGGACATAGTTCGGAAGATTTGCAAACGAACGCAAAGCGTTATTTTGAATAACTTGAAGCTTCCTAAGGTCAATCTCAGCTGCGGTACCCCATATAGAGGAACCGAACGAACGTACTCAATGTGGTTTGTTGGAAGGAGTCCCCAGTCGTTAGACTTCAACCTCCGGTATGGTATACTCTGTATCATAGTCATGAAATTAGATGAGCTGTACAGGAATGATAAAATAGCAAAGAGGAGCAGAAACCCAGGTGCTGCCATCTATGTGAGAGTGGTGGCACGAAAAAGGGGAGAGGCAGGAGCAATCAAAGTATTATAAAACAAGGTAAGTATTTTAAGGCTCCAGATAAAAATTTTAAGTTTAAGAAAAATTCAAATTAAGTCAAGGCAGGAAATGGAAGGATCGAGGAATTATAAGGCCTAGGGGGGGTCGTAAAGAACAGCTCGCGGACGCTTTCGTTGCCTACGAGGATCGTAGTCAGTTATAGTAAACAGGGTCTCATTTTGAATGGATGGAATGTTATGAAAGAAATTTGAAGAAATTTTTCGGATTGAATGTTTGATGGTAGGAACGTTGAAATCTTTTCTTATCACATCGTTTCTTAGATACCTCGGAGCTCTTCTGATTGTTCTGAGTACACGGTTCTGTTCGATTTGAATTTTGTTCAAGCTGGACCCACTGGCAAAACCCCAGACTGGGCAAGCGTAAAGGAGGAGGGGGATGATGATGGTTTTAAAAAGAAGGATTTTATTTTTAAGATCTAAATGATTTGAGTAGAGGAGGTGGTTCATGGCGCCGGCAAGTTTTTTAGCTTTTTTGGTAACATGGCTGATGTGATCATTGAAGGTGAGGTGGCTGTCAAGGTGAACTCCTAAATATTTTGCCGAGCGGCCGAAGCAGACTGGCTGAGCGTAGATTTCAATGGGTGGGGGGGGGGAATCTTTTCCAAGAGAAAAAGATAGCCTGTGATTTGACGGGGTTTATCTTGATTTTCCATTGGTTGTAGTAGGTCTCAAGGAGAGAGATGTGGTTTTGAAGGTTAGCATGAAGATAGTTAACATTCCGATGTGCGGAGATGATACATGTATCATCTGCGTACATACAGAGGGTGGAGTGGGGCGCGCGGGGGGTATCGTTTACGAAAATATTAAATAGAAGGGGGGCAAGAATTGAACCTTGGGGGACACCTGCTTTGATGGGATTTTTTGAAGAGAGGGTGTTAAGGATCCGTACGTGGAAGTTTCGATGCTGAAGGTATGAATTTATGATTTGAATCAGGGAGGGGGGAGCATTTAAATTGATGAGTTTGTATATGAGTCCTTTATGCCACGTACGGTCAAACGCTTTTTCGACGTCGAGAAGAATGGCTCCAGCTGATTGTTTGTTGTGGAATGCGTCAGAGACGAATTCCACAACACGCAACAGCTGGTGGGTAGTTGAATGGGCGGGGCGGAAACCAAATTGCTCCGGAATGATAATGTTGTTGGAATCAATGAAGTTAAAAAGGCGGTTGTGAATAACGCGCTCAGCCAGTTTGCTAAGGGAGGAAAGCAGTGATATGGGCCGGTAGGCAGAGGGGTTTGAGGGGTCGCCGCCATGTTTAAAAATTGGGATGATAATCGCGGTTTTCCATTGGTCGGGGAAGTGATGTAAGAGAAGGATGGCAGTTATGATGTGTACGAGGTAAAAAAGAATATTTAAGGGGATAAATTTTAATGCTTTATTAGTAATTCTGTCAAGGCCGGGTGTTTTTTTGTTTTTAAAGCTTTTAATAATATCATAAAGTTCAGACGGGGTGGTGGGGGTGATAGGGTCCGAAAGGTAGGGGGGGCACGTGAAATTTTCGACTTGGCGGGTTACCTGTGCCTGAAAATGGGTGTTATTAGTGGCTTTGTTAGGTTTGAACTGCTTTTTGTAGGTATCGGCAAGAACGTCCGCTTTTTGGAGGTTTGAATATGCCATGCCAGAGGCGGAGCGGAGGGGGGGAATCTGGGCGAAGGGTTTCTTTACACGTTTAATTTCTTTCCATAGAGTTCTGTCTTCGGGGGAGAGGGATTCAATAAAACGTTTCCAGCTTTGCTGTTTAAAAATTTTGATGTCCGCTCTAAGTTTACGGTTTAAGGAATTTAGGTGGGTTTTAATTTGGGTGCTTCTAGTAGATTGCCAGGTCCTGCGGGTGAGATTTCTAGTTTTAATTTGACTGATGATGTGGGGGGGGAGGGGGTTGTAGCGGGGAGCAGGGCGGGTGGAGGTGGCATCCGAAAGGGCTCGCTGAATCTCTAAAGTTACGTTTTTAACAGCCGAGTCAAGATCCGTAGGGCTTTTGATCTGAGGATTTAAGAGGGGGGACATTTTAAGCGATTTTTTGAAATTTTTCCAGTTTGTAAAGGTTGGAAGGTTGGAAACGGGGAGGAGGGTATTTAAATTTAAGGAAAGAAGGACAGGGAGGTGGTCAGAGCTAAGCTCGTTAAGGGTGTCGGTAGTATGGGGGTAGTGAATGTTCTTTAAAAGGGCAAAGTCAATGGTGGTGGGGGAAGCCAAAAGAGAAAAGTGGGTGGGGCCAGATGGCACGGCAACATGAATATTATTCGTCGAGGCAAAGTTATGGATTTGAGTGCCGTAGAGGTTCCTACGGCGGCAGTTCCAGGAAGGATGGTGAGCATTGAAATCGCCGGCTAAAATAGTTCGAAGATTTGAGTTTAAAATGTTTTGGAGATCAGGGATAATGTCGACAGAGCCACTGTGTTTAACGTAGACAGATCCAATAGCGATGGGCGGTTGGTTTGGGAGGGTGACTTTTATGAGTTTATTTTCAATAAGGTTAGAGTCGATGGAAGAAAGTTCATAATGGGGGATATTGTTTTTAACGTAAATTGATACTCCTCCGTATGAGGAGGGGGAGGTGGAATTTTGGTATCTGTAGGCAGAGTAGACTTTATAGTTTGGGATTTTGAGGGAGGGAGGATGGCGACCAGGTTTAATTTCTTGGATTAGGAGGATTTCAAAAGGGTTAGAATTAATGAAATCACGGAATTCTGTGATTTTGCCAGTAAGTCCGTTTGCGTTCCAGAAGAGGATCCTAAGTATATTTTGTGAACTACTCATCATGGGCGTTTGTGACAGGACAGAAGACTTCTTCAAGAGCCGATAGGATAGCGAAGAGTTTGTTTAGAGGATTTGAATTTTCGTTGAAACTTGTACGGATTTGATCAATGAATTTCTTAATTTTTGTAAAGTCAATATCAAGGCTTTGAAATATGTTTTTAATTTCAGTGAAAATGCTTAAGATTTCAGTAAAGTGCGATGAAAGATTTGATTTTGATTTTTCAGAGGGATTTGAGGTGTTTTGTGGAATGGTAGCAGAAGCAGGGGGGGGAGTAATATATGAGTGTATGGAGAGGTTTGCCAGCGGTAAGTTATTTGGGTCGGTAAGAGGGGTTTTTTTGGGGGTGTATTTTGCGAGAGATTTTGCAAGTCTAGAATTTTGAGGAACCGGGATTGGGGTAGATTTTTCTGTGGGAGTTGCAGTGATTTCAGCGAAAGTTTTAGTTGCAGGGGGGGGGGATGGTTGAGGTGGCAGGAGTTTGTTCGGTTGTTTTGGGAGTAGGTTGAGTTTGAACATTTTTTTGGATGGGAATGGTTTTTTGGGTTGTTGGTCTGAAGGGCGGGAAGTCTTTAGGTTGAGGGACAGGAGCACGAGTTGCGGGGCGGGGGACAGAAGGTCCCGGGATATAGGAGTCTTTATTGTACGGATTTGATGGGCAGAGCCTGTAATTTGCGGTATGGGGGCCAAGACAATTAGCACATTTGGGGGGAGTTGTAAGGGGTTTGAGACATTCACGAGATTGATGACCTTCTCCACATTTAACACATCTAGGGGGAAGACGGCAGCAGTCACTGCTATGATTATACCGCTGGCAACGGAAACACATTTTTACTGCACGGGATTGAAAATCAGTTATTTTAATTGTCATGTCAAGGAGGGTGGTGATTTCGCGGATTTTTTCCCATCCTTTAGTGGGATTTAAATAGGTCAGGAAAATAGGTAAGGGGGCTTTAGTACGGTAGTCTTTAAGTTGAGAAATGCGGTGAGTGCTGAATCCTAGGGAGTTAAGTTCGTGGACAATTTCCTCAATTTGTGAATTTGGGGGGAGACCTTTAATTAAAATTTTAATCGGCCTTTCGGCCTTTAGATTAATGGAATGAAATTCAATTTTCTTTTCTACAAGGTGCCTTTGAACTATACGAAAATCATCAATGGACAGGGGGTAAATTTTTATAAACTCGCCCGCAAGTTGGGCCTTTACAGGGATTGAAGTTTTTGAATTTAGTGTTTTTACTAATTCTCTCCAGTTGTTAGGGCTGTTGACGTAGAATGGTTCAGGGTGGGGAACGTATTCATTGGGAGGGTCTTCAGAAACATTATTTTGAGAGGAAGCGAGGGTGTGGTCAGGGGTGAGGGAGGTATCCATACTGGTCGAATTTCTATTGGTCGAGGCATTTTCCTCGTAATCCTGGGTATCTGTATTTGATAGAGCAGTGAAAGCGTTGCGAGTTGTGGTTATCTCCATTCTACTACTTCATTCTGTCAGAGTGTGGACGAGTTTGATTGTGCTCCTGCGGAACGCGACCTATTGTGCCTCAACGTACCGTAGCCTACCTGACCTCCCCGCTCAACCTGCGACTTCCACGGCATTGTTTGGATAGGCCGTCGATGAAAGACGCCGGTGCTGCTAGCCCGGACACGAACCCTCTCCACGTGGTCGGCGAACCACGTGCTTCGGATATGGACGCTTCTGCTACTGATATGGACGCTAATGAACAAATGGACACTTCCAATGCAAATGAGGATACCTTGGCCAAGTTCAGTGAAAATCCCAGGGCGGCTGCTGACGACCTAAGACGTATCGTAAAGAAAACCAACTTCGATCTTCGCAAAGTGACCGACATGAAAGAGAAAGATGAACTCTTGGAAAACCTGGCCCACTGCGAGAAGCTACTGGAAGCAATGGTGAAGAAATTTGACATCCCAGCTTATGGTGAGACCTGTCGGAGGCCTTCCTCCGGCAGTTATTCCTTTCCTGTTGTTAATTCCTCAGTCACCCAGCCTCTTACGGTCCCTAAAATTGTAAATATAAATGTTGATACCAGTTCCAAAATTGTTAATGTTAATGATAATTCTGTTGTTGATAGTGTAAATACTAATGTTAATGCTGTAAATGATAAAAATGTTAGGGATCAGGTGCCTAGTAGCTCGAGGAAACATCCTCGTAATAGTGATGACGAAGGCTTCCAGTTGCCGCCAAAGCGGCACACTGCTAGCAGAAAATCTGCATTTCTTGTTAACAACCCCCCCCCCCCCCGCAAACTAGTGTTCACTCAGACCCGGATGTGCCGGCGCCTGATAACGTTAATATAACTGATAACATTGATGTTGACGCTCCTAAAAAGGAGCGCCGCCCCCCCCCTTTTTTTCATTGCAGTGACCACTAACTGGTCACAGTTGTTAAGTGATTTAACAAAAATTGCTAAAGACCTTAAAAGTAAACTAACGAACGCTGGGGACTTCTTAAAAGTCCATGTGAATACCCGCGATGAATACATCGCTGTGCAGAAATTTCTCATCGACAGGAAAGTGGAATTCAAGTCGTACCTCCTGGACGACCAGAAGCCTCTCAAAATTGTAATCCGTGGTCTCCCAATCTGTACGGAAGAGAGCGAAATCTCTAGTGAGCTGGAGTGCTTGGGGTTCCGTCCTATCAGTGTCACTCAGCTGGCAAGGGGCCCCAAGAACAATAGGATCAGGATGCCGCTCTATTACGTGCAGATTGCCAAAAATCCTGTCAACGAAAAAATCTATTCATTGACAAATCTTTTCAACATTATGATCACCATTGAAAAATATCGTGGTCCGAGGCAGGTCGTCCAGTGCTTCCGTTGCCAGTCCTTCTTCCACACTAGCAACGGTTGCCATCTCCCCCCAATTGCGTCAAATGTGCGCAGTCCCACCTCACGAAGGACTGTCCTAAGCCCTTCGAGGCACCTTGTAGATGTTATAACTGCGGTGGAGAGCATCCTGCCTCCTACCGGAACTGCCCGAAGTTCCCTAAATTCAAATCTCCCCCCCCCCTTGAATTCCACCTCCGTAAGTAAGCTTGCCAACCCGCTTCGCTCTTATGCGAATGCTACAGCCGGACGCAGCGAGGCCCCCAAAAAGACTTCTGAAGTCACCAACAAAATTCCAGCACCTAAAGGAGCTCATACTAATTTTGCTGACAAGGACGATTTCCTAAATTACCTCTTCCGTTTCGAGGATAGATACGGAATGGAAGTGGCTAACAGGGCATTTAAGAATGCCCTACCTTCCCTTCGGTCAGCTCCTACCGAAATAGACAAAGTAAATATTTTATATGAGAGCATTTTCGCTCTCGTAAGCCAACGTTAGCCCCCCCCCCTCGGCCTGGGTTTTCGCGCTCGGAACTTGAAGGATCTTACCATTGGCATTTGGAATGCCAATGGACTTAAGGGTAAAATCAATGAAGCTAGGGACTTTTGTATAGCATATAACCTAGACGTGTTTTTGGTCCAAGAGACCCGCTTCAGTCCAGGGAAATCTTGCAAGATTGCTAACTACGACTTATACCATGACGACAGGCCTCTAGTTAGCAATCTACCCTCTGGTGGCACAGCAGTTTATGTTCGGCGGGGCATCCCGCACTCTAGCCTCCCCCCCCCCCATGCGGGAGGGGGAGGCTACCGTCGTACAGATTTCGCTGCCAAATAATCCGGAGTTTGCCATTGTGTCAGGTTATTTCAGACCTGCTGCTTCACCTGATTCTGTCATCTCTGACCTGCAGTCGCTTTTCAAGATCTCGCCCCATGCAATAGTCGCTGGTGATTTCAATGCCAAGCACCCTGCCTGGAACTGCTCGCATGCAAATTCTCGCGGTCTCAGGCTTAAACGCTGGGCCGACGAGAAGAATTTTGACATTATTGCACCGAGTGATCCCACTCATCTGGACAACGTGCTTGACTTTGCGATCACCAGCAACATGCCTTACACCTATTGCATGGAGGCCTTCAACGAACTGCCGTCCGATCATCTCCCAGTCATCTTCACCTTGGAAATGGATAAATACAACCTCAGCCAGCCAGCAAAGCTTCACACAAACTGGGACAAGTTCAAGGAACTCCTTGCTGAGGAGCTCCCCCCCCCCGTTGCCTGTACTAAGGACCAATTGGATGCAGAGGTGGGCAAACTCGAGAATATGATTCGGGATGCCTTCTCTGCATCCTCTAGGCCCAAAAGCAACAGGGTGGATCATCACAGGTTACCGCTGGACATCAGGGAGATGATCAGGGACAGGAACAGGCTGCGCAAGGACTGGCAGGTCAGTAGGGACCCTGCTCTTAAGACGGAGCTCAATTTTGTTAGAGCTCAGGTAAAGGCCAAGATCAAGGCCCACTCCAGTGCACGATGGAACACCTATGTTGAGTCCTTAACGACTAGTGACAACACCATTTGGAGGGCAACCTCACGTTATCGTAGGCACAAAACACACATTCCGACCCTTGAAGGTCCCAACTTCAGGGCTACTTCCAACACACAAAAGGCTGAGCTGCTTGCAGACAGTCTTAGAAGCCAGTTTGAACCACACCACGACGTAATCGATCCTAGGACGGTTGCGATCGTGGACGCCAAGGTTGAACAGTTCATCACAACAGCTGTACCTTATTCACTGACAGATGTCACCTTTGAAGAACTTCAGCCCCGTATTCAAAATCTCAGAAGGAACAAGGCTCCTGGGAAGGATGGCATCACATCCACCATGCTGAAGAACTTGCCTGCTCTGCTTTATAGCTACATGGTCAAGCTCTTCAATCTCCTCCTTCGTCACAGTTATTTTCCTGGGGCTTGGAAGGTAGCCACTGTTGCTCCCCTCCCCAAGCCAGGTCTTGACCATTCGCTTGCGGTCAACTACCGTCCAATCTCTCTCCTCTCTAGTTTATCGAAGCTCTTCGAGTTTGTTATACTGCGTCGACTGGACGAGTTCTGCGATCTGAGGAAAATAGTTATTCCTGAACAATATGGGTTCAGGAAGAAGCATTCCACTCAGCACCAGTTGCTGCGGGTCGTAGAGCTCGTCTATGAAGCGCGTAGCAAACACGAGCGCTCGACTTTGGTCTTTTTGGACCTCCAGAAGGCGTTTGATAAGGTATGGGTCCAGGGACTCATATTTAAACTTATCAAACAATCCTTCCCTCCAAATCTCATCCATATCTTATATTCCTATCTCACAGGTCGAAGTTTTGCCGTCCGTGTTGCCGACCAGCTATCCACTCCCAGGAATGTTCTCAGCGGGGTCCCGCAAGGTTCTCTTGTTGGGCCCAAACTGTTCAACCTTTACATTAATGATCTGCCGCGTTCCCCCGTTGTCACCCTTGGCCTCTATGCCGACGACACTGCCCTGTTCGCACATCACAAACAGACACAAGTCGTGCACGAAAACCTGCAATCTTATCTGAACGACCTGACACAGTGGTTAACCAAGTGGCGCATCAAAGTGAATGTTGGTAAGTGTGCTGCTGTCACCTTCCCCCCCCCCTCGGCATACCCATCACGCTAATCTTATCTTAAATAATCAGCCTATTCCCTGGCAAGATAGTTACAAGTACCTGGGAGTGTACTTGGATTCCAAATTATCGTGGAGTCTTCACATTTCTGAAACTTGTAAGAAAGTGAAGGCTGCACTCGCCCTGCTTCGCCCCCTTTTGGCTAGGAACAGCCGCCTGTCCGTTCGAACTAAGTTATTGCTATACAAGTCCTGTATACGTCCCATTATGACGTACGGAGTCCCAGTTTGGGGCACCGCAGCTGAGTCTAAAATTAAGGCGCTTCAAGTCTTCCAGAATAACGCACTGCGTATGTTTGCTGATTTGCCGGTCTACGTCCAGCTAGAAGTCCTGCACAAAGACCTCAATATTAGGCCTTTTTTGGAACATGTCAAAAAGCTTTCTCTTAAATTCCACGGAGGTCTGAGAAGCGTGAACAATCCTACGTTGGACAGCATCCCTCACTATCGAATAGGGCACCCGGGGTCGCATAAGCGCCCTCGGTCGTTACCTACAAGATCGGTGAGAGATGTCTTCTTCCGCCCTAAAAAGCGGTTGCGTCCATCCTAGCATTGTGCTCTCAATGTAGATGCTGACTCTAGTATGCTGTACTCCTCCCTTGCTTTTGGGAACTCGCGTTTTTCGTTGGCAAGCTACCTTATATGTCGTCGCTACTAGGCACTGCTCAAGCTCAAGGCCCTGCGCCCCTCGGGGCGCCCCAGTCTATCCCCCTCTTTTCTCTTTCTGTTGGGAACCCGCTTGGGCCCCAACGTTTCTGTTTTTCTGAAGACCTGGGGAAGGGCACGACCTAGGTCGCGCCCCCCCCCCCCAGGCATATCTTAGATATTAATTTCTATCAGTCGTTTAAAAGCCTTTTATTACTTCCTCTTTATGTCTCTTTTCTCTTCGTCTGGAGTTTAAAGGGAGGAGTCTTCCTCTCCTGGGTACTCCACTGACCCCGTCCTTGAGTCCTTGAGTTGTGGTTATCTCTGCAGAAGTGAGAAGCTTGGCCTTTCGGCAAGTCTTTTTGGGGGGAGGTTGAGAAAATCCTTCCATATCCTGCGTTTCTTCAAGAGAATCATTTACATTTAAAACATTAGAATCATTTACATTTAAAGCATTTGAAGTTGAAATTACATTAAGTTGGGAGTTTCCCATAGGTAGTGTAGAGTTTGGGTTATTGCTAGATATATGGGAGTTTTCCCATGGAGCATTAGGTGCTTTATCAATTTGCGTTAAGTTTAAGTTTTGGGAATTGTCCCATACATTAGTAGAATCTTCAGCATTTAGATTTGAATTTAATATTTGGGGAGTATCCCCGAGTAAGTTGTTTGCTTTAAGAATATTTAAATTTAAGCCTAGAAGGGCAGGGTTAGCAGAAAGCATGTCCTGGTTTACAAGAATTCCATTTTCAGCAAACAGTCTAATTTCATTTAAGTAGGGGGTTTGTTCATTTGCTAAGGGGTACAGCTCAAAAAATTCCATAAGAGAGTAACACATACCCTTCAGAGTCTGGATACTTCTTTCAGGATCTCCGGCTTGGATGAGTCTCCATTCATTCTGAAGAAATCTGTAGGTCATGACTTGGTCTTGAGTTTGCTGCAGGGAGCCAGGAGAGTCAGGAGGTAATCTGGGAAAATCGCCAACACGGAATCTTTCAAGCATGGCAGCAACATCATCAGGTATTACTCGGGCAGTTGGAATCAACGAGGTTCCGGACTCCATGATTGAGTCAGGAAAGGCAAAGATCAGTAAAAAAGATCAGAAAAAGAGATCGCTATAACAAAATGGCTAAGAGGTTTGGTCGAGCGTCCGTGCAACACGAGGTCTAACCCAAGAAGCCTGACCCTGGGGCTAGAGGAACCGTACGTCATAATTGGACGTATATAGGATTTGTAAAGTAATAACTTATTACGGATTGACAGGCGGCTATTTCTAGCCAATAAGGGACGTAGCTGGATGAATGAAAGCTTCAATTTCTTGCATGTTTCAGAAATGTGTAGCTTCCATGATAATTTAGAATCTAAGTACACTCCAAGGTACTTGTAAGAAGATTGCCAGGGAATTGGCTGATTATTAAGAATTAAGTTAGCGTTTGGGGGATCTCTAGGGGTGGGGAAGGTAACTGCTGCACATTTACTGACATTTACTTTGATGCGCCATTTGACAAGCCATTGCGTCATGTCGTGAAGATAATTTTGAAGAAGGTTGTGCCCGATATGTGTCTGTTTGTGATGTGCAATCAGGGCCGTGTCATCAGCATAGAGGCTAAGGGTGACACCGGGGGAACGAGGAATGTCATTAATATACAGGTTGAACAATCTGGGTCCAACAAGAGAACCTTGAGGGACCCCACTGAGAATATTCCTGGGAGAGGAAAGAAAGTTAGAGACTCGCACCACAAAGCTACGCTCTGTAAGGTACGAGTGAAGAATTTTGATTAAGTCAGGAGGAAAAGAGCGCTTGATAAGCTTGAATAACAGACCATTTATCCATACCTTATCAAACGCCTTTTGGATATCAATAAAGACAATAGAAGTACTTTCTTGTATGCTACGAGCTTCATGAATAAGTTCAACGACCCTAAGAAGCTGATGTTCGGTAGGGTGCTTTTTCCTGAACCCATATTGTTCAGGAATCATAATGTTGTTTAGGTCGCAGAACTCATCCAAACGCCGTAATATTACATACTCAAAAAGCTTAGAGAGACAGGATAGTAAAGAAATAGGTCTATAGTTGACAGGTAAGGTAAGATTAAGACCAGGCTTAGGAATGGGTGCAACAATTGCAACCTTCCAAGCCTTCGGAAAGTAGTTAAAGTGCAAGAGAAGAGTAAAGAGCTTTGCAAGATAGCTTTTAAGAAGGTTAGGAAGATTTTTAAGCATGTTAGGAGAGAGAAGATCCTTCCCAGGAGCTTTATTCTTTTTCAGTTTTTGAATACGGGGAAGCAATTCAGCATAAGTGACATCAGACATAGTTCTGGGTGTAGGTGAAGAGAGGAATTGTTCAACCTTGGGATCAACAATTGATACCGTTCTGGTATCAATTACATCATGATGTGGTTCAAACTGACTTCTAAGACTGTCTGCAAGCAGTTCAGCCTTTTGTGTGGTAGAAATGGCCCTTCCATTAGGACCCTCAAGGATCGGAATGTGTGGTTTATGCCTACGATAGTGTGAGGCAGCCCTCCAAATGGTGTTGTCAGTAGTCGTTAGGGACTCAACATAAGTGTTCCACCGTGCACTAGAAAATGCCTTAAGTCGTGATCTCACCTGGGCTCGTGAGAAATTAAGTTCACGCTTAAGGCAGGGGTCTCTGCTGGCCTGCCATTCTCTACGAAGTCTATTTCTTTCTCTGATCATCTCCCTGATGTCCTACGGTAACCTGTAAAAATCCACTTTGGTTTCCTTGGGCCGAGAGGACGCGGTGTAGGCTTTACGAAGCATTGCTTCAAAGTTTTCTACCTCCTCGTCCAGTTGGTCCGTGGAGATAGCGACAGGAGGCGGTGGGGTTTCATTAGCAAGAATATCTTTAAATTTCCTCCAGTCAGTTTTCAGTTTTGCATTCTTCTTAAGATCAAACTTATTTAATTCAATGGTATAAATAATTGGGAGATGATCTGATGCAAGCTCGTTGAAAGCCTCCATGCAATAGGTATAAGGTATGTTGCTGGTGATGGCGAAATCAATTACATTTTTAAGATGGGTGGGTTCACCTGGGGCAACAATCTCATAGTTGTGCTCGTCGGCCCAGCGCTTAAGCTTGGAACCTCGAACATCAACGCGAGGACATCCCCAGGCTTGGCTTTTAGCATTGTAGTCACCAGCAACTATTACATGGGGCGAAATTTTGAAAAGGGTGTTTAAGTCAGCAATGACAGGACCAGCTTTAGAAGTTGGTGGAATATAGACAGACGCAATGGTCAGAGGAGGGTTATTAGATATATTGAACTGAACAACAGTAGCTTCACTAGCATGAAGAGAAGGCGTAGGAATACGGGTATGATTTATTTTCTGACTAATATAAATAGCAGTTCCTCCCGCAGGGTGATTACTAACTAGATTCCTGTCATCATTGTATAAATCATAGTTAGCAATTTTACAGTTTTTCCCTGGACTAAAGTGGGTCTCTTGGACCAAGAACAAGTCTAAGTTATTATTTAAACAAAAATCCCTAGCTTCCTGGATTTTACCTCTAAGTCCATTGGCATTCCAGATGCCAATGGTAAGATCCTTCAAGATTCGTAAGGGCACAACCATAGCCGAAAGAGGGGGGGCTAACATTGGCTAATGAGAGCAAAAACGCTCTCATATATTATATTAACTCGATCTATCTCGGTAGGAGCAGACCGCATTGCTGGTAGAGCATTTTTAAATGCTCTGCTAGTAACCTACATCCCATATCTATCCTCAAATCTGAATAAATAACTTAAAAAGTCATCTGCAGCTTGATTATTATCGTTGGCTCCTTGAGGTGCTGCTAATTTAGAGGTGGCATTGATTGCCTTTTTGGGGACCTCGCTGTGTCCTTCTGTGACAGAAGCGTAAGACCTCTGCGGGTTCACATGTTTTTTAGTGAAGGTAGAGTTTACAGGGAGGGAAGTTTTTAGCTTGGGAAACCTAGGGCAGCTTCGATATGAAGCAGGGTGATTTCCTCCACAATTTATACATTTACAGGGATCCTCATAATTTTTGGTACACTCTTTAGTTAGATGGGGCTTTGCACATTTTACACAGTTAGGGGGTAAGTGACAGGCGTTGCTGGTATGGAAAAAAGATTGGCAACGATAACATTGCACAACCTGTTTAGGCCCTCTATATTTTTCAATTTTTACAATGATACTGAAAAGATTAGTTAGGTTGTAAATTTGCTCATTGACAGGCGTTTTAGAAATTTGCACGTAAAACAACGGCATATTGACTCTAGCTGTCTTTGGGCCTCTAGCCAGCTGTGTAACACTTATGGGTTTGAGACCCAAGCACTCTAATTCACGAGCAATAGCCGTTGTTTCCGTGCAAATAGGGAGTCCTCTAATTACTATCTTAAGGGGTTTCTGATCATCCAGAAGGTAAGATTTAAACTCTACCTTGTTAGCAAGAAGGAATCTTTGTATTTTCAGGTAGTCGTCTCTTAGGTTGACGTGTACTTTCAAAAAGTCTCCAGAACTAGTTAATTTACTGCTTAGGGTGGGCACTAATTTCTTAAGGTCCGCAATTAAGTGCGACCAGTTAGTAGTAACTGCAATGAAAAAGGGTGGGGGGCGACGTTCCTTTTTAGGAGCTTCTTCAACATTTTCACAGTTATCATCTACTTCAGAAGTAGGAAATTTATTTTTAGATTTATTTATAGTTTGAGGAATAACAGGGTTGTCAATTAGGGTGGCTGATTTAATGCTGGCAGTATGCCTTTTTTGCGGCTTTTGAAAGCCGTCCTCGTCAAGTCCTCTGGGGTGTTTCTTTGAGCTACCAATTTTATTTACAGTATCTGCATTTTTAACATTTAAAGAACTATCAACACTATTTACACTATTTACAGAGAGTTTACTGATGTCTGGCAAACTTGAGGCAGGTATCTGGTCAGGGGAGCTATGAGACAAAAAATAACTGCCGGAGGAAAGCCTCCGACAGGACTCACCATACTTGGGTAAGTTGTGGGCTTCTACAAGCTTTGTAAGGGTCAGCTCACACTTGTCAATGATTTCTTGAAGTTTCACTTTGTCATGGCTTCTGTCAGTTCTTCTCCAAAGAAATGTCTTCTCATCCCGTAGCCTGGCAGCTTCAACTTTCGGATCAGCATTTGCTTGTACTTTAGCATGATATTCTGCTTCTTCGATAGCCCAGTCAGTCATTTCAATACTTTCATCTGTATTATACATCATAGTTGGTTTGAATACACCTTGACTAGGATCAGGTGGCTTGGAGATGTCAGGTGGTGGCGACTCATGGATGGGAACGCTGGTGCGTGATGGCTTCATTCTCGTAGCGGAGCTTAAGAAAAACACGACCTCTCAGCTCGGCGTCAAGACTGCGAATGTTTCAAAAAAGTGACGTATGGCGAAGTACTTCGGCTGGACTCAAGGAATTGCCGTTAATGGAGTACCTAGCAAAGCTACAGTGTGCTTGCTTTCACCTCCGATCATAAATAAAAGGTTAGGAAATCAGAAAAGGATATTTTATAATAAAATAGGTATCCAGCAGGATCGTTGCGGTGCATGTAAGGCAGGATTGAGACGAGTCCCAATACGGTCTACATGTCGCTGATTTAGAAGATGGAGTAATACCTCCTAGAAATAAAGGAAAATTTGGAAGTAATGGGTGAGTTCCGTGGAACTCTGCCTTGAGACCATGAGAAACGTTCAAGTTAAGCAGAAGGAGGCGGGACAGCGGAGAGCGCCGGCAGATCAAAAGGATTCTGGCCAAGCCAATCAAAACTCCCCAAGGTTCTAGAAAACGGGAGAAAAACGAGACCTGCAAGCAGGACCTGTCATAACAAAAATAAATAAAAACTTAGGGGGATTTGGACAGTTCACAAATACTGTCGTAAAGAATAGCAATTCTATCTATTATTCTGGTGGATTCTCTTAGTTTCGGGAGGGCAGCATTGAGGGCTTGCTGTAGGAAATCTCTCCGATAGCCGTTTCTTTCGAAGCGGACAATCAGATCAATGACCTCCAGCCAGTCATCTCTAGTAGAATCATTCCCCTCAGTAGGGGGTATGTTAGCATTAAAATTTACAACTTGATCTATGGGGGTAGTTTTAGAAGGAAGTTTAGGAAAGTCCTGATCATTGTGCTTAAAAGCGGAGGCATAAGATTTTGTACTATCAGCAAACTTGCTGGGGAAAGTACGAGGTTTAGCAGTCTTTGGTTTAGGAAATTTAGGACACCCGCGATAACTTGCAGGGTGTTCACCACCACAATTTGCACAAGTGCATTTAACTTCCGGTCTTTTAGGACATTCAAAAGAACGATGATCGCCCGCACACTTCACGCATTTGGGCGGCAGATGACATGAATTTGCTGCATGATGCCATTTTTGACATGAAAAGCACTGAGTGCTGGCGCCTTTGCGCCCTCTGTATCTCTCTACTTTTATTACCACTCCTAGCAGCTTAATCACTTGGTAAATTTTAAGATTTGAGGGATTTTTGTCTAATTGGACATAGAATAGAGGCATTAAGATTCTGTTGTTTTTAGGGCCTTTATAGAGCTGAGTAATGCTTCTAATTTGGAATCCTCCAGCTTCAAGTTTTTCTTTAATTAAATCTACTTTAGTGGGGACCGGGAGCCCCCTGATCACAACTTTTAACGGTTTTTCCTCGTTGAGGAGAAAAGTCCTGAAAGAAATTTTGTCATCAATTAATCTTCTTTGAACATCCATGAATTCTTCACGAGTGTCTACATCGATTTTGAAGAGATTTCCTCTCAAACTGCTTACAATCGAAGGTGCTACAAGGCGCAACTGGTTTAGGTAGTCATACCAGCTAGTGCTGGGAACAATAAAGAGGGGGGGAGGGCGGCGTTCCTTTTTAGGAATTTCCTCAACATTCGTTGCGTCAGGCGCAGGAACCTCATGGTCAAGAACAGGTTTGACCGTTGAAAGGGGAGAGGGAGGAACGTTCTTTGCAGCTTTGGCAGTGTGCCTCTTGGGCAACTTGACGAATCCTTCATCATCAGGATCAATGAGGGAGTGTTTGCTAGCACTAGTGCTAGGTTTATCAGTTGGGCTGGCAGTGTTGCAAAACTTTTCAAAGTCCTTCATGACATCGAGCACCTCTCTGGATAACTCAATTCTAGAGCTCGTGCTTGAGCACTTAGTCTGGGTAGGCAAGGAGGATTCAAGAGACATCTTGGGTGAAGAGGAGACAACAGAAATCCCATGAGAAGAACTCATGGGGGGCTCACCAGATAGATCCATACTGTCTGCGTCATCCAACGCGACTTCCATCTCTTTCTCCATAACAGCTGCTTTTGCCTTAAGCAAAAGCCATTCTTGTCTTGTGATATCCCTAGGCGGGTTATCGACTATGACACAAAGTTCATCAAAATCAAAAACAGAGTTTTGAAGTTTCTCAAGATCAGGTTTCCCTCGAGAGGGTATTTCTTCAGGAAGAGCATGATATTGTTCCTTGAACTTTCTCCAATCAGCCATACACAAATCGGATCCAAAGACCTTCTTAAAAGCTGTGACTGAAACGAGCACACGTGAAAGATCCATACCGAGAAAATGGCGCAGAGCAGGAGAGACCGGACAAACGACCTCACCCAACGGCATCCATAGTTCGACTCGTGTGGTCATACACGTGCCTTGTACTTCGGCTGCTCAAGGCTCAAGGCAGGGTGGGTTTAGTGAAGTGCCCAGGAGAGGATAAAATCCCCCCTTTAAACTTCAGGCGAAAAGGAAGATCAAGAAAAAGGATTTCATAAGTTGAAAGAAGAAAATAAAGGGAAGCTCGGGTGTAAGACAACATTATGCCGATACCCAAGTCTTCATAAAGAAAGGACTGAGGCCCAAGCGGACGCACAGTAGAGAAGAGGAAGAATGGGGAAACAGATTTGCACCAAGAGAGGTGCAGGGCCTTGAGCAAGGCGAGTCCGACACAGATATGGTTTTAGATAAGCTTGTGAAGTACGCGATTTTTCCCAAATGCACGGGATAGGACAGAAAAAGCTAGAGGGTTGCACCATGAAACAGAGAGAAGTATAAAACTATGTTAGACGAATCCGCTTTTTAGGGCGGAAATAAATATCTCGTACAGGCCTTCCAGGTAACGACCGAGGGCGCTTTCGCGCCTTCGTGCCACGAGGATTGTAACGATGGATACTGTCTAACGTAGGATTATTGACACTTCTAAGACCTCGATGAAATTTAATGGATAACTTTTTGACGTGTGCCAAAACAGGCCTAATTTGAAGGTCTTTGTGCAAAATTTCTAACCGGAAGTTGGAAGATTTGCAAACGAACGCAGAGCGTTATTTTGAATAACTTGAAGTTTCCTAAGGTGAATCTCGGCTGCGGTACCCCATATAGGTGAACCGTACGTCATGATTGGACGACGACGTACTCAATGTGGTTTGTTGGAAGGAGTCCCCAGTCGTTAGACTTCAACCTCCGGTATGGTATACTCTGTATCATAGTCATGAAATTAGATGAGCTGTACAGGAATGATAAAATAGCAAAGAGGAGCAGAAACCCAGGTGCTGCCATCTATGTGAGAGTGGTGGCACGAAAAAGGGGAGAGGCAGGAGCAATCAAAGTATTATAAAACAAGGTAAGTATTTTAAGGCTCCAGATAAAAATTTTAAGTTTAAGAAAAATTCAAATTAAGTCAAGGCAGGAAATGGAAGGATCGAGGAATTATAGGCCTAGGGGGGGTCGTAAAGAACAGCTCGCGGACGCTTTCGTTGCCTACGAGGATCGTAGTCAGTTATAGTAAACAGGGTCTCATTTTGAATGGATGGAATGTTATGAAAGAAATTTGAAGAAATTTTTCGGATTGAATGTTTGATGGTAGGAACGTTGAAATCTTTTCTTATCACATCGTTTCTTAGATACCTCGGAGCTCTTCTGATTGTTCTGAGTACACGGTTCTGTTCGATTTGAATTTTGTTCAAGCTGGACCCACTGGCAAAACCCCAGACTGGGCAAGCGTAAAGGAGGAGGGGGATGATGATGGTTTTAAAAAGAAGGATTTTATTTTTAAGATCTAAATGATTTGAGTAAAGGAGGTGGTTCATGGCGCCGGCAAGTTTTTTAGCTTTTTTGGTAACATGGCTGATGTGATCATTGAAGGTGAGGTGGCTGTCAAGGTGAACTCCTAAATATTTTGCCGAGCGGCCGAAGCAGACTGGCTGAGCGTAGATTTCAATGGGTGGGGGGGGGAATCTTTTCCAAGAGAAAAAGATAGCCTGTGATTTGACGGGGTTTATCTTGATTTTCCATTGGTTGTAGTAGGTCTCAAGGAGAGAGATGTGGTTTTGAAGGTTAGCATGAAGATAGTTAACATTCCGATGTGCGGAGATGATACATGTATCATCTGCGTACATACAGAGGGTGGAGTGGGGCGCGCGGGGGGTATCGTTTACGAAAATATTAAATAGAAGGGGGGCAAGAATTGAACCTTGGGGGACACCTGCTTTGATGGGATTTTTTGAAGAGAGGGTGTTAAGGATCCGTACGTGGAAGTTTCGATGCTGAAGGTATGAATTTATGATTTGAATCAGGGAGGGGGGAGCATTTAAATTGATGAGTTTGTATATGAGTCCTTTATGCCACGTACGGTCAAACGCTTTTTCGACGTCGAGAAGAATGGCTCCAGCTGATTGTTTGTTGTGGAATGCGTCAGAACGAATTCCACAACACGCAACAGCTGGTGGGTAGTTGAATGGGCGGGGCGGAAACCAAATTGCTCCGGAATGATAATGTTGTTGGAATCAATGAAGTTAAAAAGGCGGTTGTGAATAACGCGCTCAGCCAGTTTGCTAAGGGAGGAAAGCAGTGATATGGGCCGGTAGGCAGAGGGGTTTGAGGGGTCGCCGCCATGTTTAAAAATTGGGATGATAATCGCGGTTTTCCATTGGTCGGGGAAGTGATGTAAGAGAAGGATGGCAGTTATGATGTGTACGAGGTAAAAAAGAATATTTAAGGGGATAAATTTTAATGCTTTATTAGTAATTCTGTCAAGGCCGGGTGTTTTTTTGTTTTTAAAGCTTTTAATAATATCATAAAGTTCAGACGGGGTGGTGGGGGTGATAGGGTCCGAAAGGTAGGGGGGGCACGTGAAATTTTCGACTTGGCGGGTTACCTGTGCCTGAAAATGGGTGTTATTAGTGGCTTTGTTAGGTTTGAACTGCTTTTTGTAGGTATCGGCAAGAACGTCCGCTTTTTGGAGGTTTGAATATGCCATGCCAGAGGCGGAGCGGAGGGGGGGAATCTGGGCGAAGGGTTTCTTTACACGTTTAATTTCTTTCCATAGAGTTCTGTCTTCGGGGGAGAGGGATTCAATAAAACGTTTCCAGCTTTGCTGTTTAAAAATTTTGATGTCCGCTCTAAGTTTACGGTTTAAGGAATTTAGGTGGGTTTTAATTTGGGTGCTTCTAGTAGATTGCCAGGTCCTGCGGGTGAGATTTCTAGTTTTAATTTGACTGATGATGTGGGGGGGGGGAGGGGGTTGTAGCGGGGAGCAGGGCGGGTGGAGGTGGCATCCGAAAGGGCTCGCTGAATCTCTAAAGTTACGTTTTTAACAGCCGAGTCAAGATCCGTAGGGCTTTTGATCTGAGGATTTAAGAGGGGGGACATTTTAAGCGATTTTTTGAAATTTTTCCAGTTTGTAAAGGTTGGAAGGTTGGAAACGGGGAGGAGGGTATTTAAATTTAAGGAAAGAAGGACAGGGAGGTGGTCAGAGCTAAGCTCGTTAAGGGTGTCGGTAGTATGGGGGTAGTGAATGTTCTTTAAAAGGGCAAAGTCAATGGTGGTGGGGGAAGCCAAAAGAGAAAAAGTGGTGGGGCCAGATGGCACGGCAACATGAATATTATTCGTCGAGGCAAAGTTATGGATTTGAGTGCCGTAGAGGTTCCTACGGCGGCAGTTCCAGGAAGGATGGTGAGCATTGAAATCGCCGGCTAAAATAGTTCGAAGATTTGAGTTTAAAATGTTTTGGAGATCAGGGATAATGTCGACAGAGCCACTGTGTTTAACGTAGACAGATCCAATAGCGATGGGCGGTTGGTTTGGGAGGGTGACTTTTATGAGTTTATTTTCAATAAGGTTAGAGTCGATGGAAGAAAGTTCATAATGGGGGATATTGTTTTTAACGTAAATTGATACTCCTCCGTATGAGGAGGGGGAGGTGGAATTTTGGTATCTGTAGGCAGAGTAGACTTTATAGTTTGGGATTTTGAGGGAGGGAGGATGGCGACCAGGTTTAATTTCTTGGATTAGGAGGATTTCAAAAGGGTTAGAATTAATGAAATCACGGAATTCTGTGATTTTGCCAGTAAGTCCGTTTGCGTTCCAGAAGAGGATCCTAAGTATATTTTGTGAACTACTCATCATGGGCGTTTGTGACAGGACAGAAGACTTCTTCAAGAGCCGATAGGATAGCGAAGAGTTTGTTTAGAGGATTTGAATTTTCGTTGAAACTTGTACGGATTTGATCAATGAATTTCTTAATTTTTGTAAAGTCAATATCAAGGCTTTGAAATATGTTTTTAATTTCAGTGAAAATGCTTAAGATTTCAGTAATCATGATTGGACGTATATAGGACTTGTATAATAATAACTTATTACGGATTGACAGGCGGCTATTTCTAGCCAATAAGGGACGAAGCTGGATGAATGAAAGCTTCACTTTCCTGCAAGTTTCAGAAATGTGTTGCTTCCATGTTAAATTTGAATCAAAGTACACTCCAAGGTACTTGTAAGAGGATTGCCAGGGAATAGGCTGATTATTCAATATTAAATTAGTGTTTGGGGGTTCCCTAGGGGGCGGGAAGGTGACTGCAGCACATTTACTTACGTTAACTTTTATACGCCATTTTGTAAGCCATTGCGTCATGTCATGAAGATAATTTTGAAGAAGGTCATGCACAATGTGTGTCTGTTTATGTTGTGCGATAAGGGCCGTGTCATCAGCATAGAGGCTAAGGGAGACACCGGGGGAACGAGGAATATCATTAATATATAGGTTGAACAATCTGGGTCCAACAAGAGAGCCTTGAGGGACCCCGCTAAGAATATTCCTGGGAGAGGAGAGAAGGTTAGAGACTCGTACTACAAAGCTACGCTCTGTTAAGTACGAGTGAAGGATTTTAATAAGATCAGGAGGAAAAGAGCGTTTGATAAGCTTGAATAACAGACCGTTTATCCATACCTTATCAAACGCCTTTTGGATATCAATAAAAACTATAGAGGTACTTTCTTGTATGCTACGAGCTTCATGAATGAGTTCAACGACCCGGAGAAGCTGGTGTTCAGTAGAATGCTTCTTTCTGAACCCATACTGCTCAGGAATCATAATATTGTTCAGGTCGCAGAACTCATCCAAGCGCCGCAATATCACATACTCGAAGAGCTTAGAAAGACAGGAGAGAAGAGAGATTGGTCGATAGTTGACCGGAAGAGTTAGATTAAGACCAGGCTTGGGAATAGGTGCTACAATAGCAACTTTCCAAGCCTTCGGGAAGTAGTTAAAGTGTAAAAGAAGAGTAAAGAGTTTAGCAAGATAACTTTTAAGAAGGTTAGGTAGATTTTTTAACATATTAGGAGAGAGAAGATCCTTCCCAGGAGCTTTATTCTTCTTAAGTTTTTGAATACGAGGAAGCAGTTCAGCATAGGTAACATCAATCATGGTTCTAGGTGTAGGTGAAGAGAGGAATTGTTCAACCTTGGGATCAACAATCGATACCGTTCTGGCATCGATTATATCATGATGTGGTTCAAACTGACTTCTAAGACTGTCTGCAAGCAGTTCAGCCTTTTGGGTGTTGGAGATGGCCCTTCCATTAGGACCCTCAAGGGTCGGTAGGTGTGTTTTATGCCTACGATAATGTGAGGCAGCCCTCCAAATGGTGTTGTCTTTCGTCGTTAAGGACTCAACATATGTGTTCCATCGTGCACTAGAAAAAGCCTTAAGACGTGATCTCACCTGGGCACGTGAGAAATTAAGTTCACGCTTAAGGCAGGGGTCACGGCTGGCCTGCCAAGCTCTACGTAGCCTATTCCTTTCTTTGATCATCTCCCGGATATCCTGTGGTAATCTATAAAAGTCGACTTTAGTCTCCTTGGGCCGAGAGGACGCAGAGTAGGCATTACGAAGCATATCTTCAAATTTTTCCACCTCTGCGTCCAGTTGGTCCGTGGAGCTAGCAACAGGAGGGGATGGGATTTCGTTTGCAAGAAGAGTTTTATATTTTTTCCAGTTTGTTTGAAGTTTAGCAGAATTTCTGAGATCAAATTTATTAAGTTCTAAAGTATAAATAATAGGGAGATGATCAGAAGGAAGTTCATTGAAAGCCTCCATGCAATATGTATAAGGAATGTTGCTGGTGATAGCAAAATCTATAGTATTATTAAGGTGGGTGGGTTCACCCGGAGCTACAATCTCATAGTTGTGCTCGTCGGCCCAGCGCTTAAGCTTGGAACCTCGAACATCAACTCGAGGACAACCCCAGGCTTGGCTTTTAGCGTTAAAATCACCAGCAACTATTACATTTGGCGAAATTTTGAAAAGGGTAGTTAAATCAGCAATGACAGGACCAGCTTTAGCATTAGGGTGGAAGTAGACAGACGCAATGGTCAGGGTCGGATTATTAGAAAGGTTGAGCTCCAGTATAGTAGCTTCACCAACTTGAAGAGGAGGAGTGGGAATGCGATTATGGTTGATTTTACTATTTATATAAATAGCAGTACCTCCCGCAGGGTTATTGCTAATATGTCTCCTGTCATCATTTTAAAGATCATAATTAGCAATTTTACAGTTTTTCCCTGGACTAAAATGGGTCTCTTGGACCAAGAACAGATCTAAGTTATTGTTTATACAAAAGTCCCTAGCTTCCTGGATTTTACCTCTAAGTCCATTGGCATTCCAAATGCCAATGGTAAGATCCTTCAAGATTCGTAAGGGCACAACCATGGCCGAAAGAGGGGGGCTAACCTTGATTTATGAGAGCAAAAACACTCTCATAGATTATATTTACCCTGTCTATCTCGGTAGGAGCAGACCGCATGGCAGGAAGAGCATTTTTAAATGCTCGACTGGTAATTTCCATACCATATCTATCCTCAAATCTAAATAGATAATTTAAAAAGTCATCTGCAGCATTGTTAATGTGTGCTCCTTGGGGTGCTGCTGTTTTTGGATTGACATTATATGTCTTTTTGGGCTCCTCACTACGTCCTTCTGCGACATTGGCATATGACCGTTGTGGGTTCACGAGCTTTTGGACGAAGGTGGAGTTCACAGGTGAGGCAGATGTAGTTTTAGATTTAGGGAGAGATATAGTTGGAGCTTTTAGTTTAGGAAATCTAGGACAGTTTCTGAAAGAAGCAGGGTGCTGTCCCCCACAGTTAATGCACTTGCAGGGTTCCTCATAGATTTTGGTGCAGTCCTTGGTGAGGTGTGGCTGTGCACACTTCACACAGTTAGGTGGCATGTGGCAGGCATTGCTGGTATGGAAAAATGACTGACAACGAAAACATTGGACAATTTGTTTTGGTCCACGGTACTTCTCCACAGTAACAATGATGTTAAATAAGCTGTTCAATTTGTAGATTTGCTCGTTGACAGGAGTCTTGGCAATCTGTACATAGTATAACGGCATATTCACTCTTTTGGTCTTTGGGCCTCTAGCTAATTGTGTGACACTAATGGGCTTGAGACCCAAACACTCTAGTTCACGTGCAATAGCCGTGCTTTCTGTACAGATCGGAAGTCCCCTGACAACAACTTTCAACGGTTTTTGGTCATCAAGGAGGTAGGACTTGAACTCCACCTTGTTGATTAAAAGAAAGTTTTGTATTTTAAGGTAATCCTCTCTCGTATTTACATGGACCTTGATAAAGTCACCTGATCCAGTGAGTTTAGAAGTTAGATTTGGAACTATCTTTTTGATGTCATTTATCAGTTTCGACCAGCTAGTGGTAATAGCTATAAAGAAGGGTGGAGGTTTGCGTTCTTTTTTGGGAGTCTCTTCAATATTTTCTTCTTCGGGTAATTTATCAGTAAAGTTAGTTTTAGAAATATTTACAACATTAGAGGTAGAGGGGTTGCTAATTAGAGTTGCAGATCTTAAACTTGCAGTATGCCGCTTTTGCGGTTTTTGATATCCCTCATCATCAAGACCTAGGGTGTGTTTTTTGGAAACACTGGAGTTTACAGTATTGAGATTTTTGGGTATACAAGCATTAGAATTTACAGAAATATTTACATTTTTAGATACAGTAACATTAGGATTGCAGTTGTCAGGCAAGGAGGCAGTATCATGGTTAGGGGTGTTAGAAGACATCAAATAACTGCCGGAGGAAAGCCTCCGACAGGACTCACCATACTTGGGCAAGTTGTTGGCTTCAATAAGTTTGGAAAGTGTATTCTCACACTTGTCAATTATGTCCTTCAATCTTTCTCTATCCAGGTTATCATCAGCTTTTCTCCATAGGAATATCTTTTCATCAATTACTTCCCGCAGTCTAGTAGCTTCAGCTCTAGGGTCAGCATTAAGGGTAAGTTTTGAGAGATATTCAGCCTCTTCAATGGCCCAATCCGTCATCTCAATGCTTTCGTCCACATTTTTCATCATCTGGGTTGAAATTCCTCCTTCAGCAGGGTCCGGAGGTAAGGTGATGTCAGGCGGAGGCAACTCATGGACCGGTAGCGTACGCGATGTTCTCATTCTCAGAGCTCAAGAAAAGCACAACCTCTTGGCTCGGCGTCAAGAAGCAGAATGATTTCAAAAAAGTGGTTTAAAAAAAAAGTCTTGTACTTCGGCTGCTCAAGGTTCAAGGCAGGGTGGGTTTAGTGAAGTGCCCAGGAGAGGATAAAATCCCCCCTTTAAACTTCAGGCGAAAAGGAAGATCAAGAAAAAGGATTTCATAAGTTGAAAGAAGAAAATAAAGGGAAGCTCGGGTGTAAGACAACATTATGCCGATACCCAAGTCTTCATAAAGAAAGGACTGAGGCCCAAGCGGACGCACAGTAGAGAAGAGGAAGAATGGGGAAACAGATTTGCACCAAGAGAGGTGCAGGGCCTTGAGCAATGAGAGTCCGACACAGAAATGGTTTTAGAGAAGCTTGTGAAGTACGCGATTTTTCCCAAATGCACGGGATAGGACAGAAAAAGCTAGAGGGTTGCACCATGAAACAGAGAGAAGTATAAAACTATGTTAGACGAATCCGCTTTTTAGGGCGGAAATAAATATCTCGTACAGGCCTTCCAGGTAACGACCGAGGGCGCTTTCGCGCCCTCGTGCCACGAGGATTGTAACGATGGATACTGTCTAACGTAGGATTATTGACACTTCTAAGACCTCGATGAAATTTAATGGATAACTTTTTGACGTGTGCCAAAACAGGCCTAATTTGAAGGTCTTTGTGCAAAATTTCTAACCGGACGTAGTTCGGAAGATTTGCAAACGAACGCAGAGCGTTATTTTGAATAACTTGAAGTTTCCTAAGGTGAATCTCCGCTGCGGTACCCCATATAGGTGAACCGTACGTCATGATTGGACGTATATAGGACTTGTATAATAATAACTTATTACGGATTGACAGGCGGCTATTTCTAGCCAATAAGGGACGAAGCTGGATGAATGAAAGCTTCACTTTCCTGCAAGTTTCAGAAATGTGTTGCTTCCATGTTAAATTTGAATCAAAGTACACTCCAAGGTACTTGTAAGAGGATTGCCAGGGAATAGGCTGATTATTCAATATTAAATTAGTGTTTGGGGGTTCCCTAGGGGGCGGGAAGGTGACTGCAGCACATTTACTTACGTTAACTTTTATACGCCATTTTGTAAGCCATTGCGTCATGTCATGAAGATAATTTTGAAGAAGGTCATGCACAATGTGTGTCTGTTTATGTTGTGCGATAAGGGCCGTGTCATCAGCATAGAGGCTAAGGGAGACACCGGGGGAACGAGGAATATCATTAATATATAGGTTGAACAATCTGGGTCCAACAAGAGAGCCTTGAGGGACCCCGCTAAGAATATTCCTGGGAGAGGAGAGAAGGTTAGAGACTCGTACTACAAAGCTACGCTCTGTTAAGTACGAGTGAAGGATTTTAATAAGATCAGGAGGAAAAGAGCGTTTGATAAGCTTGAATAACAGACCGTTTATCCATACCTTATCAAACGCCTTTTGGATATCAATAAAAACTATAGAGGTACTTTCTTGTATGCTACGAGCTTCATGAATGAGTTCAACGACCCGGAGAAGCTGGTGTTCAGTAGAATGCTTCTTTCTGAACCCATACTGCTCAGGAATCATAATATTGTTCAGGTCGCAGAACTCATCCAAGCGCCGCAATATCACATACTCGAAGAGCTTAGAAAGACAGGAGAGAAGAGAGATTGGTCGATAGTTGACCGGAAGAGTTAGATTAAGACCAGGCTTGGGAATAGGTGCTACAATAGCAACTTTCCAAGCCTTCGGGAAGTAGTTAAAGTGTAAAAGAAGAGTAAAGAGTTTAGCAAGATAACTTTTAAGAAGGTTAGGTAGATTTTTTAACATATTAGGAGAGAGAAGATCCTTCCCAGGAGCTTTATTCTTCTTAAGTTTTTGAATACGAGGAAGCAGTTCAGCATAGGTAACATCAATCATGGTTCTAGGTGTAGGTGAAGAGAGGAATTGTTCAACCTTGGGATCAACAATCGATACCGTTCTGGCATCGATTATATCATGATGTGGTTCAAACTGACTTCTAAGACTGTCTGCAAGCAGTTCAGCCTTTTGGGTGTTGGAGATGGCCCTTCCATTAGGACCCTCAAGGGTCGGTAGGTGTGTTTTATGCCTACGATAATGTGAGGCAGCCCTCCAAATGGTGTTGTCTTTCGTCGTTAAGGACTCAACATATGTGTTCCATCGTGCACTAGAAAAAGCCTTAAGACGTGATCTCACCTGGGCACGTGAGAAATTAAGTTCACGCTTAAGGCAGGGGTCACGGCTGGCCTGCCAAGCTCTACGTAGCCTATTCCTTTCTTTGATCATCTCCCGGATATCCTGTGGTAATCTATAAAAGTCGACTTTAGTCTCCTTGGGCCGAGAGGACGCAGAGTAGGCATTACGAAGCATATCTTCAAATTTTTCTACCTCTGCGTCCAGTTGGTCCGTGGAGCTAGCAACAGGAGGGGATGGGATTTCGTTTGCAAGAAGAGTTTTATATTTTTTCCAGTTTGTTTGAAGTTTAGCAGAATTTCTGAGATCAAATTTATTAAGTTCTAAAGTATAAATAATAGGGAGATGATCAGAAGGAAGTTCATTGAAAGCCTCCATGCAATATGTATAAGGAATGTTGCTGGTGATGGCAAAATCTATAGTATTATTAAGGTGGGTGGGTTCACCCGGAGCTACAATCTCATAGTTGTGCTCGTCGGCCCAGCGCTTAAGCTTGGAACCTCGAACATCAACTCGAGGACAACCCCAGGCTTGGCTTTTAGCATTAAAATCACCAGCAACTATTACATGGGGCGAAATTTTGAAAAGGGTAATTAAATCAGCAATGACAAGACCAGCTTTAGCTTTAGGGTGGAAATAGACAGACGCAATGGTGAGAGTCGGATTACTAGAAAGGTTAAGCTCAAGGACAGTAGCTTCACCTACTTGAAGAGGAGGAGTGGGAATACGATTATGGCTGATATTACGATTTATATAAATAGCAGTACCTCCCGCAGGGAGATTGCTAATATGTCTCCTGTCATCATTGTATAGATCATAATTAGCAATTTTACAGTTTTTCCCTGGACTAAAATGGGTCTCTTGGACCAAAAACAGATCTAAGTTATTATTTATACAAAAGTCCCTAGCTTCCTGGATTTTACCTCTAAGTCCATTGGCATTCCAGATGCCAATGGTAAGATCCTTCAAGATTCTTAAGGGCACAACCATGACCAAAAGAGGGGGGCTAACCTTGATTGATGAGAGCATAAATACTCTCATATATAATATTAACCCTATCTATTTCGGTAGGAGCAGACCTTAAAGCTGGGAGAGCATTCTTGAAAGCTCTATTGGTAATTTCCATACCATATCTATGTTCGAATCTGAAAAGATAATTTAGGAAATCATCTGCAGCGTCATTAGTGCGAGCTCCTTGGGGTGCTGCTATTTTGGGTTTGACATTAGGTGTCTTTTTGGGCTCCTCACTACGGCCTTCTGTGACATTGGCATAAGACCTCTGTGGGTTCACAAGCTTCTTTACAAAGGTGGAGTTTACTGCAGGCGTGTTTGGAGTTTTGAGCTTAGGAAACCGCGGACAATTTCTGAAGGAAGCAGGGTGCTGTCCTCCACAATTGACGCATTTACAGGGTGCCTCATAAGTTTTTGTACAATCTTTAGTGAAGTGCGGCTGGGCACACTTCACGCAGTTGGGGGGCATATGACACGCGTTGCTGGTGTGAAAAAAAGATTGGCACCTAAAACATTGGACAATTTGCCTAGGTCCACGATATTTTTCAATTTTGATTATGATATTAAACAAGCTATTAAGGTTGTAGATCTGCTCATTAACAGGGGTCTTAGCAATCTGCACATAAAACAGCGGCATATTCACTCTGTTGGTCTTTGGGCCTCTTGCCAACTGTGTAACACTAATCGGCTTAAGACCCAAACACTCTAGTTCACGTGCAATTGCCGTGATTTCAGTGCAGATCGGCAGACCTCTGATAATAACTTTCAAGGGTTTTTGGTCATCAAGCAGGTAAGACTTAAACTCCACCTTGTTGATTAAGAGAAAGTTTTGAATTTTGAGATAATCATCTCTAATGTTGACATGGACTTTGATAAAATCGCCTGATCCTGTTAATTTAGATGTTAGGTTTGGCACAAGTTTCTTTAAATCTTTAATAAGATTAGACCAGTTGGTAGTGATGGCAATGAAGAAGGGAGGAGGTTTACGTTCCTTTTTAGGAGTACTGATTTTCATCTTCAATGTCATTTTCAGGGAGAACAGTTTTAACATTATTAACATAATTGAAAGTAGAAGGATTATCTATAAGGGTAGCAGATTTTAGGCTAGCCGTATGTCTTTTTTGGGGTTTTTGAAACCCATCTTCATCTAGGCTATACGGGTGTTTTTTAGTGCTACTAGGTTTTACAGTGGTTTTAGCATTATGAACAGTATTATTATTTACATTAGCATTTTTAGAGATTTTATCATTTACATTTCTATTATCAGGCAAGGAGGCAGCAGTCTGGATAGAAGGGTTAGAGGACATTAAAGAATAACTGCCGGAGGAAAGCCTCCGACAGGACTCACCATACCTTGGCAGGTTGTGGGCCTCGATGAGTTTCGTGAGCACCATCTCACACTTTTCAATAATTTCTTGCAGTTTTTCTTTATCCGAGTTATTCTCTGCTTTCCTCCAAAGGAAGGTTTTCTCATTTATGACATCCCGCAGGCGGGCTGCTTCAGACTTCGGGTCAGCGTTTGCAGGAACTTTTGCATAATAGTCAGCTTCATCTACTGACCAGTCTGTCATTTCGATGCTTTCATCGATATTTGTCATCATCAGGGTAGAAACTCCTCCTGTAACAGGATCTGGTGGCTTTGGGATATCAGGCGGTGGCGACTCATGGACCGGTAGGTTGGGGCGTATCGTTCTCATTCTTCAGCAGAGCACAAGAAAAGCACAACCTCTCAGCTCGGCGTCAAGAAGCAGAATGGTTTCAAAAAGATGTTGTACTTCGGCTGCTCAAGGCTCAAGGCAGGGTGGGATTAGTGAAGTGCCCAGGAGAGGATAGAAATCCCCCCTTTAAACTTCAGGCGAAAAGGAAGATCAAGAAAAAGGAGTTCATAAGAGGAAAGAAGAAAATAAAGGGAAGCTCGGGTGGAAGACAACATCATGCCGATACCCGAGTCTTCATAAAGAAAGGACTGAGGCCCAAGTGAGCGCACAGTAGAGAAGAGGAAGAATGGGGAAACAGAGTTGCACCAAGAGAGGTGCAGGGCCTTGAGCAATGAGAGACCGACATAAATATATACAAAAAACATAAAATTTAGGAAAGCTTGTGAATATCGCGAAATTTCCCAAATGCAAGGGAGAAGCACAGAAAAGTTAAAAGGTTGCACCATAAATAGAGAAGAACAAGACTATGTTAGACGCCTCCGCTTTTTAGGGCGGAGATAAATATCACGTACCGGTCTTCCAGGTAATGACCGAGGGCGCTTTCGCGCCTTTGGGTTACGAGGATGGTAACGACGGATATTGTCCAACGTAGGGTTATTGACACTTCTCAGACCTCTATGAAATTTGATAGATAACTTTTTGACGTGTGCCAAAACAGGCCTAATTTGGAGGTCTTTATGCAAAATTTCTAACCGGACATAGTTCGGAAGATTTGCAAACGAACGCAATGCGTTATTTTGAATGACTTGAAGTTTCCTAAGGTGAATCTCAGCTGCGGTACCCCATATAGGTGAACCGTACGTCATGATTGGACGAATATAGGACTTGTAAAGTAATAACTTATTATGGATTGACAGGCGGCTATTTCTAGCCAATAGGGGACGGAGCTGGATGAATGACAGCTTCACTTTCCTGGATGTTTCGGAAATGTGTTGCTGCCATGTTAATTTGGAATCCAAGTACACTCCAAGGTACTTGTAAGAAGATTGCCAGGGAATAGGCTGGTTGTTAAGTATTAAATTAGTGTTTGGGGGATCCCTAGGGGGCGGGAAGGTAACTGCTGCACACTTACTAACATGGGAGATGGAGTTGATTTTCACCGCGTGATGACGCTCTTTTTCCTGCTCCCTTTTTTCGCGCCGTAGCGGCGTGATCCTTTCTTGTAGTGCTTGAAAGTTGTATATTTCGTGTAGCCCATCTCCGTTGCTACATTTCGAAACCTGGTTCATTTCTCTACTTGGCTTTAATGGTGAGATATCTTAAAATTAAAATAGTAAATATTCTAAATAGCTGTACCATTTTGACGCTGCAATTGTATTGAAAGAGGGCTTGTGTGCTGGAATTCACACTTTATACATCTGTTAATCCACTTAAATATTGTTGAAAATGATTATAAAAATGTATATAAATATAATATAATGTTTTCTTATTGTTATATGACCCCCCTTTTTTACCCAGGATCAGTAAATAAGTGTGTATTTTGTACATTTGTAACTGTTGTTTTCAGAATTTTCTACTTTCGATTCAATTGTACTGAAGGAAAACTCGCACTGTGTGTTGGAACACACACATTATACATCTGTTAAATTGCTTATATTTTAATGATATTATTCATATAAATGTATACTATAAAGCCTACTTATTGTTATAAGCCCCCCCTTTTTTTACCCAGAACCTATAAATATGTATGTATTTTGTATTTCTGCAACTGTACTGTAGTATTCAAAAACTTTTACTATCGTTTCAATACCTCCCCCCTTTTTTTTGTGGTGAGCCCTCCCCGGACCTGTACCTTTCTGCGTATCTCCCCTTTGGTAATAGTGTAGTCGTCCCGTGGCCCGCCAGCTTTGAAATTGTCCTCTTCTTCCTTATATCATTGTTTTACATTATTCATATTCTCAAATGCCTTCATTTTCGGTCCCCCCCCCCCCGTTTAGTTTTCTGACTTTTTCTCTACTCTACCGCCCCGTACTCTCAAGATTTTTACATATTTGGAACCGCCTCCCTGTACTGATTATTTTAAATGGCCATGTCCCTCTGTTTATTTCAATTTTAAAAATTTCAAATTTTTTTTGAAAAAGTTTAAATCTTAAATATCTCGAAAACTAAGCCTCCTAGCCAAATTTTGACAAAAATTTTGTGGTCCTAGAAGCTTCGTCTATTATTTATATACCTTTAAAATGATACCCATGTTTAATACCTTCTGCTCGTTTTCACTCACCAACCCCCCCGTAACTTTTTTGTAAATATATCCTAATACTATTTTGAGACATTGTTGTTATTAATATAACTCTCATAGCTTATATCAACATGAATAACTCACCCCCCCCTTCTGATTTTCCCCCTCTCCCCCCTGCTGGAGCTGGCCGTAGCAACCGCATGAACTCAATAACAATTCCTGACTCTTCACATCCTACTACACCTGTTTCCATAGACTTAACTACTTCAGATATATCACCTTCAACTACTTCTGGTACATCTCCATCGGCTGCAGCTCTCCCGGTTGATCCCTCTCCTTGCACCTCCAAATCTTTCTCTCCTGACTGTGTGCCTACTCGTAGAATTTCCAACATGCAACCAACAGTTAAACTCTTCGATCTTCGAGCTACAACCACAAACTCAACTCCAGACATGCTATACTCCTCAGCTGTATCCACACCTCTTCTCACTGTGCCAGCTTTGCCTCAACGAACTTCTGCATTTTCCTCCAAACCGCAGTTCACGGTGATCTCAAAGCCTCCAGTTCTCATTTCGGCTAGCAGAATCCAAAAACTATCTTCCCCGGAACACTTAACTACTGCAAAGGATGAAAATAACAAAACCCGGAAAACATTTGTTGAAGATGATGACACGTCCATAGTCACTGCTGATATGGTTGATGATACCACCGAACCTAATAACTGCTTCCTACTGAAGGTGAGACGTTTCTCTAATCAAATTCATAACTACATATCCAGATACATAAAACCTTCGCCCTCGCAAAAGAAATACCTCGACGAAAAGCTTGCACACCTTAGAGATGCCTGTACTCTATTCGAAGGCCAAACCATAAATTCTGCGCCCATAATGGGCCCAAACCCTGCTGAAACCCTCCAAGATATGAGGCATACCATGGAAGAGGAACTGAAAAACCTAAAAGACTCGATCTCCACAAATCTTGTAAACTTTACCAAGAGCCTGACAGAAAACCTTCCCAATCTAATCAATTCATCCGTTAAGGAAAATCTCACAGAAATTTCAACAACTCTCGGAAACAACCTTCTCCAATCATCGGATTCGGCCACATCCTCAACCAATCCACGCTCAGTTAAACCTACCTTTGCAAACATCCTCTTGCAAGGAAAGGACAGATCAAAAGATAACCAACAACTTAAAAAAGAACTTCTCTCTCTTCGGTGTCCATCAGATGTCAAAATTAAAAATGTTTCCACATTGAATAATGGAACTCTCAAAGTGACATGCTGCAACGGGGATGCGGACGCCTTGCTCCCCAAGTTCCTAAACTCTAACCTCAGCGAAAAATTCAAAATATCTAAACAGCCTACAAAAAAACAGAACTTAATTATATTCAACATGCCTGTGAATTTTCGTGAGGATGACGTCCGCCTTCTCATCACGAAAAACCTACCTCCGGGTCTCCTCAAGGAGTTTAGAATAATTAGAAACTTTACAAACAGCCGAGGCACAGTGAACTGGGTCTTCCTACTGGATGAAATGTCAGCTAAGTACTTAACGGATGCCAAGAAAATCTTCCACCATTTCAACTATTACATGATCAAAAAATACATCGGCTTCCAGCTATGTTTTCGTTGCCAAGGATTTGGACACACAGCAGCCTATTGTCCGTGGGTCGCCGGGAACTGCAGCAACTGTACAAAAACTGACCACAATTACAAAAACTGTAAAGCCACTCGATCCATCTGCATAAACTGTACTACGGCCATAAACGCCAACCCTACCTTGAAATGGGACATTTACCATAACTCCAGGGACAAAAACTCTTGCAATGCATGGAAGAGAGAACTGGCAAGAATTCGTGATCTCCAGCAATCACTTTGATGTCTCCCCTTCCCTCCTTTTTGCTTTCCTGTGTCTATTGTATATATACCTGGTTGTGTTATTGTTTTTAATGTGTATTTTCCCTTTTGAGTTAATGTTTATACTTTGCTAAATTTCATGGATGTTTATGCTTGTATATTATCACATACTTTCCCTGCTCGTGGCTGGTCTCTTGTCCCTGACCTTCCACTTCCCCCCTCCCTGTTTACTTTTTGCCTGTCTCCCCCCCTCGGTGTCCTGGCACCCTCCCCCTTATGATACTTAACTTACTTCAGATAAACACCAACCACTGTCTTGCAGCCCATAACCACTTACTACAATTTGCTATAGAGAATCTCTATGATGTTGTGTGTATCCAAGAACCTTACCTCTCGGGGGGTAATGTTCTTTCCCCCCCCTCGGGGCATTACTCAATACTGCTCATCTTCTAACAAGGCTGCCATCCTGATCCTTAATTCTAACCTTAAAACTTCCCTTAAATTCTGCTCCTCGTCTTTTGTGGCGGCTGAAGTTTTTATTCCCGGCCGTTCTCCCTTGATTATCATCTCACTTTATTTCCCCCCCCGTGCCCTTTTGCCTCCTCTTTTAAGCGAACTTTCGACTTTTGACTTCCTCCGTTCAGACGCTGTACTCCTTGGAGATTTTAATGCCAGGGCCCTGATGTGGGGATACGACTTTATTGATCACCGGGGGTACGAGGTTATCGACTTTTGTCTTGAAAATAACTTCATTGTTCTCAATAACCCATCATGTGGTCCAACATTCAGTTCACATTCTGGCAAAGGATTTCCAGATCTAACTTTAGTCACTGCCAACTTTCACGACAATATTCAAAATTGGGAAATTCTCCCAGGTGATTCACTTAGTGACCACCGTTACCTTAAAATTTCCATTAACCTTGCTCCCCCCTCCGATAACTCCTTTTAATTTAAAACTAATTACGGTCTTGGAAAATTTATTTTTAATTTTAAGCCCTTTATAAAACCACTTTCCGATCAGCTCAACCTAATTGAATCCCCTGCTATGCTTAACTCCTTCGTTGAAAATCTCATCAAAACCACCCAGACTTGTGCATTTACCCATATCAAAAAGAAAAAATCCTCTCCCCGCCCTAAACTTAATTGGTGGAACAAAAATTTGGCCACCTTTCGCAACTTTGTGACTGCCCTTTACAAAAGAGTTAAATCACTTGAGAGAAATTGTGCTTCCTCGGAAATTATATCCGAGGCCAAAATTAAATTCAAACTGAACCGTGCCAAATACAAAAAATTAATAAATAAATCTAAACTGGAATCCTGGAAAAACTTTTGTACTAACTGCTCTTCCAAATTCGGCACACAATTTAAATTCGCGTTCCAAAAATCCAATAAATTTAATAGTATCTCTCTTCAATTCCCTGACGAAATTAACTTAGATCATGACTCAAAAATACAACGTCTTTTGGACCACTATTTTAAAAACGATCCGTCATTTACCGACTTCCCTTGGACTCCTGTTCCTACTGATGGTCTTGGATTGATTACGCATGGGGAGCTCTCCTTGGTCTTTAACAGCCTTCCCTCCCGAAAGGCCCCCGGACTTGACAACCTTGACTTTTCCATTTGGAAATCCCTTTTTCACTCTTATCCATTTTTATTTTTTAAAACTTTTAACCTCTGTTTTCAATTCTGCTTTTTTCCCCCGTGTCTAAAAACTGCTAAGGTCCTTTTTTTGAACAAACCCGGCAAAGACCCCGCACTTGTATCCTCCTATCGTCCCATATGTCTTCTCCCCACTTTTGGCAAAATCTTAGAAAAATTATTTGCAAATAAATTAAACTTTTGGCTTTCCTCCTCGGGGGCTCTCCATCGAAATCAATTTGGTTTTAGAGAACTGACAAGCTGTGAAATGGCCGCCCATAGACTCATCGCCACTATAGAGGGTCTCAGACCGGGCAATTATGTTTCCCTTGCCACCGTGGACATCTGCGGAGCATTTGACAACCTCAACTGGAATTTACTCCCCACCACCCTTGAAGATATTAATATGCCACAAGAATACAGATTATTCATTTATTCCTACCTTCACTCTCGTACAATAACTTTTTCAGACGATATTACTACATCCATCAAATCTCTTTCTATTGGTGCTCCACAGGGTTCGGTATTATCCCCGATCCTGTGGAACATCTATTTCAACAAAATCCTCAAACTCAATAATGACAACATGTACATTCAGGCCTTCGCAGATGATCTTGCGGTGGTGACCTCTGCTCCCACCCTCCTAGAAACAACTCGCTCCTCCACCTCCAACCTTTTGACCTTGACCTCTTCCCTGTCCTCCCTGCTCCTCACAGTATCTCCTGAAAAGTCGAAATGCATAATTTTTAGCAAAACCCGTTCAAAGCGTAAATATACCCCCAGGATTAAACTCCTTAACAAAAGTCTCAAAATTACCCGCCATCTCACCTTTCTTGGAATCGTCATTGACGACCGCCTTTCTTGGAGCCCTCACGTTTTTTATCTTAAAGAGAAATGCTTGAAGCTCTGTTCTACTTTTAGGAAAATCTCGGGAAACAGCTGGGGCGTAAACAAATCTTTTTTAAAACTATGGTACCTATCTGTTATCGAGAAAATCATTACTTACATTTGGGGCAAACACTTAACCGGGAATCAAATTTCTAAACTCACTTCTTTGCAACGGATTTTCCTTTTGAAAATTTCCTCCGGTTTTAGAACAACTTCAAGTATCTCTCTCTATTCAATCACTGGTATCCCCCCTGTTCACTTAGTCATCCAAAATTTATACAAAAAATTTCAATTCTGGCACTTAAAAAACAACCTTTTTCCCACCTCTTCCCTCCCTTCCCCTTCCCTTTTTGACTTCCACTGTCCCCTTTCCTCTCTCCCCCCCTCTCAACGCATTGTCACTCTCCCTGTCCTTGACCCTGTTTCATTTTCAGACACTTGCGTATACACAGACGGTTCTAAAATGGAAAACCATACGGGTTGTTCCATTTGTGTTTTTAAAAATGGTGTCCTCTCTGAGACCTTCTCCTTCAAACTCTGCGACGAGAATACAGTTTTCCAAGCCGAACTGACAGCTATTAAACATGCGATAAAATGGGCCCTTGATAACTCTACAAAAATAAACATATTCACTGACAGCCTTTCCTCAATTTTGGCGTTTAAATCTTACAAAAATAAATCTAACTTCCTCCGTGAAGTTAAACTTTTGGCAATTTCGGCTAAAAATTTAAACCTAATAAATATACTATGGATCAAAGCTCATACAGGCAACCTCGGAAATGAAACAGCAGATAAATTGGCAAAAGAAGCCACCATATCTGGATCCCCTGTCTCTGTCCCCCTCCCCTATTCTTTTTTATCCTCCTTTTGTAAAAAGGAAATTAACAACTCTTGGCAACTCCTCCTTGATAACTATAGATCACCTCGCACTCATGATCCCTCTCGAATCTCCCTTTTCCTTCCTGTTGTTGATCCCCATTTCCAAATTTTTAATCGTTTCCTTATTTACTTTGTCACAGGCCATGGCCCCTTTTTAGATTATTTGAAATTCTTTAAACATAAATCTTCTTCTAACTGCCCATGCAACTCATACGGAGACGCCGACCATTATATTCACTCCTGTCCATTCACTAAAGACTTCCACCTTGTTAAACCTGCCCCCCTTTCTCGTGCTGTTTGGTTCTCCGGGGTCTGCCGTAACCCTGTATTACTTAACAAACTTAAAAACTGTGTTCTCGTTGCTAGAGATATCACAAACCGGGTTAGATGAGTTTATGTGACTTGCTTTCCCCCTCTTCCCCTTGGTGATCCTCCCCCCTTTTTTTTTTTTTTTTTTTTTTTTTTTTTTTTTTTCGTTTTCTTTTGCTGCTCCTGGGTATCCCTTTCGCATTGTTTGTCTGTGTGTTATTATATTGTGATACCCCTTTCTGTCTTTGCTTGTGTATTTTTTGTTCGTCGCCCTCCGTATCTTGTCTTTGCTTGTCTTGTTGTAACTTATTGTGTTGTGATTCAATTTTAATATGTGTTGTAATTTCTTGAATCAAAAATAAAGTTCCCGGCCACACACTTAGCTACAGTAAACCTTCGGGTCTGTCGTGTGGTCTGGGTTTCCAACATCCAACACTTACTAACATTGACTTTGATGCGCCATTTAGTGAGCCATTGCGTCATGTCATGGAGATAATTTTGAAGAAGGTCGTGCACGATGTGTGTCTGTTTATGTTGTGCGATCAGGGCCGTGTCATCAGCATAAAGGCTAAGAGTGACACCGGGGGAACGTGGAATATCATTAATGTAAAGGTTGAACAATCTGGGTCCGACAAGAGAGCCTTGAGGGACCCCGCTAAGAATATTCCTGGGAGAGGAGAGAAGGTTAGAGACTCGTACTACAAAGCTACGCTCTGTTAAGTACGAGTGAAGAATTTTAATAAGATCAGGAGGAAAAGAGCGTTTGATAAGCTTGAATAACAGACCGTTTATCCATACCTTATCAAACGCCTTTTGGATATCAATAAAAACTATAGAGGTACTTTCTTGTATGCTACGAGCTTCATGAATGAGTTCAACGACCCGGAGAAGCTGGTGTTCAGTAGAATGCTTCTTTCTGAACCCATACTGCTCAGGAATCATAATATTGTTCAGGTCGCAGAACTCATCCAAGCGCCGCAATATCACATACTCGAAGAGCTTAGAAAGACAGGAGAGAAGAGAGATTGGTCGATAGTTGACCGGAAGAGTTAGATTAAGACCAGGCTTGGGAATAGGTGCTACAATAGCAACTTTCCAAGCCTTCGGGAAGTAGTTAAAGTGTAAAAGAAGAGTAAAGAGTTTAGCAAGATAACTTTTAAGAAGGTTAGGTAGATTTTTTAACATATTAGGAGAGAGAAGATCCTTCCCAGGAGCTTTATTCTTCTTAAGTTTTTGAATACGAGGAAGCAGTTCAGCATAGGTAACATCAATCATGGTTCTAGGTGTAGGTGAAGAGAGGAATTGTTCAACCTTGGGATCAACAATCGATACCGTTCTGGCATCGATTATATCATGATGTGGTTCAAACTGACTTCTAAGACTGTCTGCAAGCAGTTCAGCCTTTTGGGTGTTGGAGATGGCCCTTCCATTAGGACCCTCAAGGGTCGGTAGGTGTGTTTTATGCCTACGATAATGTGAGGCAGCCCTCCAAATGGTGTTGTCTTTCGTCGTTAAGGACTCAACATATGTGTTCCATCGTGCATTAGAAAAAGCCTTAAGACGTGATCTCACCTGGGCACGTGAGAAATTAAGTTCACGCTTAAGGCAGGGGTCACGGCTGGCCTGCCAAGCTCTACGAAGCCTATTCCTTTCTTTGATCATCTCCCGGATATCCTGTGGTAATCTATAAAAGTCGACTTTAGTCTCCTTGGGCCGAGAGGACGCAGAGTAGGCATTACGAAGCATATCTTCAAATTTTTCTACCTCTGCGTCCAGTTGGTCCGTGGAGCTGGCAACAGGAGGGGATGGGATTTCGTTTGCAAGAAGAGTTTTATATTTTTTCCAGTTGGTTTGAAGTTTAGCAGAATTTCTGAGATCAAATTTATTAAGTTCTAAAGTATAAATAATAGGGAGATGATCAGAAGGAAGTTCATTAAAAGCCTCCATGCAATATGTATAAGGAATGTTGCTGGTGATAGCAAAATCAATAGTATTATTAAGGTGGGTGGGTTCACCCGGAGCTACAATCTCATAGTTGTGTTCGTCGGCCCAGCGCTTAAGCTTGGAACCTCGAACATCAACTCGAGGACAGCCCCAGGCTTGGCTTTTAGCGTTATAATCACCAGCAACTATTACATGGGGCGAAATTTTGAAGAGGGTGTTTAAATCAGCAATGACAGGACCAGCTTTAGCTTTAGGATGAAAGTAGACAGACGCAATGATCATGGTCGGATTATTAGAAAGGTTAAGCTCAACAACAGTTGCTTCACCAACTTGCAGAGGAGGAGTAGGAATACGACTGTGACTGATTTTACGATTTATATAAATAGCAGTACCTCCCGCAGGGAGATTGCTAATATGACTCCTGTCATCATTGTAAAGTTCATAATTAGCAATTTTACAGTTTTTCCCTGGACTAAAATGGGTCTCTTGGACCAAAAACAGATCTAAGTTATTATTTGTACAAAAATCCCTAGCTTCCTGGATTTTACCTCTAAGTCCATTAGCATTCCAGATGCCAATGGTAAGATCCTTCAAGATTCTAAGGGGCACAACCATGACCAAAAGAGGGGGGCTAACCTTTGCTAATGAGAGCAAAAACGCTCTCATATATTATGTTTACCCTATCGATTTCGGTCGGAGCTGACCTCATGGCAGGAAGGGCATTTTTGAATGCCCTACTAGTAATGTCCATGCCATACCTGTCTTCAAATCTGAAAAGATAATTTAGAAAGTCATCAGCAGCTTGGTTATTAATGTTGGCTCCTTGGGGTGCTGCATTTTTGGGAGTGGCATTTTCAGCCTTTTTGGGAACCTCACTATGTCCTCCTGTGACAGCAGCAAAAGACCGCTGTGGGTTCACAAGCTTAGATTTAAAGGTAGAGTTCACAGGGGGGGAAGCTTTAAGCTTAGGGAATCTTGGGCAGTTTCTATATGATGCAGGATGATTGCCTCCGCAATTTATGCACTTACAGGGTGCTTCATAAACTTTAGTGCAGTCCTTAGTTAGGTGAGGTAAGGCACATTTCACGCAATTAGGAGGGAGGTGACAAGCATTGCTTGTATGATAAAAAGATTGGCATCGGTAGCACTGGACAACTTGCTTGGGGCCTCTATACTTTTCAATTTTAACAATAATGCTAAATAGGTTAGTAAGTTTATATATTTGCTCGTTAACAGGTGTTTTTGCAATCTGCACGTAAAACAACGGCATATTGACTCTAGCAGTTTTTGGGCCTCTAGCCAACTGTGTTACACTTATGGGTTTGAGACCCAGGCACTCTAATTCACGAGCAATAGCCGTTGATTCCGTGCAAATTGGAAGACCTCTTATTACAACTTTGAGGGGTTTTTGGTCGTCTAAGAGGTAGGATTTGAACTCTACCTTATTTATGAGAAGGAATTTCTGTATTTTTAAGTACTCATCTCTCGTTTCTACATGTACTTTAATAAAGTCTCCAGAACCTGTTAGTTTACTACTAAGCTTGGGCACAATTTTCTTTAGATCGGAAATTAATTGTGACCATTTAGTAGTCACAGAGATGAAGAAGGGAGGTGGACGGCGTTCCTTTTTGTGGGTCTCTTCTACTATTTCATTTATATCTTCTACTTCAGGAATATTAAATGCAGTTTTGGTATTGATACTATAGGATGTGCTAGGGTTATCAACCAAGGTAGCTGATCTTATACTAGCAGTATGCCTCTTTTGAGGTTTTTGAAATCCTTCCTCGTCAATACTTCTAGGATGTTTTTTAGAACTGGTACTATTTACACTATTTACATTATTTACACTTAATTTACTTATGTCAGGCAAGGAGGCAGGTATCTGATCAGGAGGGCAAGAAGGCAAAGAATAACTGCCGGAGGAAAGCCTCCGACAGGACTCACCATACCTTGGCAGGTTGTGCGTCTCGATGAGGTTGGTGAGGGTTGCCTCGCATCTGTCGATGATTTCTTTAATCTTGTCCTTATCAATGGTGTCTTCAGCTCTCCTCAGAAGGAAGGTCTTTTCATCACTAACTTCTCGGAGCTTTGCTGCTTCCACTCTTGGATCAGCATTTGCAGTAACTTTCATAATGTACTCTGCTTCATCAATGCTCCAGTCAGTCATTTCGACGGATTCTTCAAGTTGAAGTTGCATATTAGGATTGTTTCCTATTACTAAAGGATCCGGAGGTATGGCAATGCTAGGAGGTGGCGACTCATGGGCCGGTGGTGCAATAACTCTAGTTCTCATCACTTTGGCGGAGCTGTTCAAAACACGTCTTCACTGCTCGGCGTCAATGCTGCGAATGTTTCAAAAAGATGTTTCAAAATGTACTTCGGCTGCTCAAGGCTCAAGGCAGGGTGGGATTAGTGAAGTGCCCAGGAGAGGATAGAAATCCCCCCTTTAAACTTCAGGCGAAAAGGAAGATCAAGAAAAAGGAGTTCATAAGAGGAAAGAAGAAAATAAAGGGAAGCTCGGGTGGAAGACAACATCATGCCGATACCCGAGTCTTCATAAAGAAAGGACTGAGGCCCAAGTGAGCGCACAGTAGAGAAGAGGAAGAATGGGAAAACAGAGTTGCACCAAGAGAGGTGCAGGGCCTTGAGCAATGAGAGTCCGACACAGAAATGGTTTTAGATAAGCTTGTGAAGTACGCGATTTTTCTCCCAAATGCACGGGATAGGACAGAAAAAGCTAGAGGGTTGCACCATTAAACATAGAGAAGTATAAAACTATGTTAGACGAATCCGCTTTTTAGGGCGGAAATAAATATCTCGTACAGGCCTTCCAGGTAACGACCGAGGGCGCTTTCGCGCCCTCGTGCCACGAGGATTGTAACGATGGATACTGTCTAACGTAGGATTATTGACACTTCTAAGACCTCGATGAAATTTAATGGATAACTTTTTGACGTGTGCCAAAACAGGCCTAATTTGAAGGTCTTTGTGCAAAATTTCTAACCGGACGTAGTTCGGAAGATTTGCAAACGAACGCAGAGCGTTATTTTGAATAACTTGAAGTTTCCTAAGGTGAATCTCAGCTGCGGTACCCCATAAAGGAGAACCGTACGTCATGATTGGACGTATATAGGATTTGTATAATAATAACTTGTTACGGATTGACAGGCGGCTATTTCTAGCCAATAAGGGACGAAGCTGGATGAATGAAAGCTTCACTTTCTTGCATGTTTCAGAAATGTGTTGCTTCCATGTTAAATTTGAATCTATGTACACTCCAAGGTACTTATAAGAAGATTGCCAGGGAATAGGCTCATTATTAAGAATTAAATTAGTGTTAGGGGGTTCCCTAGGGGGCGGGAAGGTAACTGCTGCACATTTGCTTACGTTGACTTTAATACGCCAATTGATAAGCCATTGCGTCATGTCATGAAGATAATTTTGAAGAAGGTGATGCACGATGTGTGTCTGTTTATGTTGAGCGATAAGGGCCGTGTCGTCAGCATAGAGGCTAAGAGAGACACCGGGGGAACGTGGAATATCATTAATATACAGGTTGAACAATCTGGGTCCAACAAGAGAACCTTGAGGGACCCCGCTAAGAATATTCCTGGGAGAGGATAGAAGGTTAGAGACTCGTACAACGAAGCTACGCTCCGTTAAGTACGAGTGAAGAATTTTAATTAAGTCAGGAGGAAAAGAGCGCTTGATAAGCTTGAATAACAGACCATTTATCCACACCTTATCAAACGCCTTTTGGATATCAATAAAGACTATAGAGGTACTTTCTTGTATGCTACGAGCTTCATGAATGAGTTCAACAACCCGGAGAAGCTGGTGTTCAGTAGAGTGCTTCTTTCTGAACCCATACTGCTCAGGAATCATAATATTGTTCAGGTCGCAGAACTCATCCAAACGCCGTAATATCACATACTCGAAAAGTTTAGAAAGACAGGAGAGAAGAGAGATAGGTCGATAGTTGACCGGAAGAGTAAGATCAAGACCAGGCTTGGGAATGGGTGCTACAATAGCAACCTTCCAGGCCTTCGGGAAGTAGTTAAAGTGAAGAAGAAGAGTAAAGAGTTTAGCAAGATAGCTTTTAAGGAGGTTAGGTAGGTTTTTTAACATGTTAGGAGAGAGAAGATCCTTCCCAGGGGCTTTATTCTTTTTCAGATTTTGAATACGGGGAAGCAGTTCTGCATAAGTAACATCAGACATAGTTCTGGGTGTAGGTGAAGAGAGGAATTGTTCAACCTTGGGATCAACAATCGATACCGTTCTGTCATCGATTACATCATGATGTGGTTCAAACTGACTTCTAAGACTGTCTGCAAGCAGTTCAGCCTTTTGTGTAGTGGTGATGGCCCTTCCATTAGGACCCTCAAGGGTCGGGATGTGTGATTTATGCCTACGATAGTGTGAGGCAGCCCTCCAAATAGTGTTGTCAGTAGTCGTTAAGGACTCAACATATGTGTTCCATCGTGCACTTGAAAATGCCTTAAGACGTGATCTCACCTGGGCTCGTGAGAAGTTAAGTTCACGCTTAAGGCAGGGGTCTCTGCTGGTCTGCCATGCTCTACGAATTCTGTTTCTTTCTCTGATCATCTCCCTGATGTCCTGTGGAATTTTATAAAAATCAGTTTTAGTTTCCTTGGGCCGAGAGGACGCTGAGTATGCATTACGAAGCATGGCTTCAAATTTTTCAACCTCATCGTCCAGTTGGTCCGTGGAGCTGGCAATAGGAGGGGGTAGAATTTCATTTGCAAGAATGCTTTTAAACTTAGTCCAATTTGTTTTGAGTTTGGCATTATTTCTTAAGTCAAACTTGTTGAGCTCAATAGTATAGATGATGGGTAGATGATCAGAAGGAAGATCATTAAATGCCTCCATGCAATAAGTATAGGGAATGTTGCTGGTGATAGCAAAGTCTATAACATTGTTGAGATGGGTGGGTTCACCCGGAGCTACAATCTCATAGTTGTGTTCGTCGGCCCAGCGCTTAAGCTTGGAACCTCGAACATCAACTCGAGGACAACCCCAGGCTTGGTTTTTAGCGTTAAAATCACCAGCAACTATTACATGGGGCGAAATTTTGAATAGGGTATTAAGATCAGCCAGGACAGGACCAGCTTTAGCTTTAGGATGGAAGTAGACAGACGCAATGGTCAAGGTCGGATTATTCGTAAGATTAAGTTCAATAACAGTAGCTTCACCAACTTGAAGAGGAGGAGTGGGAATACGATTATGACAGATTTTCTGATTTATATAAATAGCAGTACCTCCCGCAGGGAGATTGCTAATATGTCTCCTGTCATCATTGTAAAGATCATAGTTAGCAATTTTACAGTTTTTCCCTGGACTAAAGTGTGTCTCTTGGACCAAGAACAGATCTAAGTTATTATTTATACAAAAATCCCTAGCTTCCTGGATTTTACCTCTAAGTCCATTGGCATTCCAGATGCCAATGGTAAGATCCTTCAAGATTCGAAAGGGCACAACCATGGCCGAAAGAAGGGGGGCTAACCTTTGCTAATGAGAGCAAAAACGCTCTCATATATTATATTAACCCTATCTATCTCGGTAGGAGCTGACCGTAAGGCTGGTAGGGCATTTTTAAATGCCCTGCTAGTGATATCCATTCCATATCTGTCCTCAAATCTAAATAAGTAATTCAGAAAATCATCTGCAGCTTGATTATCATTTGCTCCTTTGGGTGCTGCTAATTTTGGTTTGACGTTGAACGTCTTTTGAGTGTCCTCACTACGTCCTTCTGTGACAGCGGCAAATGACCTCTGTGGGTTCACGAGCTTTTTATTAAAGGTAGAGTTCACAGGGGTATTAGTTTTGAGCTTTGGGAACCTGGGACAATTTCGATATGAGGCTGGATGATTGCCTCCACAATTAATACATTTACAAGGGGTTTCATAAGCTTTTGTGCATTCTTTAGTGAGGTGAGGGAGGGCACATTTGACACAATTAGGGGGAAGGTGACAAGCATTGCTTGTGTGAAAGAATGATTGGCAACGAAAACATTGAGTAACTTGCTTAGGGCCTCTGTATTTTTCAATTTTTACAATTACACTGAACAGACTAGTAATTTTATAAATTTGTTCATTTATGGGAGTTTTGGCAATTTGCACGTAAAACAACGGCATATTTACTCTGGCAGTTTTTGGGCCTCTAGCCAACTGTGTAACACTTATGGTTTTGAGACCCAAGCACTCTAGTTCACGGGCAATAGCCGTTGTTTCCGTGCAAATTGGGAGACCTCTTATAACTATTTTAAGGGGCTTTTGGTCGTCTAGAAGGTAAGATTTGAACTCTACCTTGTTGTTTAGCAAAAATCTTTGTATTTTTAAATACTCCTCTCTTGAGTTTACATGAACTTTTAGGAAGTCCCCTGATCCTGTGAGCTTGCTACTAAGGTTTGGCGCAATCTTCTTTAAGTCGGCAATTAATTGTGACCAGTTTGTAGTCAAACTAATAAAGAAAGGAGGAGGACGTCGTTCTTTTTTGGTATTTTCTTTTTCATTATCAATAATCAGCTTCAGCAGCTGGGAAAGGTGTTTTAGAGGTGCTAGCAATGTTATCCATACTAGGGTTATCTACAAGGGTAGCAGAGCGTAGGCTAGCAGTGTGCCTTTTTTGGGGCTTTTGAAAGCCGTCCTCGTCAGTGGCTCTGGGATGTTTTTTGGAACTATTTAGTTTCACATTATCAAGATTTACATTTTTAACACTATTGACACTATTAACATTATTTACAGAAAGTTTCCCTATGTCTGGCAAATTTGAGGCAAGTAACTGGTTAGGGGGGCAAGAAAGCAAAGAATAACTGCCGGAGGAAAGCCTCCGACAGGTCTCACCATACTTGGGTAGATTGTTGGCTTCGACAAGGTTGTTCAGTGTCGTTTCGCACTTTTCGATGATGTCCTTCAGTCTTGCTTTATCATAGTCGTCTTCTGATTTCCTCCAGAGAAAAGTCTTCTCGTTGATGACTTCACGCAGTCTAGCTGCTTCAGTTCTAGGGTCAGTATTAATTGATACCTTAGAATGATACTCGGCCTCTTCAATTGACCAATCTGTCATTTCTATACTTTCTTCAGTATTCTTCATTAGTACATTTGGTAATTCTCCATCAACAGGATCCGGAGGCTTAACTAGGTCAGGCGGAGGTGTCTCATGGACCAGCACCTTGGTTTTCGAGGTTCTCATTGCAAAATACGGAGCTAAGAAAAAACACGTCCTCTTCGCTCTGCGTCACAACTCAGAATGATGTACTTCGGCTGGCTCAAGGCTCAAGGCAGGGTGGGATTAGTGAAGTGCCCAGGAGAGGATAGAAATCCCCCCTTTAAACTTCAGGCGAAAAGGAAGATCAAGAAAAAGGAGTTCATAAGAGGAAAGAAGAAAATAAAGGGAAGCTCGGGTGGAAGACAACATCATGCCGATACCCGAGTCTTCATAAAGAAAGGACTGAGGCCCAAGTGAGCGCACAGTAGAGAAGAGGAAGAATGGGGAAACAGAGTTGCACCAAGAGAGGTGCAGGGCCTTGAGCAATGAGAGTCCGACACAGAAATGGTTTTAGATAAGCTTGTGAAGTACGCGATTTTTCTCCCAAATGCACGGGATAGGACAGAAAAAGCTAGAGGGTTGCACCATTAAACATAGAGAAGTATAAAACTATGTTAGACGAATCCGCTTTTTAGGGCGGAAATAAATATCTCGTACAGGCCTTCCAGGTAACGACCGAGGGCGCTTTCGCGCCCTCGTGCCACGAGGATTGTAACGATGGATACTGTCTAACGTAGGATTATTGACACTTCTAAGACCTCGATGAAATTTAATGGATAACTTTTTGACGTGTGCCAAAACAGGCCTAATTTGAAGGTCTTTGTGCAAAATTTCTAACCGGACGTAGTTCGGAAGATTTGCAAACGAACGCAGAGCGTTATTTTGAATAACTTGAAGTTTCCTAAGGTGAATCTCAGCTGCGGTACCCCATAAAGGAGAACCGTACGTCATGATTGGACGTATATAGGATTTGTATAATAATAACTTGTTACGGATTGACAGGCGGCTATTTCTAGCCAATAAGGGACGAAGCTGGATGAATGAAAGCTTCACTTTCTTGCATGTTTCAGAAATGTGTTGCTTCCATGTTAAATTTGAATCTATGTACACTCCAAGGTACTTATAAGAAGATTGCCAGGGAATAGGCTCATTTTTAAGAATTAAATTAGTGTTAGGGGGTTCCCTAGGGGGCGGGAAGGTAACTGCTGCACATTTGCTTACGTTGACTTTAATACGCCAATTGATAAGCCATTGCGTCATGTCATGAAGATAATTTTGAAGAAGGTGATGCACGATGTGTGTCTGTTTATGTTGAGCGAAAAGGGCCGTGTCGTCAGCATAGAGGCTAAGAGAGACACCGGGGGAACGTGGAATATCATTAATATACAGGTTGAACAATCTGGGTCCAACAAGAGAACCTTGAGGGACCCCGCTAAGAATATTCCTGGGAGAGGATAGAAGGTTAGAGACTCGTACAACGAAGCTACGCTCCGTTAAGTACGAGTGAAGAATTTTAATTAAGTCAGGAGTAAAAGAGCGCTTGATAAGCTTGAATAACAGACCATTTATCCACACCTTATCAAACGCCTTTTGGATATCAATAAAGACTATAGAGGTACTTTCTTGTATGCTACGAGCTTCATGAATGAGTTCAACAACCCGGAGAAGCTGGTGTTCAGTAGAGTGCTTCTTTCTGAACCCATACTGCTCAGGAATCATAATATTGTTCAGGTCGCAGAACTCATCCAAACGCCGTAATATCACATACTCGAAAAGTTTAGAAAGACAGGAGAGAAGAGAGATAGGTCGATAGTTGACCGGAAGAGTAAGATCAAGACCAGGCTTGGGAATGGGTGCTACAATAGCAACCTTCCAGGCCTTCGGGAAGTAGTTAAAGTGAAGAAGAAGAGTAAAGAGTTTAGCAAGATAGCTTTTAAGGAGGTTAGGTAGGTTTTTTAACATGTTAGGAGAGAGAAGATCCTTCCCAGGGGCTTTATTCTTTTTCAGATTTTGAATACGGGGAAGCAGTTCTGCATAAGTAACATCAGACATAGTTCTGGGTGTAGGTGAAGAGAGGAATTGTTCAACCTTGGGATCAACAATCGATACCGTTCTGTCATCGATTACATCATGATGTGGTTCAAACTGACTTCTAAGACTGTCTGCAAGCAGTTCAGCCTTTTGTGTAGTGGTGATGGCCCTTCCATTAGGACCCTCAAGGGTCGGGATGTGTGATTTATGCCTACGATAGTGTGAGGCAGCCCTCCAAATAGTGTTGTCAGTAGTCGTTAAGGACTCAACATATGTGTTCCATCGTGCACTTGAAAATGCCTTAAGACGTGATCTCACCTGGGCTCGTGAGAAGTTAAGTTCACGCTTAAGGCAGGGGTCTCTGCTGGTCTGCCATGCTCTACGAATTCTGTTTCTTTCTCTGATCATCTCCCTGATGTCCTGTGGAATTTTATAAAAATCAGTTTTAGTTTCCTTGGGCCGAGAGGACGCTGAGTATGCATTACGAAGCATGGCTTCAAATTTTTCAACCTCATCGTCCAGTTGGTCCGTGGAGCTGGCAATAGGAGGGGGTAGAATTTCATTTGCAAGAATGTTTTTAAACTTAGTCCAATTTGTTTTGAGTTTGGCATTATTTCTTATGTCAAACTTGTTGAGCTCAATAGTATAGATGATGGGTAGATGATCAGAAGGAAGATCATTAAATGCCTCCATGCAATAAGTATAGGGAATGTTGCTGGTGATAGCAAAGTCTATAACATTGTTGAGATGGGTGGGTTCACCCGGAGCTACAATCTCATAGTTGTGTTCGTCGGCCCAGCGCTTAAGCTTGGAACCTCGAACATCAACTCGAGGACAACCCCAGGCTTGGTTTTTAGCGTTAAAAATCACCAGCAACTATTACATGGGGCGAAATTTTGAATAGGGTATTAAGATCAGCCAGGACAGGACCAGCTTTAGCTTTAGGATGGAAGTAGACAGACGCAATGGTCAAGGTCGGATTATTCGTAAGATTAAGTTCAATAACAGTAGCTTCACCAACTTGAAGAGGAGGAGTGGGAATACGATTATGACAGATTTTCTGATTTATATAAATAGCAGTACCTCCCGCAGGGAGATTGCTAATATGTCTCCTGTCATCATTGTAAAGATCATAGTTAGCAATTTTACAGTTTTTCCCTGGACTAAAGTGTGTCTCTTGGACCAAGAACAGATCTAAGTTATTATTTATACAAAAATCCCTAGCTTCCTGGATTTTACCTCTAAGTCCATTGGCATTCCAGATGCCAATGGTAAGATCCTTCAAGATTCGAAAGGGCACAACCATGGCCGAAAGAAGGGGGGCTAACCTTTGCTAATGAGAGCAAAAACGCTCTCATATATTATATTAACCCTATCTATCTCGGTAGGAGCTGACCGTAAGGCTGGTAGGGCATTTTTAAATGCCCTGCTAGTGATATCCATTCCATATCTGTCCTCAAATCTAAATAAGTAATTCAGAAAATCATCTGCAGCTTGATTATCATTTGCTCCTTTGGGTGCTGCTAATTTTGGTTTGACGTTGAACGTCTTTTGAGTGTCCTCACTACGTCCTTCTGTGACAGCGGCAAATGACCTCTGTGGGTTCACGAGCTTTTTATTAAAGGTAGAGTTCACAGGGGTATTAGTTTTGAGCTTTGGGAACCTGGGACAATTTCGATATGAGGCTGGATGATTGCCTCCACAATTAATACATTTACAAGGGGTTTCATAAGCTTTTGTGCATTCTTTAGTGAGGTGAGGGAGGGCACATTTGACACAATTAGGGGGAAGGTGACAAGCATTGCTTGTGTGAAAGAATGATTGGCAACGAAAACATTGAGTAACTTGCTTAGGGCCTCTGTATTTTTCAATTTTTACAATTACACTGAACAGACTAGTAATTTTATAAATTTGTTCATTTATGGGAGTTTTGGCAATTTGCACGTAAAACAACGGCATATTTACTCTGGCAGTTTTTGGGCCTCTAGCCAACTGTGTAACACTTATGGTTTTGAGACCCAAGCACTCTAGTTCACGGGCAATAGCCGTTGTTTCCGTGCAAATTGGGAGACCTCTTATAACTATTTTAAGGGGCTTTTGGTCGTCTAGAAGGTAAGATTTGAACTCTACCTTGTTGTTTAGCAAAAATCTTTGTATTTTTAAATACTCCTCTCTTGAGTTTACATGAACTTTTAGGAAGTCCCCTGATCCTGTGAGCTTGCTACTAAGGTTTGGCGCAATCTTCTTTAAGTCGGCAATTAATTGTGACCAGTTTGTAGTCAAACTAATAAAGAAAGGAGGAGGACGTCGTTCTTTTTTGGTATTTTCTTTTTCATTATCAATAATCTCTTCAGCTTCAGCAGCTGGGAAAGGTGTTTTAGAGGTGCTAGCAATGTTATCCATACTAGGGTTATCTACAAGGGTAGCAGAGCGTAGGCTAGCAGTGTGCCTTTTTTGGGGCTTTTGAAAGCCGTCCTCGTCAGTGGCTCTGGGATGTTTTTTGGAACTATTTAGTTTCACATTATCAAGATTTACATTTTTAACACTATTGACACTATTAACATTATTTACAGAAAGTTTCCCTATGTCTGGCAAATTTGAGGCAAGTAACTGGTTAGGGGGGCAAGAAAGCAAAGAATAACTGCCGGAGGAAAGCCTCCGACAGGTCTCACCATACTTGGGTAGATTGTTGGCTTCGACAAGGTTGTTCAGTGTCGTTTCGCACTTTTCGATGATGTCCTTCAGTCTTGCTTTATCATAGTCGTCTTCTGATTTCCTCCAGAGAAAAGTCTTCTCGTTGATGACTTCACGCAGTCTAGCTGCTTCAGTTCTAGGGTCAGTATTAATTGATACCTTAGAATGATACTCGGCCTCTTCAATTGACCAATCTGTCATTTCTATACTTTCTTCAGTATTCTTCATTAGTACATTTGGTAATTCTCCATCAACAGGATCCGGAGGCTTAACTAGGTCAGGCGGAGGTGTCTCATGGACCAGCACCTTGGTTTTCGAGGTTCTCATTGCAAAATACGGAGCTAAGAAAAAACACGTCCTCTTCGCTCTGCGTCACAACTCAGAATGTTTCAAAGATGGTTAACAGGGGTAATTTAAGTCAAGTATTATAATTAATTATAAAATTTTTAAGAAGTTAACAGTTATAAAATAACTAGAAGGGGGGTATACAATTACAAAAATGGCTAAAAAACACTGCGCTACAGGCTACAGACAATTTCCGATCGAGTTGCAAAGAAAAAAGGCCCTTTTCAGGGACACCGGTGAACAATTTTATAAATAAAATTTAAACAATGTCGAGAAGGTAAATACGCACAGGTGTAAGACCGGGCTGGCACAGCATAAAAATAATCAAAGCATAAAAATAGTCAGGTTCCGAAAGGGAATACGTGGCATTGCCAGGTTAGAAATTTAAGGGGAGGGCGCATCTGCGAGAGCATGATAGCTCTCGTAGATGAACCAGACTAAGTCAATTTGCGTAGTCGCCGTACGCAGTTTGGGAAGCGCTCTTTTGAACGCTTCTAGAAGTAAATTTTTGTCGAGAGAATTTCTCATTTCAATGATGGTCTGGAAAAAGTCGGTATAGTTGATAGCATTGCTAAAACTGGGTTTTTTGAATTTTGATTGGCGACGGCTGGGACCGACGGTTTAGTAATTTGACCGGAGATTTTGGAATTACGTGTAGTTTCACATTCAGGTAAGTCAGTAATTTCTTGATTACCAGAAACTACATTGGCAAAGTTAAGGTTGGGCTTAATGCCAGCAGGTCGGAAAGAACGACTTTGTTTCCCAGGGTCTAATCCTGGGGGGGGGGTGCGCTGTGGCTGAATTTGGGGTTATACTGGGGTTTGTCCCTAAGTCTCTTGGTCACAGGCGAGTTGCCCGGATATTTCGGGCAGCCCCGCCAGCTGGCAGCGTGTGCGCCCCCGCAGTTGCAGCACAGCTTAAAGTCGGCTTTACAGTCGACTGCGGCGTGGGGCCCTGCACATTTGACGCAGCGCAATGGCAGCCTACATGCCAGACTGCTATGGTAAAAACCATTGCAAGAATGACACTGGCTGACAAAGCCTCTGCGCCCCCTGTAGGGCTCCACGGTCACTCCTGTGCCCAAGAGCTCAGATATTTGAAAAAGTTCGTCCGAGTTAGTCCCGGGAGCTAATTGCAGGTAGTACAAGGGAAGGGGTTGTCTGCTTCCTCTTTTAGTGAGTCTAGTACAGCTGAGGACTTGAAACTCCATGGCTTCAAGACAGCGTTTAATTAAGTTGATGTCAGTGGCAATGGGGAGTCCCCTAATTACACACTTAACAGGGAGGTCCTCTTTAAGAGAGAAGGTTTTGAACGGAGCTTCGTGCTTGGTCAGATAATCAATGCTGTTGCGGTATTCTTCGTTGTTTTGAACAACAATTCTGAAAAATTGGCGGTCAAGGACCGGAACAATTTTTGGTGCAAATCGTTTTAGATTGAAGATGATGTTCGGCCACTGTGGGTTGGAAGCACTAACAAATATGGGTGGTACAGTCGGGGGTTTCGGCACATTTGCCGCGTGGTCGTTCTTTCCACAACCGGTCGAGCTGTGATTGGATGTCTCTGAATCCGATGACAGCGTGCGTTTTCTGTTTGCTTTAGGAGCTTTATGGATAAATCCATCTGCATCCGTATAGGTACGTGAGTTACTAGTCCTATTAATACAATTTAAGTTAGGATTTTTATTAGAGTTTGCATTATCGTTAAGATTAGTGCCTGCATTTGCATCGGCAGAGTCAATTTCCATAACATTAGTTACTTGGCACGTGGCCATATTTGAGTTAGAGTTTGCATTTAGGTTTACATTTTGAATTGAATTTAAGTTAGAGCTTAAATTTACTTCAGTAGATTTAAGAGTTCTATCATTATTAAAGTTTACATTATCAGCTTCCTGAGAATTATTAGTAGAATCAGTGGCTTTAGGAGCCTTAGTTTTAGGGTTAGGGGGGAGGGGGGGTAGCTAAGACATGCTTACCATCCGAGTACTCCGCCATCTTGCCAGGTTTGGTCATCTCATCAGCAGTAGAGTCGGCTTTGGCTCCAAAAATGGCTGCTCTTTTCTCAGAAACCTTCTTTTCAAGATCGGCAATCTGTTGCTCTAAATAACTGTAGTTAACACTAGCTGTGTTAGGATCGAAACACTCTTCCATAATCGTAGTATCGTCACTCTTGTGCGGTACGGTCACGTTTTTCTTTCCCATGTCGGGAGCTCGCTAGGACACAACCTACACACTCGGAGTCCAAGCTCCGACAGCAGTGATGAGCAGTGAAACGAATCACAAGTGGAAAGGATTCGGAGCTTGGACTCCGGGGTGGTAGGACGCACGGAATGAGCGCTCCCGCGACATACAGTGAAGCCCAGGTAACGCCTGGGCATGTTAGCATCGATAGCGTCGTGAGTTCGAATGATGATTGCGAAGCTGTAATGGACATTACGCAGAATGATCTTACTGATATTCCACCGATTAAAAAGCATACGACAGAGGACCTGCTGAGACTCAAGCAAGTCGTCGCTGATCTTGAACACAACCTCATCTGCCGGCAACAAGCCAAAAGACTACTACGGACAAGGTGGACTATGCCAAATTCAAGTCCAAGTTGGAAAGACTCGAGACGGAACTACTGGAGATGGCTGATGAGCTGGGCTGCAGTGGTAAATATAATTTGATTTTACCCTCCCCCCCCCCTCCACTATTGAGGATTCGGCTCCTAAAGCCACTGATTCATGTAATTCTATACCTAGCAATGTTAGTACTGTTAGCCAAACTACTTCTAATAATTCTGCAGGGCTACCTACTCAGACTAATTCCAAAAACTTAGATAATTCCAATTCTAACTTTGATCAAGCCGCCCACGAGGCCGCTAAGCAAATCGGTAATTTAAACTTAAATGCTGCTAATAATTCATTAAATAATAATAACAATCCTGACTTAACTAGTAGTGCAAAACGCAGAGCAACTCAAGGACTCAAGGAATTGCCGTTAATGGAGTACCTAGCAAAGCTACAGTGTGCTTGCTTTCACCTCCGATCATAAATAAAAGGTTAGGAAATCAGAAAAGGATATTTTATAATAAAATAGGTATCCAGCAGGATCGTTGCGGTGCATGTAAGGCAGGATTGAGACGAGTCCCAATACGGTCTACATGTCGCTGATTTAGAAGATGGAGTAATACCTTCTAGAAATAAAGGAAAATTTGGAAGTAATGGGTGAATTCCGTGGAACTCTGCCTTGCTCAAGGCTCAAGGCAGGGTGGGTTTAGTGAAGTGCCCAGGAGAGGATAGTAATCCCCCCTTTAAACTTCAGGCGAAAAGGAAGTTCAAGAAAAAGGAGTTCATAAGATGAAAGTAGAAAGTAAAGGGAAGCTCGGGTGTAAGACAACCTTATGCCGATACCCGAGTCTTCATAAAGAAAGGACTGAGGCCCAAGTGAACTCTAAAGCACAACCTCTCAGCTCGGCGTCAAGAAGCAGAATGATGTTTCAAAAAAGTGTCTTGAGACCATGAGAAACGTTCAAGTTAAGCAGAAGGAGGCGGGACAGCGGAGAGCGCCGGCAGATCAAAAGGATTCTGGCCAAGCCAATCAAAACTCCCCAAGGTTCTAGAAAACGGGAGAAAAACGAGACCTGCAAGCAGGACCTGTCATAACAAAAATAAATAAAAACTTAGGGGGATTTGGACAGTTCACAAATACTGTCGTAAAGAATAGCAATTCTATCTATTATTCTGGTGGATTCTCTTAGTTTCGGGAGGGCAGCATTGAGGGCTTGCTGTAGGAAATCTCTCCGATAGCCGTTTCTTTCGAAGCGGACAATCAGATCAATGACCTCCAGCCAGTCATCTCTAGTAGAATCATTCCGCTCAGTAGGGGGTATGTTAGCATTAAAATTTACAACTTGATCTATGGGGGTAGTTTTAGAAGGAAGTTTAGGAAAGTCCTGATCATTGTGCTTAAAAGCGGAGGCATAAGATTTTGTACTATCAGCAAACTTGCTGGGGAACGTACGAGGTTTAGCAGTCTTTGGTTTAGGAAATTTAGGACACCCGCGATAACTTGCAGGGTGTTCACCACCACAATTTGCACAAGTGCATTTAACTTCCGGTCTTTTAGGACATTCAAAAGAACGATGATCGCCCGCACACTTCACGCATTTGGGCGGCAGATGACATGAATTTGCTGCATGATGCCATTTTTGACATGAAAAGCACTGAGTGCTGGCGCCTTTGCGCCCTCTGTATCTCTCTACTTTTATTACCACTCCTAGCAGCTTAATCACTTGGTAAATTTTAAGATTTGAGGGATTTTTGTCTAATTGGACATAGAATAGAGGCATTAAGATTCTGTTGTTTTTAGGGCCTTTATAGAGCTGAGTAATGCTTCTAATTTGGAATCCTCCAGCTTCAAGTTTTTCTTTAATTAAATCTACTTTAGTGGGGACCGGGAGCCCCCTGATCACAACTTTTAACGGTTTTTCCTCGTTGAGGAGAAAAGTCCTGAAAGAAATTTTGTCATCAATTAATCTTCTTTGAACATCCATGAATTCTTCACGAGTGTCTACATCAATTTTGAAGAGATTTCCTCTCAAACTGCTTACAATCGAAGGTGCTACAAGGCGCAACTGGTTTAGGTAGTCATACCAGCTAGTGCTGGGAACAATAAAGAGGGGGGGAGGGCGGCGTTCCTTTTTAGGAATTTCCTCAACATTCGTTGCGTCAGGCGCAGGAACCTCAGGGTCAAGAACAGGTTTGACCGTTGAAAGGGGAGAGGGAGGAACGTTCTTTGCAGCTTTGGCAGTGTGCCTCTTGGGCACCTTGACGAATCCTTCATCATCAGGATCAATGAGGGAGTGTTTGCTAGCACTAGTGCTAGGTTTATCAGTTGGGCTGGCAGTGTTGCAAAACTTTTCAAAGTCCTTCATGACATCGAGCACCTCTCTGGATAACTCAATTCTAGAGCTCGTGCTTGAGCACTTAGTCTGGGTAGGCAAGGAGGATTCAAGAGACATCTTGGGTGAAGAGGAGACAACAGAAATCCCATGAGAAGAACTCATGGGGGGCTCACCAGAAAGATCCATACTGTCTGCGTCATCCAACGCGACTTCCATCTCTTTCTCCATAACAGCTGCTTTTGCCTTAAGCAAAAGCCATTCTTGTCTTGTGATATCCCTAGGCGGGTTATCGACTATGACACAAAGTTCATCAAAATCAAAAACAGAGTTTTGAAGTTTCTCAAGATCAGGTTTCCCTCGAGAGGGTATTTCTTCAGGAAGAGCATGATATTGTTCCTTGAACTTTCTCCAATCAGCCATACACAAATCGGATCCAAAGACCTTCTTAAAAGCTGTGACTGAAACGAGCACACGTGAAAGATCCATACCGAGAAAATGGCGCAGAGCAGGAGAGACCGGACAAACGACCTCACCCAACGGCATCCATAGTTCGACTGAACGCAGAGCAACTAATTTAAATTATACTCCTAGAACTTTTGTAGATGAAGAAGGATTTGTGCATAAGATTTCCAAGAATTCCAGGAATGCTGGAAATTCAGCAGATTCAGAGCCGGCCAATAGAAATGCTCCATCGACCGGTCTCGGTAAGGACGGCCCTTCGGCAAATTTGCCGACCCCTGCGCCTCCCACCACGCCTCGCCCTCAATGCTGCCCTCCCGAAACTAAGAGAATCCACCAGAATAATAGATAGAATTGCTATTCTTTACGACAGTATTTGTGAACTGTCCAAATCCCCCTAAGTTTTTATTTATTTTTGTTATGACAGGTCCTGCTTGCAGGTCTCGTTTTTCTCCCGTTTTCTAGAACCTTGGGGAGTTTTGATTGGCTTGGCCAGAATCCTTTTGATCTGCCGGCGCTCTCCGCTGTCCCGCCTCCTTCTGCTTAACTTGAACGTTTCTCATGGTCTCAAGGCAGAGTTCCACGGAACTCACCCATTACTTCCAAATTTTCCTTTATTTCTAGGAGGTATTACTCCATCTTCTAAATCAGCGACATGTAGACCGTATTGGGACTCGTCTCAATCCTGCCTTACATGCACCGCAACGATCCTGCTGGATACCTATTTTATTATAAAATATCCTTTTCTGATTTCCTAACCTTTTATTTATGATCGGAGGTGAAAGCAAGCACACTGTAGCTTTGCTAGGTACTCCATTAACGGCAATTCCTTGAGTCCTTGAGTCCCACCACGCCTCCGCTTTTGATCAGTGCCTCTCAACCTGAGTGGCCATCGATATTCGCAACCGCTCATTCGCATCTGTGACGCCGAGTGAAGAGGACGTGTTTTTCTTTGCTCTGACTTTTTGCAATGAGAACCTCGAGAACCAATGTGCCGGTCCATGAGACACCTCCACCTGATCTAGTCAAGCCTCCTGACCCTGATGAAGGAGGAATTCCTATAGTATTGATGAAGAATTCTGAAGAAAGCATTGAAATGATAGACTGGTCAATTGAAGAGGCCGAGTATCTTTCTAAAGTAACAAACAATTCTGACCCAAGAACCGAAGCAGCCAGACTTCGTGAAGTCATCAATGAGAAGACGTTTCTTTGGAGAAAAGCTGAAGATGAATTTGATAAAGCTAGATTGAAGGATATCATCGACAAGTGTGAGATGACACTGGACAAGCTGGTTGAAGCCAACAATCTACCCAAGTATGGTGAGCCCTGTCGGAGGCTTTCCTCCGGCAGTTATTCTTTGCCTTCTTGCCCTCCCAACCAGTTACTTGCCTCCAACTTGCCTGACATAGGGAAATTATCTGTAAATAATGTTAATATCGTAAATAATGCTAATGTAGATAATGTGAAATCAAATAGCTCTAAAAAACATCCTAGAGGAATTGATGAGGACGGCTTCCAAAAGCCTCAAAAAAGGCACACTGCCAGCTTACGTTCTGCCACTCTAATAGATAACCCCAATATCTATAATGCTGCTAGCACCTCTAAAACTCCTTTCACAGCTCCTATAGCTGAAGAGATAAATGAAAATGAAAAAGAAACCCCCAAAAAAGAACGACGTCCTCCTCCTTTCTTTATTAGTTTGACCACAAACTGGTCACAATTAATCGCTGACCTAAAGAAGATTGTTCCAAATCTTAGCAGCAAGCTCACAGGATCAGGGGACTTCCTAAAAGTCCATGTCAACTTAAGAGAGGAATACCTAAAAATACAAAGATTTCTTCTCATAAACAAGGTAGAGTTCAAATCTTACCTTCTTGATGATCAAAAACCCCTCAAAATTGTAATAAGAGGTCTCCCAATTTGCACAGAAACAACGGCTATTGCTCGTGAATTAGAGTGCTTGGGTCTCAAAACCATAAGTGTTACACAGTTGGCTAGAGGCCCAAAAACTGCCAGAGTCAATATGCCGTTGTTTTACGTGCAAATTGCCAAAACTCCCATAAATGAGCAAATTTATAAAATTACTAGTCTGTTTAGTGTTATTGTAAAAATAGAAAAATACAGAGGCCCTAAGCAAATCACCCAATGTTATCGTTGCCAATCCTTTTTTCATACAAGCAACGCCTGCCACCTTCCTCCAAATTGTGTCAAATGTGCCCTCCCTCACCTCACTAAGGAATGCACAAAAGCCTATGAAACCCCCTGTAAATGTATCAATTGTGGAGGCAATCACCCTGCCTCCTATCGTAACTGTCCCAGGTTCCCGAAACTTAAGGTTACTACCCTGTGAACTCTACCTTTACTAAAAAGCTTGTGAACCCTCAGAGGTCATTTGCCGCTGTCACAGAAGGACGTAGTGAGGACACCCAAAAGACGTTTAACGTCAAACCTAAAATAGCAGCACCCAAAGGAGCAAATGATAATCAAGCTGCAGACGATTTTCTGAATTACCTATTTAGATTTGAAGACAGGTATGGGATGGATATCACTAGAAGGGCATTTAAAAATGCCCTACCAGCATTACGGTCAGCTCCTACCGAAATAGATAGGGTTAATGTAATATATGAGAGCGTTTTTGCTCTCATTAGCCAAGGTTAGCCCCCCTCTTTTCGGCTATGGTTGTGCCCTTAAGAATCTTGAAGGATCTTACCATTGGCATCTGGAATGCCAATGGACTTAGAGGTAAAATCCAGGAAGCTAGGGATTTTTGTACAAATAATAACTTAGATCTGTTCTTGGTCCAAGAGACCCACTATAGTCCAAGGAAAATTTGTAAAATTGCTAATTATGAACTTTACAATGATGACAGGAGTCATATTAGCAATCGCCCTACGGGAGGTACTGCTATCTATATCAGTCGTAAAATTAACCATACTCGCATTCCTACCCCTCCTCTTCAAGCTGGTGAAGCCACTGTTGTGGAGCTAAATCTTTCTAGCAATCCGACCCTGACCATTGCGTCTGTCTACTTCCATCCTAATGCAAAAGCTGGTCCTGTCCTTGCTGATTTAAACACCTTATTCAAAATTTCGCCCCATGTAATAGTTGCTGGTGATTTTAACGCTAAAAGCCAAGCCTGGGGTTGTCCTCGAGTTGATGTTCGAGGTTCCAAGCTTAAGCGCTGAGCCGACGAGCACAACTATGAGATTGTTGCCCCAGGTGAACCCACCCATCTTAATAATACTATTGATTTCGCCATCACCAGCAACATTCCTTATACGTATTGCATGGAGGCTTTTAACGAACTTGCATCTGATCGTCTCCCAATTATCTATACTCTGGAATTAAACAAGTTTGATCTCAGGAAATCTGCTAAGCTCAAAACAAATTGGATGAAGTTTAAAGAAATTCTTGCCAACGAAACTCCTCCACCTCCTACTGCTAGCTCCACGGACCAACTGGACGAGGAGGTAGATAAATTTGAAGCTATGCTTCGTAATGCCTACTCAGCGTCCTCTCGGCCCAAAGAAACTAAAGTGGATTATTATAAGTTACCTCAGGACATCCGGGAGATGACCAGAGAAAGGAACAGAAATCGTAGAGCATGGCAGGCCAGCAGAGACCCCTGCCTTAAGCGTGAACTTAATTTCTCACGAGCCCAGGTGAGATCACGTCTTAAGGCATTTTCAAGTGCACGGTGGAACACCTATGTTGAGTCCTTAACGACTACTGACAACACCATTTGGAGGGCTGCCTCACACTATCGTAGGCATAAAACACACATTCCGACCCTTGAGGGTCCTAATGGAAGGTCCATTTCTACCACACAAAAGGCTGAACTGCTTGCAGACAGTCTTAGAAGTCAGTTTGAACCACATCATGATGTAATCGATGCCAGAACGGTATCGATTGTTGATCCCAAGGTTGAACAATTCCTCTCTTCACCTACACCAAGAACCATGTCTGATGTTACCTATGCTGAACTGCTTCCCCGTATTCAAAATCTGAAAAAGAATAAAGCTCCTGGGAAGGATCTTCTCTCTCCTAACATGCTTAAAAATCTTCCTAATCTTCTTAAAAGCTATCTTGCTAAACTCTTTACTCTTCTTTTGCACTTTAACTACTTCCCGAAGGCTTGGAAGGTTGCCATTGTGGCACCCATTCCCAAGCCTGGTCTTAATCTAACTCTTCCTGTCAACTATCGACCTATTTCTCTCCTTTCCTGTCTTTCTAAGCTCTTTGAGTATGTGATTTTACGGCGCTTGGATGAGTTCTGCGACTCGAACAACATTATGATTCCTGAACAATATGGGTTCAGAAAGAAGCACTCCACAGAACACCAGCTTCTCCGAGTCGTTGAACTTATTCATGAAGCTCGCAGCATACAAGAAAGTACCTCTATCGTCTTTATTGACATCCAAAAGGCGTTTGATAAGGTTTGGATAAATGGTCTGTTATTCAAGCTTATCAAGCGCTCTTTTCCTCCTGACTTAATAAAAATTCTTCACTCGTACCTCACAGAGCGTAGCTTTGTGGTACGAGTCTCTAACTTTCTCTCCTCTCCCAGGAATATTCTCAGCGGGGTCCCTCAAGGTTCTCTTGTTGGGCCCAGATTGTTCAACCTGTACATTAATGACATCCCACGTTCCCCCGGTGTCTCACTTAGCCTGTATGCTGATGACACGGCCCTGATCGCACAACATAAACAGACACACATCGTGCATAACCTTCTTCAAAATTATCTTCAAGACATGACGCAATGGCTTACAAAGTGGAGAATTAAAGTTAACGTTAGTAAATGTGCAGCAGTTACCTTCCCACCCCCTAGGGATCCCCCAAACACTAACTTAATACTAAATAACCAGCCTATTCCCTGGCAATCTTCGTATAAGTACCTTGGAGTGTACTTAGATTCTAAATTATCATGGAAGCTACACATTTCTGAAACATGCAAGAAGTTGAAGCTTTCATTCATCCAGCTACGTCCCTTATTGGCTAGAAATAGCCGCCTGTCAATCCGTAATAAGTTATTACTTTACAAGTCCTATATACGTCCAATTATGACGTACGGTTCCTCTATTTGGGGTACCGCAGCAGAGATTGACCTTAGGAAGCTTCAAGTTATTCAAAACAACGCTTTGCGTAATTTTGCAAATCTTCCGAACTACGTCCGGTTAGAAATTTTGCATAAAGACCTTCAAATTAGGCCGGTTTTGGCACATTTCAAAAAGTTATCTATTAAATTTCATCGAGGTCTTAGAAGTGTCAATAATCCTACGTTAGACAGTATCCATCGTTACAATCCTCGTAACACGAGGGCGCGAAAGCGCCCTCGGTCGTTACCTGGAAGACCTGTACGTGATATTTATTTCCGCCCTAAAAAGCGGATTCGTCTAACATAGCTTTATACTTCTCACTGCTTTATGGTGCAACCTTCTAGCTTTTTCTGTGCTATCCTGTGCATTTGGGAAATTTCGCGTACTTCACAAGCTTTACCTAAAATCATTTTATTGTAATATCTAATATGTCGGACTCTCATTGCTCAAGGCCCTGCACCTCTCTTGGTGCAACTCTGTTTCCCCATTCTTCCTCTTCTCTACTGTGCGCCTACTTGGGCCTCAGTCCTTTCTTTATGAAGACTCGGGTATCGGCATAATGTTGTCTTCCACCCGAGCTTCCCTTTATTTTCTTCTTTCATCTTATGAACTCCTTTTTCTTGATCTTCCTTTTCGCCTGAAGTTTAAAGGGGGGATTACTATCCTCTCCTGGGCACTTCACTAAACCCACCCTGCCTTGAGCCTTGAGCTGAGTGGCCATCGATTTTGTTTAACCTAAAAAGGTTTGCACCTAAAATTGTTCCGGTCCTTGACCGACAATTCTTTAAGGTGCATGTCAAAAGCGATGACGAGTTTAGGAACTGCACCAATTACTTAAAGAAAACTGGTGTTCAGTTTAAATCCTATTCTCTTAAAGAAGACCTTCCTATTAAGGTCGTCATCAGAGGGCTTCCCGTGGTGACGGATATTAAACTTATTACAAAAGCTATGGAAGCAATGGGCTTCACAATCATTAATAATTATAGAATGACCAAGAGAGGGACCAGAGAGCCCCTCCCTCTCTACTACCTCCAGTTAGCCCCCGGGACTAACCCGGAAGACTTATTTGAAATCAACATGCTCTTGGGCACGGAAGTGAGACTGGAGCCGTACGCTGGGCGCAAAGGCTTCGCAAGCCAGTGCTATTCTTGCAATGGATATTTCCATAGCAGTTTAGCATGCAACTTGCCGAAGCGGTGCGCCAAGTGCGCCGGCCCACATGCCGCTAGTGAATGCAAAGCTGAATTTCTGTACTGCTGCAACTGCAGCGGACAGCATGCAGCTAACTGGCGCGGTTGCCCGAAAAGCCCGGGCAACTCGTCCCTGACCAAGGGCAATAGGGCCCCCCAGAATAGAACTAAAATTAACTCTCGCCCCCCCCCCCCAGGAACCAACTCTGGGAACTTTAACCATCCTTACCGACCCGCTGGCATCAAGCCCAACGTTAGCTTTCCCACCGTCGCTTCTGGCACTTCACAGGATTTAAATAACCCTCCTACCAAAAACTCCGGACAAATTGCTGAGGTACAGTCGGTCCCAGATGTCGCAAACCAAAATTCTAAAACTCCAGTTGATAGCAACCCTATCAACTACACCGACTTTCTTTTAACTCTCCTTGCCATGAGAAACACTCATGACAAGGATTTATTACTGGCCGCTTTCGAGCGAGCCCTTCCTGCGCTGCGTGTAGCGACCACGCAAATTGATTTAGTATGGACTCTCTACCGGAGCTATAACGCTCTGGCTAGATAAGTCCCCCCCCCCCACCGTTCTTCCTGGCTGTCGCCATGTTCTCTCTTTCGGCATCCCATACCTTGGAACTCAAGGAACTCAAGGACGGGGTTAGCGAGGTACCCAGGAGAGGCAATAGCCTCCCTTTAAACCTCGGGCGAAAAGAAAGAAGTTCAGAAAATAAGGAGTAGAAGCATAAGATTTATAACTAAAAAGGTGCTAGGGGGGGGGGGGGGCGCGACCTAAGTCGTGCCTCCTTCCTCCCCAAGTCTTCAGAGGTGAAAGAGCAGGGCCCCAGCGGGCTGACTGCAGCGTAGATAAAGGGGGGGGGGAGATAGAGTTGCGCCCCGAGGGGTGCAGGGCCTTGAGCCTGAGTCAGAGATTATCTATAAATACATAATTAATACAAGTGCAGGTCAACTTCGCGAGATCCCAAAAGTAAGGGAGGGGACGGAAATGGTTAGAAGTATGCGACAATATAAAGGAGTGCAGATAAAACTAATCTAGACAGCTCCGCTTGTTGCGGAGGTAAATATCCCTCACCGGTCTCCCCGGTAACGACCGAGGGCGCTTGCGCGCCTTCGTGTTTCGGGGGTGATAGCGTGGGATATTGTCTAAAGTAGGATTATTAACGCTACTCAGATCTCCTAAAAATTTGGTAGCTAAATTTTTAACATGTTCCAAAAAGGGCCGAATCTTGAGATCTTTATGCAATACTTCTAACTGGACGTAGATCGGAAGATCTGCAAATGCACGCAGAGCGTTGTTCTGAATAACTTGAAGCTTCCTAAGGTGCGTCTCCGCTGCGGTGCCCCAGATTGGAGCTCCGTACGTCATAATTGGACGTATGCAGGACTTGTATAGCAATAACTTATTATGCATGGACAGGCGGCTATTTCTAGCCAAAAGGGGGTATAGACGGGCAAGTGAGGCCCTCACCTTCTTGCATGTTTCAGAAATGTGAGGTTCCCACGTTAATTTTGAATCCAAGTACACGCCAAGGTACTTGTATCTAGATTGCCAGGGAATTGGCTGATTATTCAGAATTAGATTAGTGGATGGGGTTTGCCGGGGGGGGGGGGGAAGTCACGGCGGCACACTTACCCACGTTGACCTTAATCCTCCATTTCGTTAACCATTGCGTCAAGGTGTTTAAATACTCCTGCAAGGTTTCGTGCACGACTTGTGTCTGTTTGTGATGTGTGATAAGGGCCGTGTCGTCAGCATAGAGGCCAAGTGCGACACCGGGGGTGTTTGGCAGATCGTTAATATAAAGGTTGAACAGTTTGGGTCCGACAAGAGAACCTTGCGGGACCCCGCTGCGAATACTCCTGGGAGAAGAGAGGAGGTTAGATACTCGTACCACGAAGCTGCGCTCCGTTAGGTACGAGTGAAGAAGCTTGATGATATCAGGAGGGAAGGAGCGTTTGATAAGCTTGAATAACAACCCTTTCGGCATCCCATACCTTGCAGTCTCTCAAAGTCGGCTTTTGGAACGCCAATGGAGTGCGTTCCAGGCTCGACGAGATGCGTGATTATGTTGTAGATGAAAACTTCGACATTTTTATGGTGAATGAGACCCACCTCACCCCCCCCCCCGCCTCCCCAGGAATCTGTAATTATACAGGTTATTTCTCATACAGAATGAGAGCTGGGGCGGCGGTGAGGGGTGTCAACGGCGGCACTGCACTCTATGTTAAAAACAACATTCCTCATCATAGGTTAAGTGTCCCGGCCTTCACGAAGCTTGAGGCCACAGCTATTCAAGTCACTATTCCAAATTTGGTCCCGATTGCACTTGCTTCAGTGTATATCCCTCCTGATAATAATACTAGATTACCTTCTTCGGAGCTTGAAGCACTTTTAGGACTTAGCAGTAATATTATCATCGCTGGTGACCTAAATTCTCGCCATGTTTCCTGGGACATAGCTTCGAATGGAAAAGGCAGAGATCTAAAACGATTGGCTCAGTGCGCCAACTTCAGGATCATAGCTCCACCCACTCCCACTCACTTCTTTACAGGAAGGACCCCAACCATAATTGATTCCCTGGAACCAACCATTCCCTGGAACAAGGGAAAGGCACCGGGGTATGCCCCCCCACCCCCAAAAAATCAGATACCCCCTTGGAGGCAAAAGGCCCTCGGACCAAACCCCCAGGCAACCCCTCAGGGCTCCTCGCACTTAGTGCCACAGATAAACAGGCACGAAACTTCAGCACCTACCAGATCGGTGCAAGAGCAGGCCCCCAAACCTTCGACCTCCAGAGAATTGACTCTGGAGGAAGTTAGAGAAGCTACAGCTGCAATTCAAAGAAGATCGGAGGCAGAAAAAGCCAGACAGGCAAAAGAGGCAAAGGATAGACTGGATAGCAAAGTTAAGGAATGGAAAGAAACTAAACGAGTCAGGGAGGGAGAAGAGCTCGCACAAACCCAGCCGTTAGCTAAAACGGGTGAAAAAAAACAAAAAACTATCGAGTTCCAAAAGGACACTCACAAAAAAGTGCAAACCGCGGTTGAGACTGAGGAAATGGAAGCGGAGACTGAACAGGCTGATAAATCTGATGCTGAAAAGATGGAGGATATCCTCAACCTCATCAGAGGGTTTATCAGCATGTTTAATCTAGACGACATAAAACGTCTGTTGATGCAGTTCGCAGAGTTGGTACAAAAAAAGAGCGATCCAATGGTAATGGTCTTTGAGGCCCTTAAAATAATCGCGGACTTTAAAAGTAACAGTGAGAATCAAACCCGTCATGGCTAGGTCCCAAAAGGAGTCAATAAAAATAATATTTTGGAATGCGAACGGCATATCTCCAAGAATAAATGAACTTAGGAACTATGTAAATGAAAATGACATAGACGCCTTACTAATTCAGGAAACTAGAGTTAGAGAAAGTAAAAAACTAAACATAGCCAACTACTCAGGTTATCATAATCTTAGCTCAAATACTAATGCTAGAACGCCCCATGGAGGAACAGCAATATACATTAAAAGAAATATTCCCCACGAGGAACTAAAAAGCATAAATCTTCAAAGTATAGAAAATACTAGCATAAAAATTAAAATTCATAATACTAGCCCGTTTATCCTAACCTCAACATATGTCAAAAATATGAGTAGAGTAGACGTAGCTGCGCAGCTGGAACTGCTTTTCTCGCGATATCCCAACACGATACTCGCAGGCGACTTCAACGCACATCACCGAGCGTGGGGTTGTAGGAGAGCCAATGCAAGCGGTACACAGATACATAGACTGCTGAACACCACAAATACTAACATTATTGTTCCGTCGACACCAACCTGCTTCTCAGGCGCCAGCGGCACATTCATAGACTTTGTCCTAACGCGAAACATAGACTACGCTCACACTATTAGTACCCTGGATGAATTCGACTCGGATCATCTACCGGTACTGGTGACATTTGACCTGAACACACCTCTTCCAGCCTCTCTGGGACAAGAGAGGGTCAACTGGGAAGTATTCAAAAGAGCACTCTTCGAGCCGCATTTAGCAGTACCTAACATTATGAGCACGGCGGATATTGACTCTGCCACGCACACACTCACAACAGAAATCAAGAGAGCAATTGCCTCTGCCACAACACATCGTGAGTCTCCAAAATTACCCACACTTTCCCACCATGTCAAACAATTAGTCAGGCAAAGGAATAGAATGCGTAAGACATGGCAGGCTAACAGAGATCCCGCCCTTAAAAGGGAGCTTAACAGACTCACGAGCAAAGTCAGGGGGGAAATTGTCGCAGAAAAGCAGCAACAGTATAAAGAATTAATCGAATCCCTTAGCCCAGAAGATGTATCGCTCTGGCAATTCGCAAAAAGACTCAGGAAACCTCAAATTAAGCTTCCGCCACTAATGGATGGCGCTAAAATCGCGTACTCAGACGAGGAAAAAGCCGAGGCGCTCGCAAGCCATTATGAAAAACAATTCCAACCAAACCACGATCTAATGTGTCAGGATACCCTAAGAATGGTTAGCCAAACTTTAAATAACTTCAGGAATTCCCCGGTAACGGCTGAGATTAACCCAGCCACCCCGCAGGAGATATTAGAAATTATCAAAAATCTCAAAAATCGCAAAAGCCCAGGGCACGACAAAATCAGAAATATTGCGGTTAAAAACCTACCCCTAAACGTAATATGTTACTTGACTATCTTAATAAATAAAATATTAAAACTAAACTACTTTCCCAAAGAATGGAAGGAAGCGATAATCATAACAATCCCCAAGCCAGGTGAGGATGCCACAATTCCAGCCAACTACAGACCAATCAGCTTGCTACCGACACTTAGTAAAATTACTGAGAAAATAATTCTTAAGAGACTGAACACGCACCTTAGTGAGAATGACATCCTCATTCCGGAGCAGTTTGGATTTCGGCCAAAGCACTCCACCACTCATCAATTGCTGAGAGTGGTAGAGTACATATCTTCTGGACTTAATAGTAAGACACCCACAGCTGCGATTTTTCTGGACATACAAAAAGCCTTTGATAAAGTGTGGCACTGTGGATTAGCATACAAATTGATCACTTTAAAAGTCCCTGACGCTCTTGTCAAACTTTTAATCTCATACTTAAATAACAGACACTTTCAAGTCAGAGTAGGAGGTAACTTATCAACACCCAAGCTCATTAAAAGTAGTGTACCGCAAGGTTCTATCCTGGGCCCGACACTCTTTAACATATACCTGAATGACATCCCCAGGACTCCAAACACAGAGCTGGCACTCTATGCAGACGATAGTGCGATACTTGCAAAATACCCTTATGTTTCAGTAATGCACAGACAGCTACAACAACACTTAGACATGCTCCAAACTTGGCTGGAAAAATGGCGAATAAAATTAAACCCCAATAAATGTCATTGGATTTATTTCTCTAGAAAACGTAAACCTCCGCCGCCTCTGTACATAAACAACCATGCCCTAAAAGCGGAAAAATCTACTAAATACCTAGGTGTAACGATAGATTCCCACCTAACCTGGAAACAGCACGTAACGAACTTAATCAAAAAAGCGTATATGGCCACAGGAGCCTTATACCCAATGATAGGAAACGGAAATCTAAGTTATCAAAATAAACTCCTAATTTATAAATCGGTCATCCGCCCGGGAATGCTGTATGCAGCACCCGTATGGGGATATGCCTGTAAAACTACAATAGACCTCCTAGAGACAAAACAAAACAAAATCCTACGGATTATCAGGAAAGCTCCCAGGTACTTAAGAAACTCGGTAATTAGGAATGACTTCAAAATAAAAACTGTTAGAGCCCAAATTAAAAAACTAGCGCTTAAATTTTACAGAAATTTGCCATCCGTTCCAAACGAACTGTTATTCAATGTGCATGACTATGATCATCGCAAGGCCAAATCTCGTAAGAGGCCCCGCGCTGTTCTAAACATCGATAATCGGAATTAAAAGATCCCACCTCAAACATCTGATTTTTAAATAAAACTCGAGACTATTATTTTATAAAAAAAAAAAAAAAAAAAAAAAAAATATTCTAAACTCTAAACTGCCAAAACGCTAGGTAACCCTTAGATCTGCATCAACCTCCCAAACTGCTTAAACTCTAAATGTGCAACAAACTGCCACACTAGGAGCTAGGACAAATAATAAAGTAGTAAATAAAAACCTCGAACCTCCAATTAGGGTCACTGAATTAATGTCACAGTTTGACGATAAGAACCACATATTGAAATTGGAGATTAAAGGCGCTTCGCGCCTGGTGCTCTGTCTTGTACGACACTACGACATAATTGATTTGGCTACCTTGGGGAGTTTTGATTGGCTTGGCCAGAATCCTTTTGATCTGCCGGCGCTCTCCGCTGTCCCGCCTCCTTCTGCTTAACTTGAACGTTTCTCATGGTCTCAAGGTGAAGCTTTCATTCATCCAGCTACGTCCCTTATTGGCTAGAAATAGCCGCCTGTCAATCCGTAATAAGTTAAGTTATTATTATACAAGTCCTATATACGTCCAATCATGACGTACGGTTCACCTATATGGGGTACCGCAGCCGAGATTCACCTTAGGAAACTTCAAGTTATTCAAAATAACGCTCTGCGTTCGTTTGCAAATCTTCCGAACTACGTCCGGTTAGAAATTTTGCACAAAGACCTTCAAATTAGGCCTGTTTTGGCACACGTCAAAAAGTTATCCATTAAATTTCATCGAGGTCTTAGAAGTGTCAATAATCCTACGTTAGACAGTATCCAACGTTACAATCCTCGTGGCACGAGGGCGCGAAAGCGCCCTCGGTCGTTACCTGGAAGGCCTGTACGAGATATTTATTTCCGCCCTAAAAAGCGGATTCGTCTAACATAGTTTTATACTTCTCTCTGTTTTATGGTGCAACCTTCTAGCTTTTTCTGTTCTATCCCGTGCATTTGGGAAAAATCGCGTACTTCACAAGTTTATCTAAAATCATTTCTGTGTCGGACTCTCATTGCTCAAGGCCCTGCACCTCTCTTGGTGCAACTCTGTTTCCCCATTCTTCCTCTTCTCTACTGTGCGCTCACTTGGGCCTCAGTCCTTTCTTTATGAAGACTCGGGTATCGGCATGATGTTGTCTTCCACCCGAGCTTCCCTTTATTTTCTTCTTTCCTCTTATGAACTCCTTTTTCTTGATCTTCCTTTTCGCCTGAAGTTTAAAGGGGGGATTTCTATCCTCTCCTGGGCACTTCACTAATCCCACCCTGCCTTGAGCCTTGAGCATGGTCTCAAGGCAGAGTTCCACGGAACTCACCCATTACTTCCAAATTTTCCTTTATTTCTAGGAGGTATTACTCCATCTTCTAAATCAGCGACATGTAGACCGTATTGGGACTCGTCTCAATCCTGCCTTACATGCACCGCAACGATCCTGCTGGATACCTATTTTATTATAAAATATCCTTTTCTGATTTCCTAACCTTTTATTTATGATCGGAGGTGAAAGCAAGCACACTGTAGCTTTGCTAGGTACTCCATTAACGGCAATTCCTTGAGTCCTTGAGTAATTGATTTGGCTCTTTTCAGAAATATTCCATTCAGTCATACGATCAGTGTCGATAATAAATTGACGTCTGATCACCTTCCTGTAATACTCACCCTTAATATTGATAATATCATTTTAGACCACCCGGTGGAGCTATATACAAATTGGGACGATTTTCGTCAGCTTCTTAATACTAAAAGTACTGCCCCCCCTCTCAAAATTACCAGCACGGACGATATTGATAATAGCGTCCAAGATTTTAATCACTTACTGCTAGAGGCATTTGCTGCAGCCTCGAAACCAAATCGTTCACGTGTGAACTATCACTCACTCCCGAGTGATATTAAAGTCAAAATTAGGCAGCGTAACCGTGTGCGGAGAGATTGGCAGCGCAGTAGGTATCCCCCTTTGCAAGCGCAACTCCGCCACCTTCATAGCGAGGTAAGTCAATGATTCGAACTCACACCCAGCAACGCTGGCGTACTCACCTTGAGGGACTTTCACCCACGAATCACAGTCTCTCTCTCCACCTTCGGAAGAAAGCTGGTCAACGACCAGCGCTCTTTTGCCAGCGTTACGGAAGGACGTAGCGAGGGTACCAAAAAGACGCCTAACGTCACACCTAAATTAACAGCGCCCCAGGGAGCATCCAGTAATATCACTGAAGACGATTTTCTAAATTATCTGTTCCGGTTTGAAGATCGTTACGGAATAGATGTTACAAACAGGGCATTTAAGAATGCCCTACCTTCTATGCGGTCTGCTCCGACCGAAATTGATAGGATTCATGTTCTGTACGAGAGCATCTTCGCTCTCGTCAGCACAGGTTAACCCCCCCCCCCCCTCGGCCATGGTTGTGCCCTTGAAAAACTTGAAGGATCTTACCATTGGCATCTGGAATGCCAATGGACTCAAAGGTAAAATCTGTGAAGCTAGGGACTTCTGTATAGCATATAACTTAGATTTGTTTTTGGTCCAAGAGACCCACTTCAGACCAGGGAACTCCTGCAAGATTGCTAACTACGAGCTTTACAATGACGACAGGCCTCTAGCTAGCAATCAATATGCCAGCGGCGGCACAGCTATCTACGTGCGTAGTTGCATTCCGCATTCCCGGGTGTCCCCCACCCCCTGCGGGTGGGAGAGGCCACCGTTATACAAGTCATGTTACCTAACAATCCGGTTTTGACCATTGCGTCGGCATACTTCTCTCCTCTGCTTAGTGATGGGCCTGTCATCACGGACCTAAAGTCCCTTTTTAGGATTTCGCCCCATGCAATAGTTGCTGGTGACTTCAATGCTAAACACCAGGCGTGGAACTGCCCACGGGCAAATAGTCGTGGGTTCAAGCTGAAACGCTGGGCGGACGACCACAAACTGGACATCGTCGCCCCGGCGGACCCAACTCACATGGACGCTGTCCTCGACATTGCGGTCACCAGCAACATCCCATACACATATTGCATGGAGGCATTTAATGAGCTTCCGTCTGATCATCTCCCGGTTATCTACACTCTGGAGCTCAACAAATTCTGCTTGAGAAGCTGTGCAAAGCTCAGAACCAACTGGGGTAAATACAAGAGCCTCCTGGCAAATGAGTTGCCCCCCCCCCATCGACAGTTCCATAGACCGGTTGGATGAGGAGGTGGACAAGCTCGAGCGTATGCTCCGAGATGCCTACTCCGCATCCTCCCGGCCTAGAAGTACTAAAGTAGACTTCTATAAGCTTCCTCCAGATATCAGGGAGATGATCAGAGACAGAAATCGTCTTAGGAAGGAGTGGCAGGCCAGCAGAGACCCCGACCTTAAGCGCGAGCTTAACTTCGCAAGATCACAAGTTAAGTCGCGCATTAAGGAATTTTCACGCGCACGATGGAACACGTATGTTGAGTCCTTAACGACTGAAGACAACACAATTTGGAGGGCAACCTCCCTTATTCGTAGGCATAAAACACACATTCCGACACTAGTTGGTCCTAACTGCAGGGCCACCTCTAACACACAAAAGGCTGAACTACTGGCAGACAGTCTTAGAAGTCAGTTTGAACCTCACCACGACGTAATTGATCCTAGGACAGTTGCGATCGTGGATGCCAAGGTTGAACAGTTCATCTCCACACCTACTCAATTTTCACTGACAGATGTCACCCCTGGTGAACTGATTCCACGCATTTCAAATTTGAAGAAAAACAAGGCTCCTGGGAAAGATCTTATCTCCTCTTGCATGCTCAAGAACCTTCCTAGACTCCTTCTCATCTATATTTCTAAACTTTTTAATCTCCTACTTCGTGCTAATTATTTTCCTAGGGCTTGGAAGGTGGCCATTGTGGCCCCCCTCCCCAAGCCCGGTCTTGACCTCTCCCTTCCTGTAAACTATAGACCTATCTCTCTCCTCTCTGCTCTCTCTAAGCTCTTCGAGTTTGTGGTTATGCGGCGTCTGGATGAGTACTGCAACCTGAAGAACCTTCTGATTCCTGAACAATATGGGTTCAGGAAAGGCCATTCCACGCAGCATCAGTTGCTTCGGGTTGTTGAACTCGTCCACGAGGCTCGCAGCAAACAGGAGAGCACTACTATTGTCTTTCTTGATCTTCAGAAGGCGTTTGATAAGGTGTGGATAAACGGTTTGTTATTCAAACTTATCAAACGCTCCTTCCCTCCTGACATCATTAAGCTTCTTCACTCGTACCTAACGGAGCGTAGCTTCATGGTACGAGTATCTAACCTTCTCTCGTCTCCCAGGAGTATCAGCAGCGGGGTCCCGCAAGGCTCTCTTGTTGGACCCAAACTGTTCAACCTATATATTAATGATCTGCCAAGCTCCCCCGGTGTCGCACTTGGCCTCTATGCTGACGACACGGCCCTCATCACACATCACAAACAGACACAAGTCGTGCACGAAATTATGCAAGAGTATCTGAACATCCTGACGCAATGGTTAACCAAGTGGAGGATTAAGGTCAACGTGGGTAAGTGTGCCGCCGTGACTTTCCCCCCCCCCGGCAAACCCCATCCATTAATTTAATTCTGAATAATCAGCCAATTCCCTGGCAATCTAGATACAAGTACCTAGGCGTGTACTTGGATTCAAAATTAACGTGGGAATCTCACATCTCTGAAACATGTAAGAAAGTGAGAGCCTCACTTGTCCGTTTATACCCCCTTTTGGCTAGGAATAGCCGCCTGTCCATGCGTAATAAGTTATTGCTATACAAGTCTTGCATACGTCCAATTATGACGTACGGAGTCCCGATCTGGGGCACCGCAGCGGAGACTCACCTTAGGAAGCTTCAAGTTATTCAGAACAACGCTCTGCGTGCATTTGCAGACCTTCCGAGCTACGTCCAGTTAGAAGTATTGCATAAAGACCTCAAAATTAGGCCATTTTTGGAACATGTTAAAAATTTAGCTACCAAATTTCTTGGAGGTCTGAGTAGCGTTAATAATCCTACTTTAGACAGTATCCCGCGCTACCATCCCCGTAACTCGAAGGCGCGCAAGCGCCCTCGGTCGTTACCTGGGAGACCGGTGAGGGATATCTACCTCCGCAGAAAGCGGAGCCGTCTAGAATAGTTTTATCTGCACTCCTTTTATTGACGCATACTTTTAACCATTTCCGTCCCCTCCCTTGCTTTTGGGAACTCGCGTAGTTGACCAGCACTTATACCTCTTATGTACTTATAGATTATATTTGACTCAGACTCAAGGCCCTGCACCCTTCGGGGCGCAACTCTATCTCCCCCCCCCTTTTATCTACGCTGCAGGTAGCCCGCTGGGGCCCTGCTCTTTCACCTCTGAAGACTCGGGAGGTAGGAGGCGTGACTTCGGTTGCGCCCCCCCCCCGAGCACCCTTTTAGTTTTAAAACATATGCTTCTATTCCTTACTTTCTGAACTTCTTTCCTTTTCGCCCGAGGTTTAAAGGGAGGCTATTGCCTCTCCTGGGTACCTCGCTAACCCCGTTCTTGAGTAACCTTGAGAATCACAGTCTCTGGCGAACAGCTAAAAACATGAGAACCACGAAAACTTCAATTCCGCCCATTAATGGCTTACATTCTCTCGCCCAGACTGCGGAGGAAAAAGCTAATGCTATTGCAGATAGCTTGGAACTCCAATTCACTCCACACGAAGACCCTAACTTCAGCCATATCTACACAAGCACTTTACACGATTTCCAACAGACCAATCAGAATGCTCTAAATGTACAAGCACCAAACGACCTGGAACCCATACACTTGGCTGAAGTACACAACATCATACACAGCTTCAAGGCAAAGAAATCACCTGGCTCTGATAAGATCAGCAACAGAATGCTGAAGAATCTCCCTGTTTTTTATGAGTGCTGGCTCACCGTGCTCCTTAATCATATGTTGGAACTTCGATACTTTCCCCAGAGTTGGAAGACTGCTGACGTCATCCCTCTCTTCAAAAATGGTCAAAATCCAAATTCTGCTGATAGCTACAGACCCATCAGCCTTCTATCTAGCCTTTCCAAAATTTTTGAGTTAGTGTTGCTTAGACGTTTGACTAGTTTCTGCAGATCGAAAGACATTTTAATTCCTGAACAGCACGGCTTTCGATCTGATTTTTCCACGCATTCCCAACTCATGCGTGTAGTTGAAACTATTCACAAAAACTCTACCAACAAGCAGTATACCAGCATAGTATTTTTTGACATCAGTAAAGCTTTTGATAAAGCCTTTATTCCGGGTCTGCTCACCAAGCTGGTCCGACTTGGTATTTCGACACAACTTTTGGCTCTCATCAACTCGTATCTTGCTAAACGTTCTTTCCGCGTACGAGTTGAACATTCTTACTCTTCTCTTCGGCCAATCAGAGCCGGGGTCCCACAGGGCGGAAATTTAAGCCCACTGCTATTTAATTTATATATCAACGATATACCCAAGAACCCTTATATTAGGCTGGCCATCTTTGCCGATGACACAGCCCTGATGTCTAGAAGCTCAAAACCACACCACACTATTAACACACTCCAAAGATACATAAAGAATAGTCTTGAGCACTGGCTCGTGACCTGGAGAATCAAAATTAATCCGACCAAGAGTGCAGTTGACATTTTTCGACCGAACTACCGAGAACTTAGCATCAGTAACTTTTCCCTTAAAATCTTCAATGATCCGATCCCCTTTTCACAGTCTGCAAAGTATTTGGGAGTCACCTTGGACTCCAAATTACTTTTCTCTGAACATATCACAAATAAAATTGCATCTGCTAACAAAACCTTTGTAGCCCTCCTCCTACTTCTCGGTAGAAAGTCTCACTTGTCCCTTTATAATAAACTGCTCATCTACAAACAAATCATTGCACCTGCGTTTTTGTACGCTTGTCCTGTTTGGGGTTCGGCTGCAAAAACGCACATTGAGAAATTGCAAGTGTTTCAAAATAAAGTCTTGCGCTGTATTGTTAATGCGCCCTGGTTTGTCCAGAACGAGGTGATTCATCATGACCTTAAAGTCCCACACGTTGCTGGGCACATTCGGACCACTTCTCAAAAATTTTTCAGGAAGAATACTAGCAAACCCTGCCTGAGAGGTGTCGATAGTAGCTACGACACTTCCACGACTTCCTACCTTGGGAAAAGAAGGCCTAGACACCTTCTCACCGGGCCTGCGGTGCCTCCGTGGAAGCGCCCCAGATATTCTGCGCCCCAGGCAGGCGTTTCCTAACCTTGTACGCCGGCAGACGTTGAAGTTCGCACTTTTCCACTCTGGAGCTGCCTCGCCAGACCCTGAGTGAAATGGAGCGCTCTGATTCGTCCTCCCCGGCGTACCCTCAATCCCTTTGATCTTGCATTGTCCGCGCCTTTGATGCCTGCCCGGTCACTCTGAAAGTCAGAGACAGCTCTGACTAGACTTGTAGATAAACTTAACTGTACTATTTTAATGTTTTATTATTATAACTGTAAATTTAATGTATTGTGTGCCTGAAGGGGGCCTTCTTTTTTTCACAACGAGAGACGGAACTTGTAAATATAACTTGTAAATATAACTTAACTTTAATAACATGTAAATCTGAACTTTACTTATTTCATGCTACTTCACATCAACTAAATGACTTATTTATTAAATCTAATAATTAAAATAATTTATTTCTAACTTATAAACTTGTATGTTAGCATAACTTATAAATTTATACTGCACTTAACTTAAATTGAAAATCTTGTAAAATAATCCAGCGAGCATTTTCTATTGGTCACCAGTCCTTGGCCCCGCCCTCCTTTTTCTCTTGCAGCCACTGCAGCTCAGTACTCTACAGCCACTCCAAGATGCAGGCGACAACTGAACATCCGTCGCCACTGGACTCATCAAAGCACCCATATATTGCAGAGTGCATATTGCTATTCTTCCAACATCACAAAATCACTCACAGTGGACATTATTATTTTCGATGTGGGCGTGAGGGACCTTCGGTCCCATGGAAGCCCGAAACGAAGCGTCTTGGCTTGGCTTGGCAAGTGGAAAGTTTTCAAAATCCAAAAGTAGAATGACCTTGAGGGCGTTTTCTTTAACGAGCGTTTCTTTTGTGTTTTTTCTTCGGGTTTTTTTCCTCCTTAACAGTTTCCAATTCCCGAAACCACGGAAACATTCAAATGTGAATCCTAAGCCGATCCCGAAGGCATACAGTTTCGAGCTGGTTCGGCGCGAAACAAAGTTTATCCAAACGTGTCCAAAAGATTTGTATTGTGGAGTAATTGTGCTTAGAATTATAGTAAAAGTTGCTTTTATTAATAACGATCAACACAGCCGTTCTTCTTACGGTACAATAAAAAGAAATTTAAAATTCGCAATCATGTGCAAATGTCCATAGTACTACTGTTATTCAACATATTCTATTAAAATATTTAAATTATGTTCCTAAAAAGAAATTTAAGAATAATATTTATTTATCCTTCTAATGGTTTCGCAGCAAAAAATCTGAGCAAGCTAAGAAGTTCGGCTTAATTAAAGTGATAATTCAATTTAGGACCCGAGATACCTCGTAGCAGTTATTTTTTTAATTCGAATTAGTTTTTTGTTATTTTATATCCGTCAGCCACAAAAAAGATCAACAGAGTTGACATCAGAGTCAAGGCCACCTTGACACCTGCGGAAAGACAGGAGAACATTCTTGAGAACGAAGTTTGAACAGAATCCTTACGACAATTTCTTCATATTTAAAAATGCCTTGTGATAAACATCGAACATATTTTAAGCTATTTTATTAAACATATTTTAAGCTATTTCATTTTTGCTTTTGCGCATTAGAGATATAAATATTCACACAATTTTAGTTTTTGGCATGAATATGGAATAATATCTTTGTATTCTAAATAATATTTTAATTACTTTATTCCTAATTTTTTTTAGGAACTTTTAAGTGGGTCTATAAAAGTTGACATTTGCGATTGAGACGAACAATACAATATAGTCTGTCAGCACTTCATTTACTCCGCAAGAAAGCGCATGCGTGGCGGTGGCTATGTCACCAGTGTAATTTTTTTTTCCTAAGCTGGGATTTTGGAATTTCAGTGGTTTATTATGTATTATTTATGTAGCCAGTGCTAATTTTGAACCCCGACGAGGAAGGATAATTCGTTCTAGTTCTAACATATATAGTAGTATAGATTATTAAATGATATTCAAAATAATCTGAGACATTGCGTGTTAGGTTATTATCTTCTTGAAATAAATATCAGAAAATATCAGAATAATGATGTTTAAAAAAAAATCTCAAATAAGTGATAAATAAGTGCACAAGAATAATGTCAGGCTGATTAATAAAATTTAAGAAATAGAAAGATATTTTATATTTTAAGTACTAAATACTAACATTCTTAAAAAAACAATTAGTAATTTTTCAAAAAATCAATAAATGTTGGAATCTGGACAAACTAGAGCTAATCCCCGAATTTTAAGAGTTCATATCCGTGATCAACATGTCCAAATTAGTGAAATATAACTACTTTTGTCTGAGAGACACTTTGGCTATTGTCCAGTGTTATCTAGTTAACTTGCTGAATTCCTATACATTCCTTTCTATCCCCATAAAAAATAAGTTAAGTGTCAGAGACATGACTTGCATACCTTGCATTACCTTGACTTGCATAGACATGACTTGCATTACTTAACCAGTCTTTCCAAAACTTACAACGATTGGGTACCTCTTGAGATTTAATCTTATCGGCGTACCCTGTCAAATACTTCGGTAGAAGTTTTAATCATATAATATCTTATTATCTGCAGAATGCAGACTAGTGCATTGTTTTATTAATCTTATATTAATTTATGCCAAACCATGTTTCTATGTGAGTATGTACATCCTGCTTATTGCAAAGCTAATGCTTTGAAAGAATCTCATGGATTTTATTAATTTATTTATTTTAATTTAACTAACGATTTAAGAAATTGCATAAAAACTTCCCAAAATCCTAAAAATTAAATGGATTTTTAAATATTTGTAAAAAGAAAAGCCCTAAATAATCCCGAAAATGCCTAAAGATTGACAAAAATAACACACCCTCAAGACACTACTTCCTCTGTTAGTTTTTAGCCTATCTTGCTTTTTAACACTTTACAACATAGTTGAAAAGTGTTTATGACTTTGTTCACTCATGGGACCTAAGGGACCTAAGGGACTCTATGGGACCTAAGGGAATATAAATGAATAATATCGCCCAATTAGTTTTGGATAGAATCCGGGTTGAAAACATGAAATACATTGAACCCTATGGGACCTAATTATTCAAACATTTTTTAAGCATGTTTAAAATTTACAAATTGCTTCGAAAGTTTTAGGAAATATTTAAATTACCCCATAAAAGATATAAAACAAATTTCAGCAAAATACACATTCAGTACTTTTTCAAATAAAACTTAAAATAATAATTACACCTTTTATATGAAGCGATCATGTGACCATTATATGAAGAGAGAGACCTTCATATTTGATATTCCCCTTTATGTGATTTTTTCATGTCTTCCCCCACAAAAAATATATTGGAGGTCTGTCTCCCCCATTTGAGTGGTGCCCGAACCCCCCCCCCCCCCCAATCCAATGGGCGGTTTCACCTGAGTGAAACTTTGCAGGGGTGATAGTGGCAATGTTTCATTTTTGTATGTTCTTGTGTTTATGTTATAATGTTGTGTTAAACAATTTTTACCATTTCTTGTAAAATATTTTAGTTAATTTGTGGTATAATAAAATAAAAGTTGTTTTTCAATGATTCAATGTGCATTGCATTATTATAATAATACTGTTTAATTTGCCCTTTGGATTGAACCTGGGTTGAAAAAATGAAACACATTGAACCCTATAAGACCTAATTTTTCAACCATTTTTTAAGCCAATTTAAAATTCACAAATTGCTTCGAAAATTTTAGGAAATATTCAAATTATCCCATAAAATATATACAAAAAATTTCAGCAAAATATATTCAGTAGTTTTTTAAGTAAAAATTTAAATAATAATGTCAGCCTTTATATGAAGGGATCACGTGACCATTATATGAAGATATCACGTAACCCACTTCAAAATAATACATGTCATCCATCTTGTGCCAAAATCGTGATTTTTAAAGTTCCTTTTCATTCATATTTAGTGTTGTATCCGTTCTAAAGCCGCTTTATTTTTGCTTAAATTCTGTGCATCTACATACTGAAACAACGCAATTACATTATATTTGAGTTTAAATGATTATCCAACTTTGATTATTTCTACAACGAAGCCTACTTTTCATTTATGGAGAATGTAAACACCAAAAGATGTAGAATGAGTTGCATAAGAATTGGTACATTCCTTTAAAGCAAAATTATTTAGCTCATGGAGTCTGCGATATAGCTGATATGAATGAAACATTCATTGATTTTACACAGAGAAGAAGAATACTTTTCCATGAAGTCTTAAGCATAGAGTTAAATCACTTGAACATCCATGGTTTTAGGTTTTTAAATAAAATAAATTATTATAGTATTGTGTTGAATGAAATGAATGGAAAAATGTTTATGAATGAAATGCTGCTTTTATAGAGAGAGCCAGGCGATTTCGCTGACGTGATTTGAATAAAGTGTATTTGTTTTCTATAATGTTTTCAAATATAATAAATTTTTGTAGTATTATGATAATTTTAAAAATATTACCTAGGAATGGATTGCATTTTAGAGATGTTTATACCAGGCAATTTATATTTGAATGCCGTCATTTGAATGAAGTTCATTTTTTTCGAAGAAATTTGAAGTTTTCAAATATAATAAATTAATGTAGCATCGTGATAATTTTAAAAATATTACCGAGGAATGTATCGCATTTTAGAGATGTTTAAATACAATTGCATTGAAGTTGGAAAGTATTTCATAATGCTTTATGCATGAATGATCTTTCTTGGGGTTTTTTTTTTCAATTTAGTTAACAATTCAAGAAATTGCCTAAAACTTTTGAAAATTGAAAAAAAATTGAATGGATATTAAAACATTTGAAAAAAATAATTCTGATAGAAATTCCATGTAAAAATAATTACCTCTCTGCAAAGCACTATCTCCTCTGTTAGTTTTTAACCTAGAATATCGCCTTTTTTATACAACAGTTAAATATGTGAAAACTTGCAGTTTTCGGGAAAAAGAAAATGCATTTGCTATGGTTTTTTTTATTTAATTGAATGTTATAAATATTTTTTACTCGTTGGGCGCTTATTTAGTGGTTCACATTGAATCCTGAGCAACGCGGATATTCGCACTTGTTGGCATATTTATTTAATTAAAAAATTAAATTTATATAATTATAAATACTTTTGTCATCATAACATAATGAATTAAACAATTTATCAAGTGCTAAGTACCACTTGAAAATTTTCGTGTACCCCCGAGGGTATATGTTCGCCAGTTTGGAAAGTACTGCATTAGACTAACAAATTTTGATTTGGGGGAAAGAAATAATAAATGCCTGGAGTGTGAGGCGTAATTTGACTTTCTCATGCATTTACATTCTACATATTTTATGTCTTTTGTATCAATATCAGAGTGAAAAAATATATCTTTTATGAGCTTCCGCTAACATGTTATTCTTTTAACTATGTATCTCGTTACGTTAGTCAACAAACACGTTGATAAATTGCCTGCATTCAATATATCTGTGTTTAAGTTTAAAATATGCTGTATTTAAAATACACTATATTTATAATATGCTATTTAAAATATGATAAATTTAAAATATGCTATATTTAATATGTGTTATATTTAAACTCTCTTTTCCTGCATTAATTATTGACCTTTTGCTTACAGTTGTATCAGCGTCAACCGCAAATGAAGAATCTCCCAAAAAGACAGGTATTTGACATACACAATCCCAAACAGTTCGATCCCCTGTTGTAGGCATTGACGTCCATCGCAACTGTTTGGGATAGGGTATGTCAAATACCTGTCTTTTTGGAAGGCTCTCCGTTTGAGATGAACGCTGTCCCATCCGTAAGCAAAAGGTTAATCATTTATTTAACTGCTAAATATATACACAATTCGATTCGGTTATTGCCAGTTCGATCCTCTTTTGCAGACATTGAACGCCATGGACGCCAATGCCTACAAAGGGGGAATCGAACTGTTTGGGATAGGGTATGTTAAGGCTCCTATATATACTATATAGGAGCCTTAGGGTATGTGAAATACATGTCTTTTGGGGAGGTTCTTCGTTTGGGGTTGACGCTGTCCCACCCGTAAGCAAAAGGTTAACTGTACGGCTAATATTGCGTGAGATATTTTCCTTGTTTCGCCACAGGAAATTCTCCATTCGTTTATTATATCTCTGGGAAAAGAGAATAATTTTTGTTCTAAGTGTATGGATTACGAGAAAGCATATACAGTTTTATTTTTATTTTTTACATAATATAACTGCATGTAAAAATTCATTGGGATACGTACATTTGTTCTTGAACAATTGTGGCCACACCTCGCGGACATATAGGGTACGTGGATTTGCAATTTCTTCGTACGGAATAGATAAAGAAACTTAAAATTCACAATTTGCGGTGAAATTTTAATATTTTGCGTCTTTCTTTTTGAAATGTTATAATAATTCAAATAAAAAGGTAAGAGTTAAAGCTCTTCCGTGCTGAGAAAATAAAACAGATGCACAACTTGCAATTTCATTAATATAGCAGATATACCCGGTGTTGCTCGTGATTTAAAATTTTGTCGGAGATTCCTGTAGTTATTCTAAATGGCATTGTTATTCAAAACATTTTTTTAAAATATTTAATTTAATTATCCTAAAAAGAAGTATAAGAATCTGTGATCTCGCCATACAAAAATATCTTCAGAAGCTGATTGAAAGAATAAAACATCCTGGCTCCGTATGGAAACAGATTTACAAAAAAAGTAAAATTGGATCAATATATGCCAAAATGAAAACCCTAAAACGGTATTAGAAGATATACCTACACCATTTTTATTTTTTTTACGACAATTGGCTAAACACAATATATTAGTTTGAAAAATATTTGAAATGAAACAGATGACGTAATGAAACAGACCAAATGAAACAGATGACGTAACATGACGAAAATGAAACAGATGACGTAAGAAAAATTGAAAATATCAATAATTCCCGTAATCTTTAAACCCAAGGGCCGTAATTGATATAATCCACTCAGAAATGCAATTCCCATAACATATATTTTCATATCTATTCTTTTATTATTTAAATCGAATAAATAAAAATGAACGGATAGGATTTAATTTCTTTGCTAAGCAACATGATATATTTTTCTTCAAATAAATTTGAATCAAATATATTTTTCTTCAAAAATATCGCCTACATAATTCTATTTCTATGAAAAGTTTGATTTTTATTAATATCTCGACAACCTCCTGAGCCTAGAAAATCCTGAACGTGGACTATACTTTTAGTGCAATTATTCTAAGGCTACCTACAAAATTTTATGAACTTCGGTGCAGCCTTGATGATGAGACAAACAAGAAACAAACATGCATACAGAGACAGATTTTCGATTTTATTTAGATGGATATATTCTGATTAATTTCTTCGATCTATAAGCTTTTAAACTTATAAACTTTATAAATTTATCTAGAGAACCCGGAGAAGTCAGATGTTATTATGCTGTTTGATTAGCAAATCTGTATGACCATTTCTGTACAACTTTCATTCTATACCTTCAGCCTTTTAAATTTGTTTCTTCTTAAGAAATTAGATATTATCAGTCGGAGAATAATTTTACTGATAAGAGTTGACATGCATACCGGCAAACATGCATTCCGAAAGCATTGGAAAACAAATTATCAGAATACTTTATTACTCTAGATTTAAAAATCTGATGTGGGCAGCACATGACTTTCCCTGTAGACTTATATCCACGTTCTCTTTATTTTAATTAAATTTAATTCACTTTTAATTCAATTTTCGTTCTCGTTTGGTAAATGGACTTATTTTCAAACGTGGCGTAGAAAAAATACGAAAAAACTAAAATATCTCTAGACCGGCTAGTCCTAATGTAATGGGGTTGGTCTTATTCTTTTCTTCATTAAAAATTACGTATAAAACAAGCATATGTAGCAACAAGCATTTAAACATACGTAGTTTTTATTTTAGATTTTGACGATTTTTGAGGGCCATTTTGCAAAAAAGCACAGGTTATTCTTTTCCGAAGCGTACCAAAATCTAATCAGCACCACCAGAGTAACCCACAAGCGACTTATCTACCGAATTTTATAAAATTCGGTCCATTAGTTTTTCAGCTAGAGTGAATACAGGTTTCTGCGGGCCATTTAGCAAAAAAAAGGCGAGTTCTTTTATCCCAAATCGTACCCAAAACTGATCAGCACCAGATTCGCCCACAAGTGATTTACGTACCAAATTTTATGAAATTCGGTCAATTAGTTTTTTAGTTAAGAGTGGATACAAAATCTGCACAGACAGACAGACAGACACACAGACACACACACAGACGTCACGCTAAAAATGTTTTTTGCGTATTCTTGAGGTCTTGAAAGGTGTAGATCCGTCGAAAACTCGAGTTGCGATTTTCGGCATGATTCCAATACTTTTCCTATACATTACCATGTATTGCAGGGAAAGTAATAAAATGTTTTATTCCATCTATATAATAAAAGGCAATGTCTGTGTGTGTGTGTGTCTGTCTGTCTTATACACTATACGTTCAGCGACTGCGCGTCGGAGAGCTACGAAATTTGGCAATCGGAGATCCGGGGGAGTGGGAAGGGGACACGTGAAAACAGATTTTTAAAATTTTAATTATTTTTTTGTTATTTAATGTCGTAGAAAAAAACAAATCGTACCACCGGAAAGAGGAGTCAATTGCCAGTAAAAATATTTGAATTTTAAATCTCAGGGACAAATTCTAATATTTTTTAAAGATTTTAAAACAAAACTCACTTTCGGTTAAAAAAAATCAACTTTCGTTTTTAAATCCTCCCATCATAAAAACTACTCATAATTTCGACTAATATTTTACATTTTTAGAAAGATCAAAGATCTGGCATTCTTGCAAGTCCAATCTGGTCAAGAAATAATGAAAATTGCCTGCAGGATCGTAATTTTAAAGACGTCATGATTTTATATTTCTCGGACAATTCTCGGCCAAGCTCCGATTCCTCCCCGGCAGCCCCGACCAGAAATGGGGGGACGTCACGCCGTTGCATCGGGTTAGAGTGATATTTTAAATGATAAAATTAAGAGCTTAACATATGGTCATTATAAAATTTAAATGATTGAGTTATGGTGGATTGAATTGTGGTGATGTATTGTACACATCGGGTGAAATTATTATATTTATATTTTAAATGATAGAACGATATGGATATTTTAAATGGATATTTTAATTTATGGATATTTTAAATGAATATTTTTATTTATGGATATATTAAATGGATATATGGAACTATGGAATGAGGATATTTTAAATGATATTAATGAAAAGCTTAAACACTGAATAAATAAAAAAATAAATAAAAAGAAAGTTATGGAGATTGTCGCGGTGCCTTAAAATTTCATTATTAGTTTTAACGTCATTAAACTAAACCAAACTTTGTTAACTCCACGGGGTTGAGGGCGAGGTAGCCCAGTGGTTAGCGCGCGGGAATTGCACTCGGTAGGCCCGGGTTCGATTCCCGCCACTGCCAAAACTGCAGCCGTGTTCACGCGGAGTACGATCACGTTAAACATGTGGATCCGTAAGTCCATCCGAGAGGTTGGTGATAGGGGAAGGAGGGTACGGTCCCTATGGATGCCTCCGCCACAGGGTCCCGGTCTAAATTGGGTGAATAAAAAGAGAGTTATGGAGATTGTCGCGGAGGGCAAAGTAGGCCAGTGGTTAACACGCGAGAATTGCACTCGGTAGGCCCGGGTTCGACTCCCAAAATTACCGCCGTGTTTACGCGGAGTAAGATCACGTTAAACATGTGGGTCTGTAAATCCTTCCGAGAGGTTGGTGGTAGAGGAAGGAGGGTAAGATCCCTGTGGATGCCTCTCCCACTGAGTTCCGGTCTAAATTGGGTGAATAAAAAGAAAGTTATGGAGATTGTCGGGGAGGGCGCGGTAGCCCAGTGGTAGACGCGCGGGAATTGCATTCGGTAGGCCATGGTGCGATTCCCGCCACTGTCAAATCTGCCGCCGTGTTTACGCAGAGTACGATAGCGTTAAATATGTGGGACCGTTAGTCCTTCTGAATTGTTTGTGGTAGGGGAAGGAGGGTACGGTCCCTGTGGATGCCTCCCCCACTGGATTCCGGTCTAAATTGGGTGGCACTTCCTGGTCGTCCAAACAGTTACCTTACACCTTTCTGGTAGGTTGCGCCAGCGAGTTTGCCACGGTCAGAATTTTCAAGGGTAGCGAACAGGCTGGTCGCCAAAGGCGGCTAGTAAGTAATATTTATTTAATAAGAGCAAATCGTCAGTTTATTTAATTTCAATCATTAGATTTTATTTATCCTAGTAATGGATTTCTCCGATTTCTCATTTCTGACTTCACTTTTGCTTGCAACGAAAATTTTCTTTTTGCTTACTATCTTGAATTACTCTTGCCCCGCCTCGTAAATTATGTCTAAAAAGTTTAATACATATTTCAAGAAATTAATGTTTATAATGAATACGAATTATCAGTATACATCATTACTTTAGGTTTAATAAAGTGTTTTATTCCATAAGTAATATTTATTTAATAAGACCAAATCGTCTGTTTATTTAACTTCACTCATTAGATTTTATTTATCCTAGTAATGGAGTTCTCCGATTCCACATTTCTGTCTTCACTTTTGCTTGCAGCGAAATTTTTCTTTTTGCGTATTATCTTGAATCAATTTTACGCGGCCTCGCAAATAGTGTTTCAAAATTTTAATACATATTTCAAGAAATTAATGTTTATAATGAATTCTTTGCCCTTTTGAATTTGAGGTTATTTTGAACAATTTACACGATTCGATTGTAGCCGAAATAACGATTTTAGAAACACCGTGTTCTGGAAAGTTTTCGTTTTATTGCACTATCTTAATTGCGCTACTCTGAAATATTTAGGTTAGAATCTAAATTCTGTGAACGTTAACGCTTTGGATTGTTTTTAGTAAGAAGTTGAAATGTGATATAATACAAAAGATAAGATATCTTCAGATATCAGGGATATCCTAAGTCAGTGTTGGATCAACAATTCCCGAAGTTTTATCACGTCCTTGACTTTTTTGACGTCGCAAACTATGGATGGTTTTCACCTACGTCATAATTGCCAGACATACTGTCACACAATTGTTCTTTCTGTAGGTATTCTTTCTAATCGGTACAGTAGTACGTTAGAGGCGACTGCTCATGAAAACCATCTGTATATGATATGCAATGGTGACGTCATACTGTTCGATGACGTCATGGAGGTGTTGTCAATCTATAAGGATTTTAATTTTACATGTGAGGATTCTTTTTGCGTGCCTACTACTCTGTTGTTTTAAATATTCCTTTTAAAATGTTAAAAGCATATTTATTCACGATTGAAAATTGAAACAGCATAAGTATATAGTATGTATGATATGCAATAGTAACGTCATACAGTTCAATGACGTCATGAAGGTGTTATCAAACTGTAAGGTTTTTAATTTTACATGTGAAGATTCTCTTTGCGTGTCTACTACTCTGCTGTTTTAAATATTCATTTTAAAAGGTCAAAGGTATATTTATTCATGATTGGGAATCGAAATACCTTAAATTTATTAGTCGCCCATGGAGGTAGCATAGACATGCATACAAAAGAACGATGACCACACCATCACCCCGGCAGCCCATTTTTGCTGTTCTATGTCTTCGGATGAGGCGGACGGCCTGTGTTTTCGACCGCACCATCATCTAATACAAAGAAAACACTGATTGTTGTAATTTGCTGATATCTCTTTTATCGTGCTTTGAATCCCCAACAAAGGAAAACATCATTTACAGTTATAAGTCATGCCACTGAGGTGCAGCCTTGGTCCATGTCCTTGGCGACACGTTAGCTGACCTTGGTGCCACATTTAAAGAAATATTTTTGAGAGTATCTGAAAGTTCGAAAATAGCGGCAGGAAACCAAGAATTTGCCTATTATGTAAGCTTTCCTGGACATTTCCCATACAAGATATATGAGGCGATACTATGGCTGAATTTCTAATAATCGTCCATTTTGGATCCCTTAAGGGTGAGAGTCAGTAAATTTTCTGCCCTATTCGCGCTTTGTTAATTTTCGCGGCACACATTTTTCGCCGAAATTCTGCTCAAACAGTTGCAAAATATTTTCTGAAAGATAAAATGCAATGCTTAGATTATATTAAAACTAAATTTAATACCCAATAAGACATAGAGTATATTTTTTATTTTAATCCAAAATATTTTTGTGCTGCCATCTGTTGCCGTAATTTAATTCATACCGATTATTTTTATTTTTTAATGAACATTTTTAAATATCTATTCCTTCTAATACAGTGTTAAATACAACGACAGATCATATATAATAATGCCACAATCACGGAAAGGTAATTTATCATTCTATAAATTTGATAAGGGATCTGAATGTACATCACTGAGGACTGCAGTTTTGCCTTCAAGTTCCTTTGTCATCAAGTCCAAGTTCAATTACGTTTCCGTGACTGTGGCATTATTATATATGATCTGTTGTATTTAATAGCGTATTAGAAGGAATAGGCATTTTAAATTGTTCATTAAAAAATAAAAATAGTCGGTATGAATTAAATTACGACAACAGATGGCAGCGCCAAAAGTATTTTGGATTAAAATAAAAAATATATTCTATGTTTCATTGGGTATTAAATTTAGTTTTAATATAATCTAAGCATTGCATTTTATCTACATCACACTGATCTTCGGTTCTCATTTCTGGTACAATGTGTTGACACACACGATGCATGTCCAGTTTGTCCGTCAGGACAGCTTGGCAGCTCCCGTACGAAATTCCTGCTTTTTCAGCAATGACGTTGATGGTTTGACACCGATCGGCATGCACAATTTCCGCCAACTTTCGAATGTTGTCCTCTGTAATTGATGCTGAGGGCCGCCCAGTCCGCGGGTTGTTTTCTACGGATTCACGGTCGTCTGTGAATCGGAGGGGCCATGAAAACTCCATTCGCACGACACATTGCTGTCTCACCGTACTCCTGCTGCAACATGTGCAATGTTTCTGTCGACGATTTCCCCAAACGTTGACAGAATTTGATATTCGCACGTTGTTCTTCAAACGCCATTTTCGTTTTCGACGAATGCGAACGACTACTGTTCACTGACACGCATTGTCTGGAAAAACCCTGCACCGTGAACCTGTTTCTTCCTTTTCACAACTCGCGTCACATGTGCCTCTACGCCACGGTAAAATAGTTCCCATCTCCTCCAATCAGGGTAGGAGATATCGGCACAATCTCCGAACTTTTTGATCCTACCTTGTATTTTTTGCCATATTTGTCTAGAATACCGTCTGTTCTGCATAATTTTCAAGAAAAAAATATTATGCAGTAATATTATGTATAATTTTGACGTCATGAAGCAGCAAATTCGTCATTTGTGTCACCGTCCTCCAGTGATGAGTTGAGTTTTCATCTCTTAATTACATAAGTAAACAAGAGAGATCAATCATACTTAAAGCATTGATTATGAAACACTTTCCAACTTCAATGCAATTTTATTTAAACATGTCTAAAATGCAATACATTCCTCGGTAATATTTTAAAACTTATCACAATACTACATTAATTTATAATATTTGAAAACTTAAACCTTCATAAAAAAAAACGAACTTCATTCAAATGACGGCAATGAAATATAAATTGCCTTGTTTAAACATCTCTAAAATGTTATACATTCCTCGGTAATAGTTTTAGAATTATCATAATACTACGATAGTTTATTATGTTTGAAAACTTCATCGAAAACAACTGAAATTCATTCAAATGACGTCATAGAAAAAATAACACGCCTGGCTCTCTCTATAAAAGCAGCATTTCATTCATTAATAATTTCCCATTCATGTCATTCATCACAATACTATAATAATTTATTTTATTTAAAAATTAAGACCATGGAGCTACAAGTAATTAAACTCTATGCGTAAAACTTCATCGAAAAAAATCGTCCTGCTCTTTGTAAAATCAATGAATATTTCATTCATAACAGCTATGCAGACTTCATGAACTCAGTGGTTTTGTGTTAAAGAAATACAGCAATTCTAATACAACTCATTCTACATATTTTGCTGTTTACATTTTACATAGGTGAAAAATAGGCTTCGTTGTAGAAATAATCAAATTTGTATGAGCATTTAAACTCAAATATATTGTCATTGCGTTGTTTCAGTTCAGATGCACAGAATTTAGGCAAAAATAAAGTGGTTTTAGGACGGATACAACACTCAATATGAATTAAAAAGAACTTTAAAAATCACGATTTTGAGACAAGATGGATGCCATATATCATTTTGAAGTGGATCACGTGATCTTTTCATATCATGGTCACGTGCTCGCTTCATATAAGAGTTGTTATTATTATTTTAATTTTTATTTAAACTACTACAGAATATATTTCACTGAATTTTTTTTATATATTTTATGGAACAATTTGAATATTACCTAAAATTTTCGAAGCAATTTGTGGATTTTAAATCCGCTTAAAAATGTTTGAATAATTCGGTTCCATAGGGCTCAATGTATTTCATTTCTTGAACCCGGGTTCAATCCAAAACTAATTGGGTGATATTATTCATTTATATTCCCATAGGTTCTACAGACCGTCTGCACAACATACTAAAATTTCATTTTGATTAAGTCATTTTTACGGCAGTTATCGTGCTAACGGACAGACAGACAGACAGAATGAACAAAGTCATAAACACTTTTCAACTTTGTTGTAAAGTGTTAAAAATGCAAATAATGGAAATAAATGAATGAAGTTCAAGAAATTACGATTTTAACTTGTAAAAAATAACATTTTCTTAAAAATTTTAGCGACAATTTTTTGCGAAATTGCTTATACATGCTTCTTGTCCCCGAGACGCGACGATACTACGGAAAAATCATCTTTTTCTTCCACTAGATGGCGTGAGCAGCTGCTTTAAATTCTAGAATAATATCACATAGAATTTTGTTTTATATTTGTTTAAAGTTTTACCAATTCACGATAATTAAGGAAAGTGAAAAAAACAATTCTATTATTCATTTTTGATGCGTATATTTATTATCCGTCAGAAGTGTTATTGTTAATGTGGATTGTTCATTCTGTCTGTCTGTCTGTCTGTTAGCGGGATAACTACAGTAAAAATGATTTTATCAAAATGAAATTTTAGTATGGTGTTCAGACTGTCTGTGGGATCTATGGGAATATAAAGGAATAATATCACACAATTAGTTTTGGGTTGAACCCTGGTTGAAGAAATGAAATACATTCAACCCTATGAGACCTAATTTTTCAAATATTTTTTAAACGGATTTAAAATTTATAAATTGCTTAGATATATAAATACTATAGTAGATTCATAAATTATTATAGTACTGTGATAAATGAAATGAATAGAAAAAAGTTTATGAATGAAATGCTGCTTTTACAGAGAGAGCCAGGCTTGTTATATTTCGATGACGTCATTTTAATAAAGTGCATTTGTTTTCTACAAAGTATTCAAATATAATAAATTATTGTAGTATTATGATAATTTTAAAAATAGTACCGAGGAATGTATCGCATTTTAGAGATGTTAAACCAGGCAATTTATGTTGCAATGCCGTTATTTGAATAAAGTTAATTTTTTTCGAGGAAGTTTTAAGTTTTCAAATATAATAAATTAATGTAGTATTGTGATAATTTTAAAATATTACCAAGGAATGTATCGCAGTTTAGAGATGTTTAAATAATGTTTGCATTGAAGTTGGAAAGTGTTTCATAATCAATGCTTTATGCATGATTGATCTTCCTTGTTAAAACTCTACAACAAAGTTGAAAAGTGTTTATGACTTTGTTCATTCTGTCTGTCTGTCCGTTAGCACGATAACAACCGTAAAAATGACTTTATCAAAATGAAATTTTAGTATGTTATTTATTTCGACAGTCTGTGGAACCTATGGGAATATAAATGAATAATATAGGAATAATATTAGTTTTGGATTGAATCCGGGTTGAAATAATGAAACACATTAAACCCTAGGGGATCTAAATTTTCAAACACTTTTTAAGCGGATTTAAAATTCACAAATTGCTTACATGAAGAGATCATTACATGAAGAGAGTCAAATATGAACTAAATATGAACAAATATGAACCTTTCCTTCATATTTGATTTTTTCTCCTATGAGTAAATTAAATAAAAATAAAGTGCTTTCTGTAGCAACATGAAGTGTATAACCGGTTATATCAGATAATTTTTTTGCTTTTTCCAAATGCTTCTTACAAATCAATAATAAAAACGGTATACAACAATCCACCCTTGCCGGGATTCGAACCCGGGACCTTTGGATTAGAAGTCCAACGCGCTATCCACTGCGCTACAAGGGCTACTCCTGTACCGCAAGGTCAATTGATGAGCACTGAATCAAACCACAAGTGGAGTAAGCGTTTTCCAAGATCAGAAAGTAGAATGACCTTGATACCATTGGCATCTGGAATGCCAATGGACTTAGAGGTAAAATCAGTGAAGCTAGGGACTTCTGTATAGCATATAACTTAGATTTGTTCTTGGTCCAGGAGACCCACTTTAGTCCAGGGAAATCTTGCAAGATTGCTAACTATGACTTATACAATGACGACAGGCCTCTAGTTAGCAATCACCCCGCAGGTGGCACAGCAATCTACGTTCGGTGCGGCATTCCGCACACGCGCCTCCCCCCTCCCCCCATGGTGGAGGGAGAGGCTTCCATCGTTCAACTCGCCCTACCTAATAATCCTGTGATCACCATTGTGTCGGGGTATTTTCCACCGAAAGCTACAGTCAACTCTGTCATCTCTGACCTGCAGTCTCTCTTCAAGATCTCGCCCCATGTAATAGTCGCTGGTGACTTCAATGCCAAGCACCCTGCCTGGAACTGCCCTCACGCCAACTCTCGCGGTCTCCGGCTTAAACGCTGGGCCGATGAGAAGAACCTGGAGATTGTTGCCCCGGGTGATCCCACCCACTGTGATAACGTGCTTGACTTTGCGGTCACCAGCAACATACCTTATACCTATTGCATGGAGGCCTTCAACGAACTTCCTTCAGATCATCTCCCCGTCATCTATACGTTAGAAATGGACAGGTACTGTCTGAGCAAGCCTGCTAAACTGCACACGAATTGGAAGAAATTCAAAGATCTCCTCGCCGAGGAGCTTCCATCCCCCCCCCCCCCGTTGCCAATACTGTGGACCAACTGGATGCAGAGGTGGGAAATCTTGAGAAAATGATCCGAGATGCCTACTCTGCATCCTCTCGGCCCAAGAGCAACAGGGTGGATCATCTTAAACTGCCTCAGGACATCAGGGAGATGATCAAAGTCCGCAACCTTCTGCGTAGAGACTGGCAGGCCAGCAGGGATCCTGCCATCAAGACAGAGCTTAACTTTGCCAGATCTCAGGTGAGATCTAGGATCAAAGCCTACACCAGTGCACGATGGAACACGTATGTTGAGTCCCTAACGACTGATGACAACACCATTTGGAGGGCAACCTCACGCTATCGTAGGCACAAAACACACATTCCGACCCTTGAAGGTCCCAACTCCAGGGCAACCTCTCACACACAAAAGGCTGAGCTGCTTGCAGACAGTCTTAGAAGTCAGTTTGAACCACACCACGACGTAATCGATCCTAGGACGGTTGCGATCGTGGACGCCAAGGTTGAACGGTTCATCACAACAGCTATTCCTTACACACTGACAGATGTCACCTTCGACGAACTGCAGCCCCGTATTCAAAAACTTAAGAAGAACAAAGCTCCTGGGAAGGATCGTATCACTTCGACGATGCTGAAGAACTTGCCTTCTTTACTGTACAACTACATCGTCAAGCTCTTTAACCTCCTCCTCCGGCATAATTACTTTCCTGGGGCTTGGAAGGTGGCCATTGTTGCCCCCCTCCCCAAGCCAGGTCTTGACCCCTCTCTCCCGGTCAACTACCGTCCAATCTCTCTCCTCTCTGGTCTCTCGAAGCTCTTCGAGTTTGTTATACTGCGTCGCCTGGACGAGTTCTGCGACCTGAGGAAAATTGTCATTCCTGAACAATATGGGTTCAGGAAGAAGCATTCCACTCAGCACCAGTTGCTGCGGGTAGTGGAGCTCGTCCATGAGGCGCGTAGCAAGCACGAAAGCTCCTCCATAGTTTTTCTTGATCTCCAAAAGGCGTTTGATAAGGTGTGGATTCATGGTCTCCTGTTTAAACTTATCAAACGATCTTTTCCTCCAAATCTAATCCATCTCTTGCACTCTTATCTGACTGGTCGAAGTTTTGCCGTTCGTGTTTCCGACGCACTTTCCTCTCCCAGGATTGTTCTCAGCGGGGTCCCGCAAGGTTCTCTTGTTGGGCCCAAACTGTTCAACCTTTACATTAATGATCTTCCGAAGTCCCCCGGTGTCACTCTTGGCCTCTATGCCGATGACACAGCCCTGTTCACACATCACAAACAGACACAAGTCGTGCACGAAACTCTGCAAAGTTACCTGAATGACCTGACGCAATGGCTGACCAAATGGCGAATCAAGGTAAATGTAAGTAAGTGTGCTGCTGTCACCTTCCCCCCCCCCGGCAAACCCCTTCCACTAATCTTATTCTCAATAACCAGCCCATTCCCTGGCAAGATAGTTACAAGTACCTTGGTGTGTACCTTGATTCTAAATTTACGTGGAAACTTCACATTTCTGAAATTAGTAAGAAAGTGAAGTCTTCACTTGCCCAGCTTCGTCCCCTTTTGGCTAGGAATAGCCGCCTGTCCATGCACAATAAGTTATTGCTATACAAGTCCTGCATACGTCCCATAATGACGTACGGAGTCCCTGTTTGGGGCACCGCAGCGGAGACTCACCTTAGGAAGCTTCAAGTCATCCAGAATAACGCACTGCGCATGTTTGCTAATCTGCCGAACTACGTTCAGCTAGAAGTCCTGCACAGAGACCTCAGAATTAGGCCTTTTTTGGAACATGTCAAAAAACTTTCTCTCAAATTTCACGGAGGTCTGAGAAGCGTAAACAACCCTACGTTGGACAGTGTCCCCCACTATCGAGCGGGTGCGCCGGCGACGCGCAAGCGCCCCCGGTCGTTACCTGCACGATCGGTGAGGGATATCTTCTTCCGCCCCAAGAAGCGGTCTCGCCCAGCCTAGTCTTGTGCTCTTACTGTAGATGCAGACTCTAGTTTGCTGTACCCCTCCCTAGCTTTTGGGAACTCGCGTTTCGTTGGCAAGCTTTCACAACTCTTCTGCTACTAGGCACTTCTCTTGCTCAAGGCTCAAGGCCCTGCGCCCCTCGGGGCGCCCCCAGTCTATCCCCCTCTTTGTTCTTCTCTGTTGGGAACCCGCTTGTGCCCCAACATCGCAGTTTTCTGAAGACTTGGGGAAGGGCACGACCTCGGTCGCGCCCCCCCCCCCCCCCAAGCATCTCTTAGTTGCTTAAATCACCTTTTACTACTTCCTTTTTTCTGTCTCTTTTCCTTTTCTTCTGGAGTTTAAAGGGAGGTACTCTTCCTCTCCTGGGCACTCCAATAACCCCGTCCTTGAGATCCTTGAGAATGACCTTGAGGGAGTTTTCAGTAACGAGCGTTTCTTTTGTGTTTAGCTATTCGGTTCTTTTCCCCCTTAGCAGTTTCCAATTCCCGAATCCTCGGAAATTTTCGAATGTGAATTATAAGACTAGCCCGAAAGCATCCAGTTTCGACCTGGTTCGGCGGAGAAAGGAAGTTTATCCAAACGTGTCCAAAAGATTTGTATTGTGGAGTAATTGTGCTTAGAATTATAGTAAAAGTTGGTTTTATTAATAAAGATCAACACAGCCGTTCTTCGTACGGTACAATAAAAAGAAACTTAAAATTCACAATCATGTGCAAATGTCTATAGTATTCTAAATGACATTGTTATTCAACATATTCTATTAAAATATTTTAATTATGTTCCTAAAACGAAATTTTAAGAACTATATTTATTTATCCTTCTAATGGTTATGCAGCAAAAAATCTGAGCAAGCTAGGAAATTCGGTATAATTAAAGTGATAATTCAATTTAGGACCCGAGATACCTCGTAGCAGTTATTTTTATAATTCGAATTAGTTCTTATATCCTTTAGCAACAAAAAAATCACCAGAGTTGACATCAGAGTCAATGTCACCTTGACACCTACGGAAAGATGGGAGAACATTCTTGAGAGCGAATTTTGAACAGATCCGTACGAGGTACGACAATTTCTTCATATTAAAAAATGCCTTTGATAAACATCGAACATATTTTAAGCTATTTTATTAAATATATTTTAAGCTATTTCATTTTTGCTTTTGCGCATTAGACATATGAATATTCACACAATTTTAGTTTTTGTCTTGAATATGGAATGATATCTTTGTATTCTAAAAAATATTTTAATAATTTTATTCCTAACCTTCTTTATGAATTTTTAAGTGGGTCTATAAAAGTTAACATTTGCAATTGAGACGAACAATATAGGCTGTCAGGGCGTCTTTCACTCCGCAAAATAACGCATGCGTGGCGGTGGCTATGTCTAAAGTATAATTTTTTTTTCCTAAGCTGGGATTTTGGAATTTCAGTGGCTTTTTCTGTGTTATTTATGTAGCGATTGTTAATTTTGAACCCGGACGAGGCAGGATAATTCATTCTAGTTATAACATATATAGTAGTGTAGATTATTAAATGATATTTAAAATAATCTGATACATTGCATGTTAGGATATTATCTTGTTGTTAAAATAAATATCAGAAAATATTTCAAATTACCTCAATCATACAATTGTAATATTCTTAAAAACTTTCACAATAACATTTTGAAAGTAACAGAGTATTAAATTTCAATTTTAAGTTAATGATGTTTAAAAAAAATCTCAAATAAATAGTAAATAAGAGTACAAGATTAATGTCAGGGTGAATAGCAAAATTTGAGAAATAGAAAAATATTTTATATTTTAAGTATTAAATGCTAACATTCTTGAAAACAATTAGTAATTTTTCAAAAAATCAATAAATGTTGGAAACTGGAAAAACTAGAGCTAATCCCCTAATTTTAAGTTCATATGCGTGATCAACATGTCCAAATTAGTGAAATATAACTACTTTTGTCTGAGAGACACTTTAGCTGTTGTCCAGTGTTATCTATTTAACATACTGAATTCCTATAAATTTCTTTCTATCCCCATGAAAAATAAGTTAAGTGTAAAAGACATGACGTGCATACCTTGCATTACCTTCACCAAGGACATGACTTGCATAGGCATGACTTGCATTACTTGACCAGTCTTTCCCAAACTTACAACGATTGGTTACCTCTTTTGAGATTTCATCTTATCGGCGTACCCTGTCAAATAATTGATATTTTTTCATAGAGAAGTGGGAGCTTAGCCTCCGTGAGTGTAGGTTGGTTTTGATTGTGCTCCTGCCACTGGACGTGCCTTCGGTACCATCGCCGCTTACTTCGTGACCTTCACACCGTGCTCCTGCGTGACCTTCAAGCTACCAGACCTATTGTGAGGGGAAGGATGAAAGAAGCCGCGGAATTTCCGCCTCTGCCGCTCCCACCCGTGCAAAGGAACGCCGACAACGTTGTGCCTCAGAAATCCGAGACAAGTATGGACTTAACGATATGTGAAACCAAGTTGGAAGCCAGCCACATGCGTGCTGTCTACAATGACATGGACAGAGAAATGAGAAGATGCAAAGACCAGGACGAGATGCTGCAGCAGAAAGCAAGGCTCCAAAAGCATAAAATGAAACTGGACCGCTTCCTGACCAAGTATAATCTTCCACAATATGGTGAGACCTGTCGGAGACCATCTCCGGCAGTTATTTCTTCCTCTAATTCTTTAAACCAGCCTGGTATATCTGTAGCCTTGCCAACTAGCCAAAATAATGTGTTTGTTAATGACCCTGGCAAATTGCCGGAACCTAGTGTTAGCCCCACCAAAAATGGTGGAAGCCCCCCTAGAGCAAAAAAGCTAAAAGCAATGGATAGTGATGGTTTTCAGCTGCCTCCCAGAAGGCATACTGCCAGTCTAGCGAGTGCTAGCCTTGTTAGTAATCCCCCCCCACCTCAAATGTAAATAATGTTATGGATAATATAAATGATGTGCCTGCGCCTGACGCAGAAGTTACGGAAGACATGGTGATTGACGCCCCTGCTAAAGAGCGTCGCCCCCCCCCCTTCTTTGTTGTGGTCACTACTCAGTATCACATGTTACTGCATGATATTAAGGAGCTTGCTCCGGACATGGTTGCTAAGATGACTAACACCGGGGACTTTTTAAAAGTTAATGTCAGGACTAGAGAAGATTATATTAAAGTTCAGAGATTTCTGATTGAGAATAATGTGCAATTCAAATCCTATCTGCTTGACGAGGCTAAACCTCTCAAAGTGGTAATCAGGGGCCTACCGATCTGTACGCAGACGGGGCAGCTCAAGGCTGAGCTTGAATTACTTGGGCTCACACCCATCAGTGTAACCCAGCTGGCACGTGGCCCAAAAACCAAAAAGGTCCTTATGCCGCTGTTCTACGTACAGTTAGGGAAAACCCCTGATAATGCTAAAGTGTATGATCTGACTAGAGTTATGTATACAGAGATTAAGGTCGAGAGGTTTCGGGGCAGGAAACAGATCAATCAATGTTACCGCTGCCAGTCCTTCGGACATGCAAGCAACTCGTGCCACCTTCCTGCTCGCTGCGTCAAGTGTGCGCAAGCGCACCTGACCAGTGAATGTACAAAATCTTTGGAAACCCCCTGTGTCTGCGCCAATTGTGGCGGTGCACATCCTGCATCGTATCGGAACTGCCCAAAGTTCCCCAAGTTCCGTCCCCCCCCCCTCTCGACCAGGCAACCCCGGTGTTAGCAACAGGTTCGTCGACCCGCAGCGATCATTCGCTGACATCACGGTAGGGCGTAACGAGGCGTTCGAAAAGACCCAAGAGGTCACACCAAAATTGACGGCATACTACCTAGCGGAGCGAACATTAAAAAATTCGACGTCATTCAAGATGACTTTCTAAATCTTTTGTTCAGATTAGGAGAGCAGTATGGTACTGCCGTTGTAAATCTGGCCTTTAAGACGGCCCTTCCCCATCTCAGAACTGCTCCAACTGAGATGGATAAAATTCAAATTCTGTTTGAGGGTGTAAGCACCCTCATTTGCAAACCTTAACCCCCCCCCCTTTTGGCTATGGGTTTTCAGCAAAGGAACTTGAAGGCTCTTACTATTGGCATCTGGAATGCCAATGGTCTCAGAGGTAAGATCCATGAGGCTAGGGAGTTTTGTACAGCATATAACTTAGATTTGTTTTTGGTTCAAGAAACCCACTTCAGTCCAGGGAACTTATGCAAGATTGCTAATTACGACTTATACAATGACGACAGGCCTCGTACTAGCAATCGTTCTGACGGCGGTACGGAAATCTACATTAAAAGAAGCATTCCTCACAGCCGTGTACCCTCCCCCCCCCCCCTTCAGACGGGGGAAGCAACAGTGGTACAAATCTGTCTTCCGAATGATCCTGTGGTTACCATTGCGTCAGTGTACCTCCCTCCGAGGTGCAATAATGCTGGCCTGGCTATTATGGACCTTTCTTCCCTATTCAAAATGTCCGCCCATGTGATAGTTGCTGGTGATTTCAACGCTAAACACCAAGCCTGGGGGTGCCCATCGGCGAATCCTCGTGGCCACAGACTTAAGCGCTGGGTCGACGAGCAAAACTTCGATGTCGTAGCCCCAGGTGACCCCACCCACTTAAATAATATTCTGGACTTCGCCATCACCAGCAACATCCCCTATACATATCACATGGAAGTAAGTGATGAACTCCCCTCTGATCATCTCCCCATCCTGTATTCCATAGAAATGAATAACTTCTTCCTTGCAACCCCGGCCAAGCTAAAAACGAGCTGGTCGCGGTACAAGGAAATACTTACTAGAACCCCCCCCCCCCTCCTTGCAAAGTCAAACTGGACGACGGACCTTGTGGATGCGGAGGTGGATAAAATTGGAAGTATCCTCAGGGAGGCCTACTCTGCATCCTCGAGGCCCAAGACCGACAAGGTCAATCACTACAAGTTGCCGCCCGGAATACAGGATTTGATCAGAGACAGGAACCGACTCCGGAAGGAGTGGCAGGCCAGCCGTAATCCTGACCTTAAACGTGAGCTAAACTTCCTCAGAGCGCAAGTTGGCTCACGTATTAAGGCATTTACAAGTGCACGATGGAACACATATGTAGAGTCCTTAACGACTCAAGACAACACCATTTGGAGGGCTACCTCACGTATTCGTAGGCACAAAACTTACATTCCAGCCCTTAACGGCCCAGATGGCAGGGCAATTACTAACGCACAAAAGGCTGAGCTGCTTGCAGACAGTCTTAGAAGACAGTTTGAACCTCACCACGATGTAATCGATCCTCGGACGGTTGCATTGGTGGATCCCATGGTTAAACAATTCATCTCCACACCTTCTGCAAACACGCTCAGAGTGGTCAAACACTCTGACATTACCCCCTATATTCGAAAACTGAAGAGTAATAAAGCGCCTGGGAGAGATCTCATCTCTACTAATATGCTTAAGAACCTCTCTAATACTTATGTTTCGTATCTCGTCAACCTCTTTAATATTCTTCTCAGTCTGAACTATTTTCCTCGGGCTTGGAAGGTGGCCATTGTGGCCCCCCTCCCCAAGCCCGGCCTAAATCATTCTGATCCTTCTAACTTTCGCCCTATTTCCTTGCTTTCTGTCCTCTCTAAACTTTTCGAGTATGTCTTGGTCGGGCATCTGGATGAGTTCTGTAGTCTGAAGGACCTTATCATCCCTGAGCAATATGGTTTCAGGAGCAGGCACTCCACTCAGCATCAGTTGCTCAGAGTCGCAGAACTCATTCACGATGGTCGATCCAGGCATCTCAACACCACTGTCATTTTCCTGGATATCCAGAAAGCCTTTGATAAGGTATGGATATCTGGACTCCTCTTTAAACTTATTGCTCTACACTTTCCTGCTCATCTTATTAAGATCCTCCACTCTTACCTAACAGAGCGTAGCTTTGTGGTAAGAGTGTCTAACTCGCTCTCCTCTCCCAGGAATATACTCAGCGGGGTCCCGCAAGGGTCTCTTGTCGGCCCCAAGTTGTTCAACCTATACATTAACGATCTACCACGGCTCCCCGGTGTCACTTTAGGCCTATATGCCGATGACACGGTCCTGATTGCGCAACATAAACATACACATGTCGTGCACAAAACGCTTCAGGATTACCTGGACAAGATGACGCAATGGTTAAAAAACTGGAGGATAAAAGTCAACGTCGCCAAGTGTGCTGCCGTCAGTTTCCCCCCCCCTCGTCAAACCCCCGTCACTAATTTAACTTTAAACAACGAGCCCATTCCCTGGCAATCTAGCTACAAGTACCTTGGAGTGTACTTGGATTCCAAATTATCGTGGAAACTTCACATTTCTGAAACATGCCAGAAAGTGAAGTCTGCACTCGCCCTCATGCGCCCCCTCTTGGCTGGGAACAGCCGCCTGTCAACTAGAAATAAGTTATTGCTGTACAAAGCCTGCATACGTCCAATTATGACGTACGGGTCTCCTATCTGGGGAACCGCAGCGGAGACTCACCTTAGGAAGCTTCAAGTTGTGCAAAATATTGCACTTCGTTCGTTTGTTAGGTTGCCGAGTTACGTCCGGCTGGAAGTTCTGCATAGAGACCTCAACATTCGACCCTTTTTAGAACATGTTCAAAATTTAGCTCAAAAGTTTCTCAGAGGTCTCAGTGGAGTAAGCAATCCCACGTTAGATAGCATCCCGGGGTATAACCCGACACACCCAAAGGCGCGTAAGGGTCCGAGGGCGTTGCCGTGGCGTCGCCCCAAGGATGCATTCCTGCGCCCCCCACGGGGCCGCCGTATCTAGCATTGTTTTGCAGCTCCCCCCCCCACGTTTGTAGTGGCTTCAGAACTCTAGTTTAACCGTGCCCCTCCCTTGCTTTTGGGAACTCGCGTTGTTTCGACGAACCTTTTAAACTTTTTTTGTAATGTTCGGTACCCCCCCTCCCTGTCTCAAGCTCAAGGCCCTGCGTCCCTCGGGGCGCCCCTCTTCTACCCCTCCTTTTATCTTGCTAGGCGCCCGCTTGGGCCCTAGTCCTTTCTCCTCCTCTGCAGACTTGGGGAAGGGCCCGACTTCGGTTGAGCCCCCCCCCCAAGCACTCCTTCAGATGTAAATTCTGTCACATATGTTTCCTTTTTCGTATCTCTTTTCCTCTTCGTCCGGAGTTTAAAGGGGGGAACTCTTTCCCCTCCTGGGCACTCCGTAAAACCCCGTCCTTGAGTCCTTGAGTCCTGTCAAATAATTCGGGAGAAGTTTTAATCATATAATTGCTTATTATCTGCAGAATGCAGACTAGTGCATTGTTTTATTAATCTTATATATTAATTTATACCAAACCATATTTCTATGTGACTATGTACATCCTGCTTATTGCAAAGCTAATACTTTGAAAGAATCTCATGGATTTTATTAATTTATTTATTTTAATTTAACTAACGATTTAAGAAATTGCATAAAAACTTCCCAAAATCCAAAACATAAAATGGATTTTTAAATATTTGTAAAAAGAAAAGCTCTAAATAATCCCGAAAAAGCCCAAATATTGACAAAAATGGCACATCCTCAAAACACTATTTCCTCTATTAGTTTTTAACCTATCTTGCTTTTTAACACTTTACAACATAGTTGAAAATTGTTTATGACTTTGTTCGTTCATTTTGTCTGTCTGTCTGTCTGTCTGTCCGTTAGCTCGATAACTGCGGTAAAAATGACTTTATCAAAATGATATTTTAGTATGTCGTTCAGACAGTCTGTGAGACCTATGGGAATATAAATGAATAATATCACCCAATTAGTTTTGGATTGAACCCGGGTTGAAAAAATGAAACACATTGAACCCTATGGGACCTAATTTTTCAAACATTTTTTAAGCGTATTTAAAATTCACAAATTGCTTTGAAAGTTTTAGGAAATATTTAAATTATCCCATAAAATATATAAAAAAAATGTCAGCGAAATATATTCAGTAGTTTATAAATAAAAATTAAAATAATAATTACACCTTTTATATGAAGCTATCACGTGACCATTACATGAAGAGAGAGACCCCTTCCTTCATATTTGATTTTCCCATTTATGTGATTATTTCATGTCTTCTTCCACAAAAAAATATATTGGAGGTCTGTCTCCCCCATTTGAGTGGTGCCCGTACTCCCCCCCCCCCCCAATCCAATGGGCGGTTCCACCTGAGTGAAACTTTGCAGGGGTGATAGTGGCAATGTTTCATTTTTGTATGTTCTAGTGTTTATGTTATAATGTTGTGTTAAAGAATTTTTACCATTTCTTGTAAAACATTTTAGTTAATTTGTGGTATAATAAAATAAAAGTTGTTTCTCAGTGATTCAATGTGCATTGTATTATTATAATAATGCTGTTTAATTAGCCCTTTTATATAAATTGTCATTTCAGTGGGTCTGTGCTATTTAGGTGACATGAATATTTTCACTCACAAAAAATACATATTAAATTATTAGAATTCTCTAAGAAACTTTGAAAAGATCAACCTTGAATGATGTTATCTAATTGCAAAAATGAGGCCAGTAAAACCCGTTTATAGTAAAGCTGCGATAAAGTAATCTCTAAAAATTTACACCTAAAGAGGAATTTCATTAAAAAAAATTATATTTTTGCAAAATAATTACTTAATATTTACACATTATGCTTTAGAAATTATATGCTTGCATTGTTTACTTGTTTTGGTGTGCAAAAAAATCTAGTGGTTTGATATTTTGCTCATTTTAGACACAAAAAACATGTGTCACCGAAATTATGTTTTCATCAAGTTTGCATTCAAACTATGCATTGAAATTCCATTAAATCGTGCTAAACAGCTCAGTCATCTATTAGAAATCTTGAAAAACATTACTAAGAACTTATTCCAAGCAAAAGTTTCTAGAAACTATGAAGTTGAAAAAAAATTTTTTTGGAACATGAAAATTGACAATTATCAGAAACTTAGCCATATAGCAATAATTTAAAGATTTTTGTTCGGACTATTGTTCATCGAGAACTGGGTGGCTGACTGTCGGTTGACATTCGCCAGATGGCAACTAAAATTTTAAAACTTCACACCATTATGGCGCCCGGCTTCCAATCTTGCTGCTCCATGTCCACGGACGAGTCGGACGCCCTGGGCTTTCGACACCATTATGGCGCTTACGCCTTTCTGGTAGGTCGGACGGTCTGGGTCTCAAGAACATCACCATTATGGCTAGAAAATTTTTAATTTCTATCTAAATTTAGTCTGCACTAGTCCACACTTTTAAGGGTGAGCGTCAGTAAATTTTCTGCCCTATCCGCGCTTTGTTAACTTTCGCGGCACACATATTTCGCCGAAATTCTGCTTAAACAGTTACGAAATATTTTCTGAAAGATAAAATGCAATGCTTAGATTATATTAAAACTAAATTTAAAGCCCCAAAAACATAGAATATATTTTTTATTTTAATCCAAAATATTTTTGGTGCTGCCATCAGTTGTCGTAATTTAATTCATACCGATTATTTTTATTTTTTAATGATCATTTTTAAATATCTATTCCTTCTAATGCAGTGTTAAATACAACAACAGATCATATATAATAATGCCACAATCACGGAAAGGTAATTTATCATTCTATAAATTTGATAAGGTATCTGAATGTACATCACTGAGGACTGCAGTTTTGTCTGCAAGTTCCATTGTCTTCAAGTCCAAGTTCAATTACGTTTCCGTGATTATGGCATTATATATGATCTGTTGTTGTATTTAATAGCGTATTAGAAGGAATAGACATTTAAAAATGTTCATTAAAAAATAAAAGTAGTCGGTATGAATTAAATTACGACAACAGATGGCAGCACTAAAAATATTTTAAATTAAAATAAAACATATTTTCTATGTTTTATGGTGTATTAAATTTAGTTTTAATATAATCTAAGCGTAGCATTTTATTTATAAAAAAATATTTCGCGCGGCGAAATATGTGTGCCGCAAAAGTTAACAACAAAAGTTAACTTCTTTTTTCTCTTCGCCTGGAGTTTAAAGGGGGGAATCCTTTCCCCTCCTGGGCACTCCGTATACCCCGTCCATGAGACCTTGAGACAAGTTAACAAAGCGCGGATAGGGCAGAAAATTTACTGACGCTCACCCGAATAATATTTCTGACCGGAAAGACAGATACTTCACTTATAAACGCTGACTGCATAACTTTTACAAAACTTACATAACGTGTCCAAACGTGATTTGTGTTTAACATGTTGCCAATATAATTTTTTAAAAGTGAGATTTCAATTGTTTCACACCTGATTTTCGCGATTGAATTTTTAAAATGCGGGGATGCTAGGAAACATGTTAGGAGTATTGATTTTGAGCAGTGGGAATAATATCGAAAACTTCAGATGTGTATTAGCTTTATATGTACTCCTTTTTTTAACACTTTACAACAAAGTTGAAAAGCGTTTATGACTTTGTTCATTCTGTCTGTCTGTCTGTCCGTTAGCACGATAACTGCCGTAAAAATGACTTAATCAAAATGAAATTTTAGTATGTTGTTCAGACAGTCTGCGGGACCTATGGGAATATAAATGAATAACATCACCCAATTAGTTCTGGATTGGATCCGGTTTGAAAAAATGAAACACATTAAACCCCATGGAATCTAATTTTTCAAACATTTTTTAAGCGGATTTAAAATTCACAAATTGCTTCGAAAGTTTTAAGAAATATTTAAATTATCCCATAAAATATATAAAAAAATTTCAGCAAAATATATTCAGAAGTTTTTTAAATAGAAATTTAAAGTAATAATTACACCTTTTATATGAAGCGATCACGTGATCATTATATGAAGAGAGAGACCCTTTCCTTCATATTTGATTTTCCCTTTTATGTGTAAATAAAATAAAAATAAAGTGCATTCTATAGCAACATGAAGTGTATAACCGGTTATATTAGATAATTTTATTGCTTTTTCTAAATGCTTCTTAAAAATTAATAACAGAAATGTCATTCAACAATACACCCTCGCCGGGATTCGAACCCGGGACCTTCGGATTAGAAGTCCAACGCGCTATCCACTGCGCTACAAGGGCTACGCCTGTACAGCAAGGTCAATTGATGAGCACTGAATCAAACCATAAGTGGAATAAGCGTTTTCCAAGATCAGACAGCAGAATGACCTTGAGGGAGTTTTCTGTAGCGAGCGTTTCTTTTGTGTTTTATCAGTTCGGTTTTTTTCTCAGTTGGCAATTTCCAATTCTCGAATCCGCGGAAATTTTCGAATCTGAATCATAAGTCTAGCCCGAAAGCATCCGTTTCGACCTGGTTCGGCGCGAAACAAAGTTTGTCCAAACGTGTCCAAAAGATTTGTATTGTGGAGTAATTGTGCTTAGAAATATAATAAAAGTTGGTTTTATTAATAACGATCAACACAGTTGTTCTTCGCACGATACAATAATACGGCTTTTTCTAAATGCTTCTTAAAATTTAATAACAAAAACGTCATTCAACAATCCACCCTTGCCGGGATTCGAACCCGGGACCTTTGGATTAGAAGTCCAACGCGCTATCCACTGCGCTACAAGGGCTACGCCTGTACAGCAAGGTCAATTGATGAGCACTGAATCAAACCATAAGTGGAATAAGCGTTTTCCAAGATCAGACAGCAGAATGACCTTGAGGGAGTTTTCTGTAGCGAGCGTTTTTTTTGTGTTTTATCAGTTCGGTTTTTTTCTCCCTTGGCAATTTCCAATTCTCGAATCCGCGGAAATTTTCGAATCTGAATCATAAGTCTAGCCCGAAAGCATCCGTTTCGACCTGGTTCGGCGCGAAACAAAGTTTGTCCAAACGTGTCCAAAAGATTTGTAGTGTGGAGTAATTGTGCTTAGAAATATAATAAAAGTTGGTTTTATTAATAACGATCAACACAGTTGTTCTTCGCACGACACAATAATACGGCTTTTTCTAAATGCTTCTTAAAAATTAATAACAAAAACGTCATTCAACAATCCACCCTTGCCGGGATTCGAACCCGGGACCTTTGGATTAGAAGTCCAACGCGCTATCCACTGCGCTACAAGGGCTACGCCTGTGCAGCAAGGTCAATTGATGAGCACTGAATCAAACCATAAGTGGAATAAGCGTTTTCCAAGATCAGACAGCAGAATGACCGTGAGGGAGTTTACTGTAGCGAGCGTTTCTTTTGTGTTTTATCAGTTCGGTTTTTTCTCCCTTGGCAATTTCCAATTCTCGAATCCGCGGAAATTTTCGAATCTGAATCATAAGTCTAGCCCGAAAGCATCCGTTTCGACCTGGTTCGGCGCGAAACAAAGTTTGTCCAAACGTGTCCAAAAGATTTGTATTGTGGAGTAATTGTGCTTAGAAATATAATAAAAGTTGGTTTTATTAATAACGATCAACACAGTTGTTCTTCGCACGATACAATAATACGGCTTTTTCTAAATGCTTCTTAAAAATTAATAACAAAAACGTCATTCAACAATCCACCCTTGCCGGGATTCGAACCCGGGACCTTTGGATTAGAAGTCCAACGCGCTATCCACTGCGCTACAAGGGCTGCGCCTGTACAGCAAGGTCAATTGATGAGCACTGAATCAAACCATAAGTGGAATAAGCGTTTTCCAAGATCAGACAGCAGAATGACCTTGAGGGAGTTTTCTGTAGCGAGCGTTTCTTTTGTGTTTTATCAGTTCGGTTTTTTCTCCCTTGGCAATTTCCAATTCTCGAATCCGCGGAAATTTTCGAATCTGAATCATAAGTCTAGCCCGAAAGCATCCGTTTCGACCTGGTTTGGCGCGAAACAAAGTTTGTCCAAACGTGTCCAAAAGATTTGTATTGTGGAGTAATTGTGCTTAGAAATATAATAAAAGTTGGTTTTATTAATAACGATCAACACAGTTGTTCTTCGCACGATACAATAATACGGCTTTTTCTAAATGCTTCTTAAAAATTAATAACAAAAACGTCATTCAACAATTCACCCTTGCCGGGATTCGAACCCGGGACCTTTGGATTAGAAGTCCAACGCGCTATCCACTGCGCTACAAGGGCTACGCCTGTGCAGCAAGGTCAATTGATGAGCACTGAATCAAACCATAAGTGGAATAAGCGTTTTCCAAGATCAGACAGCAGAATGACCGTGAGGGAGTTTTCTGTAGCGAGCGTTTCTTTTGTGTTTTATCAGTTCGGTTTTTTTCTCCCTTGGCAATTTCCAATTCTCGAATCCGCGGAAATTTTCGAATCTGAATCATAAGTCTAGCCCGAAAGCATCCGTTTCGACCTGGTTCGGCGCGAAACAAAGTTTGTCCAAACGTGTCCAAAAGATTTGTATTGTGGAGTAATTGTGCTTAGAAATATAATAAAAGTTGGTTTTATTAATAACGATCAACACAGTTGTTCTTCGCACGATACAATAATACGGCTTTTTCTAAATGCTACTTAAAAATTAATAACAAAAACGTCATTCTACAATCCACCCTTGCCGGGATTCGAACCCGGGACCTTTGGATTAGAAGTCCAACGCACTATCCACTGCGCTACAAGGGCTACGCCTGTGCAGCAAGGTCAATTGATGAGCACTGAATCAAACCATAAGTGGAATAAGCGTTTTCCAAGATCAGACAGCAGAATGACCGTGAGGGAGTTTTCTGTAGCGAGCGTTTCTTTTGTGTTTTATCAGTTCGGTTTTTTCTCCCTTGGCAATTTCCAATTCTCGAATCCGCGGAAATTTTTGAATCTGAATCATAAGTCTAGCCCGAAAGCATTCGTTTCGACCTGGTTCGGCGCGAAACAAAGTTTGTCCAAACGTGTCCAAAAGATTTGTATTGTGGAGTAATTGTGCTTAGAAATATAATAAAAGTTGGTTTTATTAATAACGATCAACACAGTTGTTCTTCGCACGATACAATAATACGGCTTTTTCTAAATGCTTCTTAAAAATTAATAACAAAAACGTCATTCAACAATCCACCCTTGCCGGGATTCGAACCCGGGACCTTTGGATTAGAAGTCCAACGCGCTATCCACTGCGCTACAAGGGCTGCGCCTATACAGCAAGGTCAATTGATGAGCACTGAATCAAACCATAAGTGGAATAAGCGTTTTCCAAGATCAGACAGCAGAATGACCTTGAGGGAGTTTTCTGTAGCGAGCGTTTCTTTTGTGTTTTATCAGTTCGGTTTTTTTCTCCCTTGGCAATTTCCAATTCTCGAATCCGCGGAAATTTTCGAATCTGAATCATAAGTCTAGCCCGAAAGCATCCGTTTCGACCTGGTTCGGCGCGAAACAAAGTTTGTCCAAACGTGTCCAAAAGATTTGTATTGTGGAGTAATTGTGCTTAGAAATATAATAAAAGTTGGTTTTATTAATAACGATCAACACAGTTGTTCTTCGCACGATACAATAATACGACTTTTTCTAAATGCTTCTTAAAAATTAATAACAAAAACGTCATTCAACAATTCACCCTTGCCGGGATTCGAACCCGGGACCTTTGGATTAGAAGTCCAACGCGCTATCCACTGCGCTACAAGGGCTACGCCTGGGCAGCAAGGTCAATTGATGAGCACTGAATCAAACCATAAGTGGAATAAGCGTTTTCCAAGATCAGGCAGCAGAATGACCGTGAGGGAGTTTTCTGTAGCGAGCGTTTCTTTTGTGTTTTATCAGTTCGGTTTTTTTCTCCCTTGGCAATTTCCAATTCTCGAATCCGCGGAAATTTTCGAATCTGAATCATAAGTCTAGCCCGAAAGCATCCGTTTCGACCTGGTTCGGCGCGAAACAAAGTTTGTCCAAACGTGTCCAAAAGATTTGTATTGTGGAGTAATTGTGCTTAGAAATATAATAAAAGTTGGTTTTATTAATAACGATCAACACAGTTGTTCTTCGCACGATACAATAATACGGCTTTTTCTAAATGCTACTTAAAAATTAATAACAAAAACGTCATTCAACAATCCACCCTTGCCGGGATTCGAATCCGGGACCTTTGGATTAGAAGTCCAACGCGCTATCCACTGCGCTACAAGGGCTACGCCTGTGCAGCAAGGTCAATTGATGAGCACTGAATCAAACCATAAGTGGAATAAGCGTTTTCCAAGATCAGACAGCAGAATGACCGTGAGGGAGTTTTCTGTAGCGAGCGTTTCTTTTGTGTTTTATCAGTTCGGTTTTTTTCTCCCTTGGCAATTTCCAAATCTCGAATCCGCGGAAATTTTCGAATCTGAATCATAAGTCTAGCCCGAAAGCATCCGTTTCGACCTGGTTCGGCGCGAAACAAAGTTTGTCCAAACGTGTCCAAAAGATTTGTATTGTGGAGTAATTGTGCTTAGAAATATAATAAAAGTTGGTTTTATTAATAACGATCAACACAGTTGTTCTTCGCACGATACAATAATGCGGCTTTTTCTAAATGCTTCTTAAAAATTAATAACAAAAACGTCATTCAACAATCCACCCTTGCCGGGATTCGAACCCGGGACCTTTGGATTAGAAGTCCAACGCGCTATCCACTGCGCTACAAGGGCTACGCCTGTGCAGCAAGGTCAATTGATGAGCACTGAATCAAACCATAAGTGGAATAAGCGTTTTCCAAGATCAAACAGCAGAATGACCGTGAGGGAGTTTTCTGTAGCGCGCGTTTCTTTTGTGTTTTATCAGTTCGGTTTTTTTCTCCCTTGGCAATTTCCAATTCTCGAATCCGCGGAAATTTTCGAATCTGAATCATAAGTCTTGCCCGAAAGCATCCGTTTCGACCTGGTTCGGCGCGAAACAAAGTTTGTCCAAACGTGTCCAAAAGATTTGTATTGTGGAGTAATTGTGCTTAGAGTTAGAAATATAATAAAAGTTGGTTTTATTAATAACGATCAACACAGTTTTTCTTCGCACGATACAATAATACGGCTTTTTCTAAATGCTTCTTAAAAATTAATAACAAAAACGTCATTCAACAATCCACCCTTGCCTGGATTCGAACCCGGGACCTTTGGATTAGAAGTCCAACGCGCTATCCACTGCGCTACAAGGGCTATGCCTGTGCAGCAAGGTCAATTGATGAGCACTGAATCAAACCATAAGTGGAATAAGCGTTTTCCAAGATCAGACAGCAGAATGACCTTGAGAGAGTTTTCTGTAGCGAGCGTTTCTTTTGTGTTTTATCAGTTCGGTTTTTTTCTCCCTTGGCAATTTCCAATTCTCGAATCCGCGGAAATTTTCGAATCTGAATCATAAGTCTAGCCCGAAAGCATCCGTTTCGACCTGGTTCGGCGCGAAACAAAGTTTGTCCAAACGTGTCCAAAAGATTTGTATTGTGGAGTAATTGTGCTTAGAAATATAATAAAAGTTGGTTTTATTAATAACGATCAACACAGTTGTTCTTCGCACGATACAATAATACGGTTTTTTCTAAATGCTTCTTAAAAATTAATAACAAAAACGTCATTCAACAATCCACCCTTGCCGGGATTCGAACCCGGGACCTTTGGATTAGAAGTCCAACGCGCTATCCACTGCGCTACAAGGGCTGCGCCTGTGCAGCAAGGTCAATTGATGAGCACTGAATCAAACCATAAGTGGAATAAGCGTTTTCCAAGATCAGACAGCAGAATGACCTTGAGGGAGTTTTCTGTAGCGAGCGTTTCTTTTGTGTTTTATCAGTTCGGTTTTTTTCTCCCTTGGCAATTTCCAATTCTCGAATCCGCGGAAATTTTCGAATCTGAATCATAAGTCTAGCCCGAAAGCATCCGTTTCGACCTGGTTCGGCGCGAAACAAAGTTTGTCCAAACGTGTCCAAAAGATTTGTATTGTGGAGTAATTGTGCTTAGAAATATAATAAAAGTTGGTTTTATTAATAACGATCAACACAGTTGTTCTTCGCACGATACAATAATACGGCTTTTTCTAAATGCTTCTTAAAAATTAATAACAAAAACGTCATTCAACAATCCACCCTTGCCGGGATTCGAACCCGGGACCTTTGGATTAGAAGTCCAACGCGCTATCCACTGCGCTACAAGGGCTACGCCTGTGCAGCAAGGTCAATTGATGAGCACTGAATCAAACCATAAGTGGAATAAGCGTTTTCCAAGATCAGACAGCAGAATGACCTTGAGGGTGTTTTCTGTAGTGCGCGTTTCTTTTGTGTTTTATCAGTTCGGTTTTTTTCTCCCTTGGCAATTTCCAATTCTCGAATCCGCGGAAATTTTCGAATCTGAATCATAAGTCTAGCCCGAAAGCATCCGTTTCGACCTGGTTCGGCGCGAAACAAAGTTTGTCCAAACGTGTCCAAAAGATTTGTATTGTGGAGTAATTGTGCTTAGAAATATAATAAAAGTTGGTTTTATTAATAACGATCAACACAGTTGTTCTTCGCACGATACAATAATACGGCTTTTTCTAAGTGCTTCTTAAAAATTAATAACAAAAATGTCATTCAACAATCCACCCTTGCCGGGATTCGAACCCGGGACCTTTGGATTAGAAGTCCAACGCGCTATCCATTGCGCTACAAGGGCTCCGCCTGTACACCAAGGTCAATTGACGAGCACTGAATCAAACCATAAGTGGAATAAGCGTTTTCCAAGATCAGACAGCAGAATGACCTTGAGGGTGTTTTCTGTAGCGCGCGTTTCTTTTGTGTTTTATCAGTTCGGTTTTTTTCTCCCTTGGCAATTTCCAATTCTCGAATCCGCGGAAATTTTCGAATCTGAATCATAAGTCTAGCCCGAAAGCATCCGTTTCGACCTGGTTCGGCGCGAAACAAAGTTTGTCCAAACGTGTCCAAAAGATTTGTATTGTGGAGTAATTGTGCTTAGAAATATAATAAAAGTTGGTTTTATTAATAACGATCAACACAGTTTTTCTTCGCACGATACAATAATACGGCTTTTTCTAAATGCTTCTTAAAAATTAATAACAAAAACGTCATTCAACAATCCACCCTTGCCGGGATTCGAACCCGGGACCTTTGGATTAGAAGTCCAACGCGCTATCCACTGCGCTACAAGGGCTATGCCTGTGCAGCAAGGTCAATTGATGAGCACTGAATCAAACCATAAGTGGAATAAGCGTTTTCCAAGATCAGACAGCAGAATGACCTTGAGGGAGTTTTCTGTAGCGAGCGTTTCTTTTGTGTTTTATCAGTTCGGTTTTTTTCTCCCTTGGCAATTTCCAATTCTCGAATCCGCGGAAATTTTCAAATCTGAATCATAAGTCTAACCCGAAAGCATCCGTTTCGACCTGGTTCGGCGCGAAACAAAGTTTGTCCAAACGTGTCCAAAAGATTTGTATTGTGGAGTAATTGTGCTTAGAAATATAATAAAAGTTGGTTTTATTAATAACGATCAACACAGTTGTTCTTCGCACGATACAATAATACGGCTTTTTCTAAATGCTTCTTAAAAATTAATAACAAAAACGTCATTCAACAATCCACCCTTGCCGGGATTCGAACCCGGGACCTTTGGATTAGAAGTCCAACGCGCTATCCACTGCGCTACAAGGGCTGCGCCTGTGCAGCAAGGTCAATTGATGAGCACTGAATCAAACCATAAGTGGAATAAGCGTTTTCCAAGATCAGACAGCAGAATGACCTTGAGGGAGTTTTCTGTAGCGAGCGTTTCTTTTGTGTTTTATCAGTTCGGTTTTTTTCTCCCTTGGCAATTTCCAATTCTCGAATCCGCGGAAATTTTCGAATCTGAATCATAAGTCTAGCCCGAAAGCATCCGTTTCGACCTGGTTCGGCGCGAAACAAAGTTTGTCCAAACGTGTCCAAAAGATTTGTATTGTGGAGTAATTGTGCTTAGAAATATAATAAAAGTTGGTTTTATTAATAACGATCAACACAGTTGTTCTTCGCACGATACAATAGTACGGCTTTTTCTAAATGCTTCTTAAAAATTAATAACAAAAACGTCATTCAACAATCCACCCTTGCCGGGATTCGAACCCGGGACCTTTGGATTAGAAGTCCAACGCGCTATCCACTGCGCTACAAGGGCTACGCCTGTGCAGCAAGGTCAATTGATGAGCACTGAATCAAACCATAAGTGGAATAAGCGTTTTCCAAGATCAGACAGCAGAATGACCGTGAGGGAGTTTTCTGTAGCGAGCGTTTCTTTTGTGTTTTATCAGTTCGGTTTTTTTCTCCCTTGGCAATTTCCAAATCTCGAATCCGCGGAAATTTTCGAATCTGAATCATAAGTCTAGCCCGAAAGCATCCGTTTCGACCTGGTTCGGCGCGAAACAAAGTTTGTCCAAACGTGTCCAAAAGATTTGTATTGTGGAGTAATTGTGCTTAGAAATATAATAAAAGTTGGTTTTATTAATAACGATCAACACAGTTGTTCTTCGCACGATACAATAATACGGCTTTTTCTAAATGCTTCTTAAAAATTAATAACAAAAACGTCATTCAACAATCCACCCTTGCCGGGATTCGAACACGGGACCTTTGGATTAGAAGTCCAACGCGCTATCCACTGCGCTACAGGGCTACGCCTGTGCAGCAAGGTCAATTGATGAGCACTGAATCAAACCATAAGTGGAATAAGCGTTTTCCAAGATCAGACAGCAGAATGACCTTGAGGGTGTTTTCTGTAGCGCGCGTTTCTTTTGTGTTTTATCAGTTCGGTTTTTTTCTCCCTTGGCAATTTCCAATTCTCGAATCCGCGGAAATTTTCGAATCTGAATCATAAGTCTAGCCCGAAAGCATCCGTTTCGACCTGGTTCGGCGCGAAACAAAGTTTGTCCAAACGTGTCCAAAAGATTTGTATTGTGGAGTAATTGTGCTTAGAAATATAATAAAAGTTGGTTTTATTAATAACGATCAACACAGTTGTTCTTCGCACGATACAATAATACGGCTTTTTCTAAGTGCTTCTTAAAAATTAATAACAAAAACGTCATTCAACAATCCACCCTTGCCGGGATTCGAACCCGGGACCTTTGGATTAGAAATCCAACGCGCTATCCACTGCGCTACAAGGGCTGCGCCTGTGCAGCAAGGTCAATTGATGAGCACTGAATCAAACCATAAGTGGAATAAGCGTTTTCCAAGATCAGACAGCAGAATGACCTTGAGGGAGTTTTCTGTAGCGAGCGTTTCTTTTGTGTTTTATCAGTTCGGTTTTTTTCTCCCTTGGCAATTTCCAATTCTCGAATCCGCGGAAATTTTCGAATCTGAATCATAAGTCTAGCCCGAAAGCATCCGTTTCGACCTGGTTCGGCGCGAAACAAAGTTTGTCCAAACGTGTCCAAAAGATTTGTATTGTGGAGTAATTGTGCTTAGAAATATAATAAAATTTGGTTTTATTAATAACGATCAACACAGTTGTTCTTCGCACGATACAATGATACGGCTTTTTCTAAATGCTTCTTAAAAATTAATAACAAAAATGTCATTCAACAATCCACCCTTGCCGGGATTCGAACCCGGGACCTTTGGATTAGAAGTCCAACGCGCTATCCACTGCGCTACAAGGGCTACGCCTGTGCAGCAAGGTCAATTGATGAGCACTGAATCAAACCATAAGTGGAATAAGCGTTTTCCAAGATCAGACAGCAGAATGACCTTGAGGGAGTTTTCTGTAGCGAGCGTTTCTTTTGTGTTTTATCAGTTCGGTTTTTTTCTCTATTGGCAATTTCCAAATCTCGAATCCGCGGAAATTTTCGAATCTGAATCATAAGTCTAGCCCGAAAGCATCCGTTTCGACCTGGTTCGGCGCGAAACAAAGTTTGTCCAAACGTGTCCAAAAGATTTGTATTGTGGAGTAATTGTGCTTAGAAATATAATAAAAGTTGGTTTTATTAATAACGATCAATACAGTTGTTCTTCGCACGATACAATAATACGGCTTTTTCTAAATGCTTCTTAAAAATTAATAACAAAAACGTCATTCAACAATCCACCCTTGCCGGGATTCGAACCCGGGACCTTTGGATTAGAAGTCCAACGCTCTATCCACTGCGCTACAAGGGCTGCGCCTGTGCAGCAAGGTCAATTGATGAGCACTGAATCAAACCATAAGTGGAATAAGCGTTTTCCAAGATCAGACAGCAGAATGACCTTGAGGGAGTTTTCTGTAGCGAGCGTTTCTTTTGTGTTTTATCAGTTCGGTTTTTTTCTCCCTTGGCAATTTCCAATTCTCGAATCCGCGGAAAATTTCGAATCTGAATCATAAGTCTAGCCCGAAAGCATCCGTTTCGACCTGGTTCGGCGCGAAACAAAGTTTGTCCAAACGTGTCCAAAAGATTTGTATTGTGGAGTAATTGTGCTTAGAAATATAATAAAAGTTGGTTTTATTAATAACGATCAACACAGTTGTTCTTCGCACGATACAATAATACGGCTTTTTCTAAATGCTTCTTAAAAATTAATAACAAAAACGTCATTCAACAATCCACCCTTGCCGGGATTCGAACCCGGGACCTTTGGATTAGAAGTCCAACGCGCTATCCACTGCGCTACAAGGGCTACGCCTGTGCAGCAAGGTCAATTGATGAGCACTGAATCAAACCATAAGTGGAATAAGCGTTTTCCAAGATCAGACAGCAGAATGACCTTGAGGGAGTTTTCTGTAGCGAGCGTTTCTTTTGTGTTTTATCAGTTCGGTTTTTTTCTCCCTTGGCAATTTCCAAATCTCGAATCCGCGGAAATTTTCGAATCTGAATCACAAGTCTAGCCCGAAAGCATCCGTTTCGACCTGGTTCGGCGCGAAACAAAGTTTGTCCAAACGTGTCCAAAAGATTTGTATTGTGGAGTAATTGTGCTTAGAAATATAATAAAAGTTGGTTTTATTAATAACGATCAACACAGTTGTTCTTCGCACGATACAATAATACGGCTTTTTCTAAATGCTTCTTAAAAATTAATAACAAAAACGTCATTCAACAATCCACCCTTGCCGGGATTCGAACCCGGGACCTTTGGATTAGAAGTCCAACGCGCTATCCACTGCGCTACAAGGGCTGCGCCTGTGCAGCAAGGTCAATTGATGAGCACTGAATCAAACCATAAGTGGAATAAGCGTTTTCCAAGATCAGACAGCAGAATGACCTTGAGGGAGTTTTCTGTAGCGAGCGTTTCTTTTGTGTTTTATCAGTTCGGTTTTTTTCTCCCTTGGCAATTTCCAATTCTCGAATCCGCGGAAAATTTCGAATCTGAATCATAAGTCTAGCCCGAAAGCATCCGTTTCGACCTGGTTCGGCGCGAAACAAAGTTTGTCCAAACGTGTCCAAAAGATTTGTATTGTGGAGTAATTGTGCTTAGAAATATAATAAAAGTTGGTTTTATTAATAACGATCAACACAGTTGTTCTTCGCACGATACAATAATACGGCTTTTTCTAAATGCTTCTTAATAATTAATAACAAAAACGTCATTCAACAATCCACCCTTGCCGGGATTCGAACCCGGGACCTTTGGATTAGAAGTCCAACGCGCTATCCACTGCGCTACAAGGGCTGCGCCTGTACAGCAAGGTCAATTGATGAGCACTGAATCAAACCATAAGTGGAATAAGCGTTTTCCAAGATCAGACAGCAGAATGACCTTGAGGGAGTTTTCTGTAGCGAGCGTTTCTTTTGTGTTTTATCAGTTCGGTTTTTTTCTCCCTTGGCAATTTCCAATTCTCGAATCCGCGGAAATTTTCGAATCTGAATCATAAGTCTAGCCCGAAAGCATCCGTTTCGACCTGGTTCGGCGCGAAACAAAGTTTGTCCAAACGTGTCCAAAAGATTTGTATTGTGGAGTAATTGTGCTTTGAAATATAATAAAATTTGGTTTTATTAATAACGATCAACACAGTTGTTCTTCGCACGATACAATAATACGGCTTTTTCTAAATGCTTCTTAAAAATTAATAACAAAAACGTTATTCAACAATCCACCCTTGCCGGGAATCGAACCCGGGACCTTTGGATTAGAAGTCCAACGCGCTATCCACTGCGCTACAAGGGCTACGCCTGTACACCAAGGTCAATTGATGAGCACTGAATCAAACCATAAGTGGAATAAGCGTTTTCCAAGATCAGACAGCAGAATGACCTTGAGGGAGTTTTCTGTAGCGAGCGTTTCTTTTGCGTTTTATCAGTTCGGTTTTTTTCTCCCTTGGCAATTTCCAATTCTCGAATCCGAGGAAATTTTCGAATCTGAATCATAAGTCTAGCCCGAAAGCAGCCGTTTCGACCTGGTTCGGCGCGAAACAAAGTTTGTCCAAACGTGTCCAAAAGATTTGTATTGTGGAGTAATTGTGCTTAGAAATATAATAAAATTTGGTTTTATTAATAACGATCAACACAGTTGTTCTTCGCACGATACAATAATACGGCTTTTTCTAAATGCTTCTTAAAAATTAATAACAAAAACGTCATTCAACAATCCACCCTTGCCGGGATTCGAACCCGGGACCTTTGGATTAGAAGTCCAACGCGCTATCCACTGCGCTACAAGGGCTACGCCTGTGCAGCAAGGTCAATTGATGAGCACTGAATCAAACCATAAGTGGAATAAGCGTTTTCCAAGATCAGACAGCAGAATGACCTTGAGGGAGTTTTCTGTAGCGAGCGTTTCTTTTGTGTTTTATCAGTTCGGTTTTTTTCTCCCTTGGCAATTTCCAATTCTCGAATCCGCGGAAATTTTCGAATCTGAATCATAAGTCTAGCCCGAAAGCATCCGTTTCGACCTGGTTCGGCGCGAAACAAAGTTTGTCCAAACGTGTCCAAAAGATTTATATTGTGGAGTAATTGTGCTTAGAAATATAATAAAAGTTGGTTTTATTAATAACGATCAACACAGTTGTTCTTCGCACGATACAATAATACGGCTTTTTCTAAGTGCTTCTTAAAAATTAATAACAAAAATGTCATTCAACAATCCACCCTTGCCGGGATTCGAACCCGGGACCTTTGGATTAGAAGTCCAACGCGCTATCCACTGCGCTACAAGGGCTACGCCTGTACACCAAGGTCAATTGATGAGCACTGAATCAAACCATAAGTGGAATAAGCGTTTTCCAAGATCAGACAGCAGAATGACCTTGAGGGAGTTTTCTGTAGCGAGCGTTTCTTTTGTGTTTTATCAGTTCGGTTTTTTTCTCCCTTGGCAATTTCCAATTCTCGAATCCGCGGAAAATTTCGAATCTGAATCATAAGTCTAGCCCGAAAGCATCCGTTTCGACCTGGTTCGGCGCGAAACAAAGTGTGTCCAAACGTGTCCAAAAGATTTGTATTGTGGAGTAATTGTGCTTAGAAATATAATAAAAGTTGGTTTTATTAATAACGATCAACACAGTTGTTCTTCGCACGATACAATAATACGGCTTTTTCTAAATGCTTCTTAATAATTAATAACAAAAACGTCATTCAACAATCCACCCTTGCCGGGATTCGAACCCGGGACCTTTGGATTAGAAGTCCAACGCGCTATCCACTGCGCTACAAGGGCTGCGCCTGTACAGCAAGGTCAATTGATGAGCACTGAATCAAACCATAAGTGGAATAAGCGTTTTCCAAGATCAGACAGCAGAATGACCTTGAGGGAGTTTTCTGTAGCGAGCGTTTCTTTTGTGTTTTATCAGTTCGGTTTTTTTCTCCCTTGGCAATTTCCAATTCTCGAATCCGCGGAAATTTTCGAATCTGAATCATAAGTCTAGCCCGAAAGCATCCGTTTCGACCTGGTTCGGCGCGAAACAAAGTTTGTCCAAACGTGTCCAAAAGATTTATATTGTGGAGTAATTGTGCTTAGAAATATAATAAAAGTTGGTTTTATTAATAACGATCAACACAGTTGTTCTTCGCACGATACAATAATACGGCTTTTTCTAAGTGCTTCTTAAAAATTAATAACAAAAATGTCATTCAACAATCCACCCTTGCCGGGATTCGAACCCGGGACCTTTGGATTAGAAGTCCAACGCGCTATCCACTGCGCTACAAGGGCTACGCCTGTACACCAAGGTCAATTGATGAGCACTGAATCAAACCATAAGTGGAATAAGCGTTTTCCAAGATCAGACAGCAGAATGACCTTGAGGGAGTTTTCTGTATCGAGCGTTTCTTTTGTGTTTTATCAGTTCGGTTTTTTTCTCCCTTGGCAATTTCCAATTCTCGAATCCGCGGAAAATTTCGAATCTGAATCATAAGTCTAGCCCGAAAGCATCCGTTTCGACCTGGTTCGGCGCGAAACAAAGTGTGTCCAAACGTGTCCAAAAGATTTGTATTGTGGAGTAATTGTGCTTAGAAATATAATAAAAGTTGGTTTTATTAATAACGATCAACACAGTTGTTCTTCGCACGATACAATAATACGGCTTTTTCTAAATGCTTCTTAATAATTAATAACAAAAACGTCATTCAACAATCCACCCTTGCCGGGATTCGAACCCGGGACCTTTGGATTAGAAGTCCAACGCGCTATCCACTGCGCTACAAGGGCTGCGCCTGTACAGCAAGGTCAATTGATGAGCACTGAATCAAACCATAAGTGGAATAAGCGTTTTCCAAGATCAGACAGCAGAATGACCTTGAGGGAGTTTTCTGTAGCGAGCGTTTCTTTTGTGTTTTATCAGTTCGGTTTTTTTCTCCCTTGGCAATTTCCAATTCTCGAATCCGCGGAAAATTTCGAATCTGAATCATAAGTCTAGCCCGAAAGCATCCGTTTCGACCTGGTTCGGCGCGAAACAAAGTTTGTCCAAACGTGTCCAAAAGATTTGTATTGTGGAGTAATTGTGCTTAGAAATATAATAAAAGTTGGTTTTATTAATAACGATCAACACAGTTGTTCTTCGCACGATACAATAATACGGCTTTTTCTAAGTGCTTCTTAAAAATTAATAACAAAAATGTCATTCAACAATCCACCCTTGCCGGGATTCGAACCCGGGACCTTTGGATTAGAAGTCCAACGCGCTATCCACTGCGCTACAAGGGCTACGCCTGTACACCAAGGTCAATTGATGAGCACTGAATCAAACCATAAGTGGAATAAGCGTTTTCCAAGATCAGACAGCAGAATGACCTTGAGGGAGTTTTCTGTAGCGAGCGTTTCTTTTGTGTTTTATCAGTTCGGTTTTTTTCTCCCTTGGCAATTTCCAATTCTCGAATCCGCGGAAATTTTCGAATCTGAATCATAAGTCTAGCCCGAAAGCATCCGTTTCGACCTGGTTCGGCGCGAAACAAAGTTTGTCCAAACGTGTCCAAAAGATTTGTATTGTGGAGTAATTGTGCTTAGAAATATAATAAAAGTTGGTTTTATTAATAACGATCAACACAGTTGTTCTTCGCACGATACAATAATACGGCTTTTTCTAAGTGCTTCTTAAAAATTAATAACAAAAATGTTATTCAACAATCCACCCTTGCCGGGATTCGAACCCGGGACCTTTGGATTAGAAGTCCAACGCGCTATCCACTGCGCTACAAGGGCTCCGCCTGTACACCAAGGTCAATTGATGAGCACTGAATCAAACCATAAGTGGAATAAGCGTTTTCCAAGATCAGACAGCAGAATGACCTTGAGGGTGTTTTCTGTAGCGCGCGTTTCTTTTGTGTTTTATCAGTTCGGTTTTTTTCTCCCTTGGCAATTTCCAATTCTCGAATCCGCGGAAATTTTCGAATCTGAATCATAAGTCTAGCCCGAAAGCATCCGTTTCGACCTGGTTCGGCGCGAAACAAAGTTTGTCCAAACGTGTCCAAAAGATTTGTATTGTGGAGTAATTGTGCTTAGAAATATAATAAAAGTTGGTTTTATTAATAACGATCAACACAGTTTTTCTTCGCACGATACAATAATACGGCTTTTTCTAAATGCTTCTTAAAAATTAATAACAAAAACGTCATTCAACAATCCACCCTTGCCGGGATTCGAACCCGGGACCTTTGGATTAGAAGTCCAACGCGCTATCCACTGCGCTACAAGGGCTACGCCTGTGCAGCAAGGTCAATTGATGAGCACTGAATCAAACCATAAGTGGAATAAGCGTTTTCCAAGATCAGACAGCAGAATGACCTTGAGGGAGTTTTCTGTAGCGAGCGTTTCTTTTGTGTTTTATCAGTTCGGTTTTTTTCTCCCTTGGCAATTTCCAAATCTCGAATCCGCGGAAATTTTCGAATCTGAATCATAAGTCTAGCCCGAAAGCATCCGTTTCGACCTGGTTCGGCGCGAAACAAAGTTTGTCCAAACGTGTCCAAAAGATTTGTATTGTGGAGTAATTGTGCTTAGAAATATAATAAAAGTTGGTTTTATTAATAACGATCAACACAGTTGTTCTTCGCACGATACAATAATACGGCTTTTTCTAAATGCTTCTTAAAAATTAATAACAAAAACGTCATTCAACAATCCACCCTTGCCGGGATTCGAACCCGGGACCTTTGGATTAGAAGTCCAACGCGCTATCCACTGCGCTACAAGGGCTGCGCCTGTGCAGCAAGGTCAATTGATGAGCACTGAATCAAACCATAAGTGGAATAAGCGTTTTCCAAGATCAGACAGCAGAATGACCTTGAGGGAGTTTTCTGTAGCGAGCGTTTCTTTTGTGTTTTATCAGTTCGGTTTTTTTCTCCCTTGGCAATTTCCAATTCTCGAATCCGCGGAAAATTTCGAATCTGAATCATAAGTCTAGCCCGAAAGCATCCGTTTCGACCTGGTTCGGCGCGAAACAAAGTTTGTCCAAACGTGTCCAAAAGATTTGTATTGTGGAGTAATTGTGCTTAGAAATATAATAAAAGTTGGTTTTATTAATAACGATCAACACAGTTGTTCTTCGCACGATACAATAATACGGCTTTTTCTAAATGCTTCTTAAAAATTAATAACAAAAACGTCATTCAACAATCCACCCTTGCCGGGATTCGAACCCGGGACCTTTGGATTAGAAGTCCAACGCGCTATCCACTGCGCTACAAGGGCTGCGCCTGTACAGCAAGGTCAATTGATGAGCACTGAATCAAACCATAAGTGGAATAAGCGTTTTCCAAGATCAGACAGCAGAATGACCTTGAGGGAGTTTTCTGTAGCGAGCGTTTCTTTTGTGTTTTATCAGTTCGGTTTTTTTCTCCCTTGGCAATTTCCAATTCTCGAATCCGCGGAAATTTTCGAATCTGAATCATAAGTCTAGCCCGAAAGCATCCGTTTCGACCTGGTTCGGCGCGAAACAAAGTTTGTCCAAACGTGTCCAAAAGATTTATATTGTGGAGTAATTGTGCTTAGAAATATAATAAAAGTTGGTTTTATTAATAACGATCAACACAGTTGTTCTTCGCACGATACAATAATACGGCTTTTTCTAAGTGCTTCTTAAAAATTAATAACAAAAATGTCATTCAACAATCCACCCTTGCCGGGATTCGAACCCGGGACCTTTGGATTAGAAGTCCAACGCGCTATCCACTGCGCTACAAGGGCTGCGCCTGTGCAGCAAGGTCAATTGATGAGCACTGAATCAAACCATAAGTGGAATAAGCGTTTTCCAAGATCAGACAGCAGAATGACCTTGAGGGAGTTTTCTGTAGCGAGCGTTTCTTTTGTGTTTTATCAGTTCGGTTTTTTTCTCCCTTGGCAATTTCCAATTCTCGAATCCGCGGAAAATTTCGAATCTGAATCATAAGTCTAGCCCGAAAGCATCCGTTTCGACCTGGTTCGGCGCGAAACAAAGTTTGTCCAAACGTGTCCAAAAGATTTGTATTGTGGAGTAATTGTGCTTAGAAATATAATAAAAGTTGGTTTTATTAATAACGATCAACACAGTTGTTCTTCGCACGATACAATAATACGGCTTTTTCTAAATGCTTCTTAAAAATTAATAACAAAAACGTCATTCAACAATCCACCCTTGCCGGGATTCGAACCCGGGACCTTTGGATTAGAAGTCCAACGCGCTATCCACTGCGCTACAAGGGCTGCGCCTGTACAGCAAGGTCAATTGATGAGCACTGAATCAAACCATAAGTGGAATAAGCGTTTTCCAAGATCAGACAGCAGAATGACCTTGAGGGAGTTTTCTGTAGCGAGCGTTTCTTTTGTGTTTTATCAGTTCGGTTTTTTTCTCCCTTGGCAATTTCCAATTCTCGAATCCGCGGAAATTTTCGAATCTGAATCATAAGTCTAGCCCGAAAGCATCCGTTTCGACCTGGTTCGGCGCGAAACAAAGTTTGTCCAAACGTGTCCAAAAGATTTATATTGTGGAGTAATTGTGCTTAGAAATATAATAAAAGTTGGTTTTATTAATAACGATCAACACAGTTGTTCTTCGCACGATACAATAATACGGCTTTTTCTAAGTGCTTCTTAAAAATTAATAACAAAAATGTCATTCAACAATCCACCCTTGCCGGGATTCGAACCCGGGACCTTTGGATTAGAAGTCCAACGCGCTATCCACTGCGCTACAAGGGCTACGCCTGTACACCAAGGTCAATTGATGAGCACTGAATCAAACCATAAGTGGAATAAGCGTTTTCCAAGATCAGACAGCAGAATGACCTTGAGGGAGTTTTCTGTAGCGAGCGTTTCTTTTGTGTTTTATCAGTTCGGTTTTTTTCTCCCTTGGCAATTTCCAATTCTCGAATCCGCGGAAATTTTCGAATCTGAATCATAAGTCTAGCCCGAAAGCATCCGTTTCGACCTGGTTCGGCGCGAAACAAAGTGTGTCCAAACGTGTCCAAAAGATTTGTATTGTGGAGTAATTGTGCTTAGAAATATAATAAAAGTTGGTTTTATTAATAACGATCAACACAGTTTTTCTTCGCACGATACAATAATACGGCTTTTTCTAAATGCTTCTTAAAAATTAATAACAAAAACGTCATTCAACAATCCACCCTTGCCGGGATTCGAACCCGGGACCTTTGGATTAGAAGTCCAACGCGCTATCCACTGCGCTACAAGGGCTACGCCTGTGCAGCAAGGGCAATTGATGAGCACTGAATCAAACCATAAGTGGAATAAGCGTTTTCCAAGATCAGACAGCAGAATGACCTTGAGGGAGTTTTCTGTAGCGAGCGTTTCTTTTGTGTTTTATCAGTTCGGTTTTTTTCTCCCTTGGCAATTTCCAAATCTCGAATCCGCGGAAATTTTCGAATCTGAATCATAAGTCTAGCCCGAAAGCATCCGTTTCGACCTGGTTCGGCGCGAAACAAAGTTTGTCCAAACGTGTCCAAAAGATTTGTATTGTGGAGTAATTGTGCTTAGAAATATAATAAAAGTTGGTTTTATTAATAACGATCAACACAGTTGTTCTTCGCACGATACAATAATACGGCTTTTTCTAAGTGCTTCTTAAAAATTAATAACAAAAATGTCATTCAACAATCCACCCTTGCCGGGATTCGAACCCGGGACCTTTGGATTAGAAGTCCAACGCGCTATCCACTGCGCTACAAGTGCTCCGCCTGTACACCAAGGTCAATTGATGAGCACTGAATCAAACCATAAGTGGAATAAGCGTTTTCCAAGATCAGACAGCAGAATGACCTTGAGGGTGTTTTCTGTAGCGCGCGTTTCTTTTGTGTTTTATCAGTTCGGTTTTTTTCTCCCTTGGCAATTTCCAATTCTCGAATCCGCGGAAATTTTCGAATCTGAATCATAAGTCTAGCCCGAAAGCATCCGTTTCGACCTGGTTCGGCGCGAAACAAAGTTTGTCCAAACGTGTCCAAAAGATTTGTATTGTGGAGTAATTGTGCTTAGAAATATAATAAAAGTTGGTTTTATTAATAACGATCAACACAGTTTTTCTTCGCACGATACAATAATACGGCTTTTTCTAAATGCTTCTTAAAAATTAATAACAAAAACGTCATTCAACAATCCACCCTTGCCGGGATTCGAACCCGGGACCTTTGGATTAGAAGTCCAACGCGCTATCCACTGCGCTACAAGGGCTACGCCTGTGCAGCAAGGTCAATTGATGAGCACTGAATCAAACCATAAGTGGAATAAGCGTTTTCCAAGATCAGACAGCAGAATGACCTTGAGGGAGTTTTCTGTAGCGAGCGTTTCTTTTGTGTTTTATCAGTTCGGTTTTTTTCTCCCTTGGCAATTTCCAAATCTCGAATCCGCGGAAATTTTCGAATCTGAATCATAAGTCTAGCCCGAAAGCATCCGTTTCGACCTGGTTCGGCGCGAAACAAATTTTGTCCATACGTGTCCAAAAGATTTGTATTGTGGAGTATTTGTGCTTAGAAATATAATAAAAGTTGGTTTTATTAATAACGATCAACACAGTTGTTCTTCGCACGATACAATAATACGGCTTTTTCTAAATGCTTCTTAAAAATTAATAACAAAAACGTCATTCAACAATCCACCCTTGCCGGGATTCGAACCCGGGACCTTTGGATTAAAAGTCCAACGCGCTATCCACTGCGCTACAAGGGCTGCGCCTGTGCAGCAAGGTCAATTGATGAGCACTGAATCAAACCATAAGTGGAATAAGCGTTTTCCAAGATCAGACAGCAGAATGACCTTGAGGGAGTTTTCTGTAGCGAGCGTTTCTTTTGTGTTTTATCAGTTCGGTTTCTTTCTCCCTTGGCAATTTCCAATTCTCGAATCCGCGGAAATTTTCGAATCTGAATCATAAGTCTAGCCCGAAAGCATCCGTTTCGACCTGGTTCGGCGCGAAACAAAGTTTGTCCAAACGTGTCCAAAAGATTTGTATTGTGGAGTAATTGTGCTTAGAAATATAATAAAAGTTGGTTTTATTAATAACGATCAACACAGTTTTTCTTCGCACGATACAATAATACGGCTTTTTCTAAATGCTTCTTAAAAATTAATAACAAAAACGTCATTCAACAATCCACCCTTGCCGGGATTCGAACCCGGGACCTTTGGATTAGAAGTCCAACGCGCTATCCACTGCGCTACAAGGGCTACGCCTGTGCAGCAAGGTCAATTGATGAGCACTGAATCAAACCATAAGTGGAATAAGCGTTTTCCAAGATCAGACAGCAGAATGACCTTGAGGGAGTTTTCTGTAGCGAGCGTTTCTTTTGTGTTTTATCAGTTCGGTTTTTTTCTCCCTTGGCAATTTCCAAATCTCGAATCCGCGGAAATTTTCGAATCTGAATCATAAGTCTAGCCCGAAAGCATCCGTTTCGACCTGGTTCGGCGCGAAACAAAGTATGTCCAAACGTGTCCAAAAGATTTGTATTGTGGAGTAATTGTGCTTAGAAATATAATAAAAGTTGGTTTTATTAATAACGATCAACACAGTTGTTCTTCGCACGATACAATAATACGGCTTTTTCTAAATGCTTCTTAAAAATTAATAACAAAAACGTCATTCAACAATCCACCCTTGCCGGGATTCGAACCCGGGACCTTTGGATTAGAAGTCCAACGCGCTATCCACTGCGCTACAAGGGCTGCGCCTGTGCAGCAAGGTCAATTGATGAGCACTGAATCAAACCATAAGTGGAATAAGCGTTTTCCAAGATCAGACAGCAGAATGACCTTGAGGGAGTTTTCTGTAGCGAGCGTTTCTTTTGTGTTTTATCAGTTCGGTTTTTTTCTCCCTTGGCAATTTCCAATTCTCGAATCCGCGGAAAATTTCGAATCTGAATCATAAGTCTAGCCCGAAATCATCCGTTTCGACCTGGTTCGGCGCGAAACAAAGTTTGTCCAAACGTGTCCAAAAGATTTGTATTGTGGAGTAATTGTGCTTAGAAATATAATAAAAGTTGGTTTTATTAATAACGATCAACACAGTTGTTCTTCGCACGATACAATAATACGGCTTTTTCTAAATGCTTCTTAAAAATTAATAACAAAAACGTCATTCAACAATCCACCCTTGCCGGGATTCGAACCCGGGACCTTTGGATTAGAAGTCCAACGCGCTATCCACTGCGCTACAAGGGCTGCGCCTGTACAGCAAGGTCAATTGATGAGCACTGAATCAAACCATAAGTGGAATAAGCGTTTTCCAAGATCAGACAGCAGAATGACCTTGAGGGAGTTTTCTGTAGCGAGCGTTTCTTTTGTGTTTTATCAGTTCGGTTTTTTTCTCCTTTGGCAATTTCCAATTCTCGAATCCGCGGAAATTTTCGAATCTGAATCATAAGTCTAGCCCGAAAGCATCCGTTTCGACCTGGTTCGGCGCGAAACAAAGTTTGTCCAAACGTGTCCAAAAGATTTATATTGTGGAGTAATTGTGCTTAGAAATATAATAAAAGTTGGTTTTATTAATAACGATCAACACAGTTGTTCTTCGCACGATACAATAATACGGCTTTTTCTAAGTGCTTCTTAAAAATTAATAACAAAAATGTCATTCAACAATCCACCCTTGCCGGGATTCGAACCCGGGACCTTTGGATTAGAAGTCCAACGCGCTATCCACTGCGCTACAAGGGCTACGCCTGTACACCAAGGTCAATTGATGAGCACTGAATCAAACCATAAGTGGAATAAGCGTTTTCCAAGATCAGACAGCAGAATGACCTTGAGGGAGTTTTCTGTAGCGAGCGTTTCTTTTGTGTTTTATCAGTTCGGTTTTTTTCTCCCTTGGCAATTTCCAATTCTCGAATCCGCGGAAATTTTCGAATCTGAATCATAAGTCTAGCCCGAAAGCATCCGTTTCGACCTGGTTCGGCGCGAAACAAAGTGTGTCCAAACGTGTCCAAAAGATTTGTATTGTGGAGTAATTGTGCTTAGAAATATAATAAAAGTTGGTTTTATTAATAACGATCAACACAGTTTTTCTTCGCACGATACAATAATACGGCTTTTTCTAAATGCTTCTTAAAAATTAATAACAAAAACGTCATTCAACAATCCACCCTTGCCGGGATTCGAACCCGGGACCTTTGGATTAGAAGTCCAACGCGCTATCCACTGCGCTACAAGGGCTACGCCTGTGCAGCAAGGGCAATTGATGAGCACTGAATCAAACCATAAGTGGAATAAGCGTTTTCCAAGATCAGACAGCAGAATGACCTTGAGGGAGTTTTCTGTAGCGAGCGTTTCTTTTGTGTTTTATCAGTTCGGTTTTTTTCTCCCTTGGCAATTTCCAAATCTCGAATCCGCGGAAATTTTCGAATCTGAATCATAAGTCTAGCCCGAAAGCATCCGTTTCGACCTGGTTCGGCGCGAAACAAAGTTTGTCCAAACGTGTCCAAAAGATTTGTATTGTGGAGTAATTGTGCTTAGAAATATAATAAAAGTTGGTTTTATTAATAACGATCAACACAGTTGTTCTTCGCACGATACAATAATACGGCTTTTTCTAAATGCTTCTTAAAAATTAATAACAAAAACGTCATTCAACAATCCACCCTTGCCGGGATTCGAACCCGGGACCTTTGGATTAGAAGTCCAACGCGCTATCCACTGCGCTACAAGGGCTGCGCCTGTGCAGCAAGGTCAATTGATGAGCACTGAATCAAACCATAAGTGGAATAAGCGTTTTCCAAGATCAGACAGCAGAATGACCTTGAGGGAGTTTTCTGTAGCGAGCGTTTCTTTTGTGTTTTATCAGTTCGGTTTTTTTCTCCCTTGGCAATTTCCAATTCTCGAATCCGCGGAAAATTTCGAATCTGAATCATAAGTCTAGCCCGAAAGCATCCGTTTCGACCTGGTTCGGCGCGAAACAAAGTTTGTCCAAACGTGTCCAAAAGATTTGTATTGTGGAGTAATTGTGCTTAGAAATATAATAAAAGTTGGTTTTATTAATAACGATCAACACAGTTGTTCTTCGCACAATACAATAATACGGCTTTTTCTAAATGCTTCTTAAAAATTAATAACAAAAACGTCATTCAACAATCCACCCTTGCCGGGATTCGAACCCGGGACCTTTGGATTAGAAGTCCAACGCGCTATCCACTGCGCTACAAGGGCTGCGCCTGTACAGCAAGGTCAATTGATGAGCACTGAATCAAACCATAAGTGGAATAAGCGTTTTCCAAGATCAGACAGCAGAATAACCTTGAGGGAGTTTTCTGTAGCGAGCGTTTCTTTTGTGTTTTATCAGTTCGGTTTTTTTCTCCCTTGGCAATTTCCAATTCTCGAATCCGCGGAAATTTTCGAATCTGAATCATAAGTCTAGCCCGAAAGCATCCGTTTCGACCTGGTTCGGCGCGAAACAAAGTTTGTCCAAACGTGTCCAAAAGATTTATATTGTGGAGTAATTGTGCTTAGAAATATAATAAAAGTTGGTTTTATTAATAACGATCAACACAGTTGTTCTTCGCACGATACAATAATACGGCTTTTTCTAAGTGCTTCTTAAAAATTAATAACAAAAATGTCATTCAACAATCCACCCTTGCCGGGATTCGAACCCGGGACCTTTGGATTAGAAGTCCAACGCGCTATCCACTGCGCTACAAGGGCTACGCCTGTACACCAAGGTCAATTGATGAGCACTGAATCAAACCATAAGTGGAATAAGCGTTTTCCAAGATCAGACAGCAGAATGACCTTGAGGGAGTTTTCTGTAGCGAGCGTTTCTTTTGTGTTTTATCAGTTCGGTTTTTTTCTCCCTTGGCAATTTCCAATTCTCGAATCCGCGGAAATTTTCGAATCTGAATCATAAGTCTAGCCCGAAAGCAGCCGTTTCGACCTGGTTCGGCGCGAAACAAAGTTTGTCCAAACGTGTCCAAAAGATTTGTATTGTGGAGTAATTGTGCTTAGAAATATAATAAAATTTGGTTTTATTAATAACGATCAACACAGTTGTTCTTCGCACGATACAATAATACGGCTTTTTCTAAATGCTTCTTAAAAATTAATAACAAAAACGTTATTCAACAATCCACCCTTGCCGGGATTCGAACCCGGGACCTTTGGATTAGAAGTCCAACGCGCTATCCACTGCGCTACAAGGGCTACGCCTGTACACCAAGGTCAATTGATGAGCACTGAATCAAACCATAAGTGGAATAAGCGTTTTCCAAGATCAGACAGCAGAATGACCTTGAGGGAGTTTTCTGTAGCGAGCGTTTCTTTTGTGTTTTATCAGTTCGGTTTTTTTCTCCCTTGGCAATTTCCAATTCTCGAATCCGAGGAAATTTTCGAATCTGAATCATAAGTCTAGCCCGAAAGCAGCCGTTTCGACCTGGTTCGGCGCGAAACAAAGTTTGTCCAAACGTGTCCAAAAGATTTGTATTGTGGAGTAATTGTGCTTAGAAATATAATAAAATTTGGTTTTATTAATAACGATCAACACAGTTGTTCTTCGCACGATACAATAATACGGCTTTTTCTAAATGCTTCTTAAAAATTAATAACAAAAATGTCATTCAACAATCCACCCTTGCCGGGATTCGAACCCGGGACCTTTGGATTAGAAGTCCAACGCGCTATCCACTGCGCTACAAGGGCTACGCCTGTGCAGCAAGGTCAATTGATGAGCACTGAATCAAACCATAAGTGGAATAAGCGTTTTCCAAGATCAGACAGCAGAATGACCTTGAGGGAGTTTTCTGTAGCGAGCGTTTCTTTTGTGTTTTATCAGTTCGGTTTTTTTCTCCCTTGGCAATTTCCAATTCTCGAATCTGAATCATAAGTCTAGCTCGAAAGCATCCGTTTCGACCTGGTTCGGCGCGAAACAAAGTTTGTCCAAACGTGTATAAAAGATTTGTATTGTGGAGTAATTGTGCTTAGAAATATAATAAAAGTTGGTTTTATTAATAACGATCAACACAGTTGTTCTTCGCACGATACAATAATACGGCTTTTTCTAAATGCTTCTTAAAAATTAATAACAAAAACGTCATTCAACAATCCACCCTTGCCGGGATTCGAACCCGGGACCTTTGGATTAGAAGTCCAACGCGCTATCCACTGCGCTACAAAGGCTACGCCTGTACAGCAAGGTCAATTGATGAGCACTGAATCAAACCATAAGTGGAATAAGCGTTTTCCAAGATCAGACAGCTGAATGACCTTGAGGGAGTTTTCTGTAGCGAGCGTTTCTTTTGTGTTTTATCAGTTCGGTTTTTTCTCCCTTGGCAATTTCCAATTCTCGAATCCGCGGAAATTTTCGAATCTGAATCATAAGTCTATCCCGAAAGCATCCGTTTCGACCTGGTTCGGCGCGAAACAAAGTTTGTCCAAACGTGTCCAAAAGATTTGTATTGTGGAGTAGTTGTGCTTAGAAATATAATAAAAGTTGGTTTTATTAATAACGATCAACACAGTTGTTCTTCGCACGATACAATAATACGGCTTTTTCTAAATGCTTCTTAAAAATTAATAACAAAAATGTCATTCAACAATCCACCCTTGCCGGGATTCGAACCCGGGACCTTTGGATTAGAAGTCCAACGCGCTATCCACTGCGCTACAAGGGCTAAGCCTGTACAGCAAGGTCAATTCTGAAGGATCTCAAGGACGGGGTTAGTGGAGTGCCCAGGAGAGGAAGAGTTCCTCCCTTTAAACTCCAGACGAAAAGGAAAAGAGACAGAAAAAAAGGAAGTAGTAAAGGTGAGTTAATCAACTAAGAGATGCTTGGGGGGGGGGGGGGGGCGACCGAGGTCGTGCCCTTCCCCAAGTCTTCAGAAAACTGCGGTGTTGGGGCCCAAGCGGGATCCCAACAGAGAAGAATAAAGAGGGGGATAGACTGGGGGCGCCCCGAGGGGCGCAGGGCCTTGAGGCTTGAGCAAGAGTTGTGCCTAGCAGCAGAAAGTTGTGAAAGCTTGTCAACGGAAAGCGAGTTGCCAAAAGCTAGGGAGGGGTACAGCAAACTAGAGTCTGCATCTAAAATAAGAGCACAAGACTAGGCTGGACGAGACCGCTTCTTAGGGCGGAAGAAGATATCTCCCACCGATCGTGCAAGTAACGACCGGGGGCGCTTTCGCGTCGCCGGATTACCAGCCCGATAGTGGGGGATACTGTCCAACGTAGGGTTGTTTACGCTTCTCAGACCTCCGTGAAATTTGAGAGAAAGTTTTTTGACATGTTCCAAAAAAGGCCTAATTCTGAGGTCTCTGTGCAGGACGTCTAGCTGGACGTAGTTCGGCAGATTAGCAAACATACGCAATGCGTTATTCTGGATGACTTGAAGCTTCCTAAGGTTAGTCTCCGCTGCGGTGCCCCAAACAGGGACTCCGTACGTCATAATGGGACGTATGTAGGACTTGTATAGCAATAACTTAGTGCGGGTTGACAGGCGGCTATTCCTAGCCAAAAGGGGGTGAAGCAGGGCGAGTGAAGACTTCACTTTCTTACTAATTTCAGAGATGTGAAGTTTCCACGTTAATTTGGAATCAAGGTACACACCAAGGTACTTGTAACTGTTTTGCCAGGGAATGGGCTGGTTATTAAGAATAAGATTAGTGGAGGGGGTTTGCCGGGGGGAGGGAAAGGTGACAGCAGCACACTTACTAACGTTAACCTTGATACGCCATTTGATCAGCCATTGCGTCAGGTCGTTCAGATAACTTTGCAGGATGTTGTGCACGACTTGTGTCTGTTTGTGATGTGTGAACAGGGCTGTGTCATCAGCATAGAGGCCAAGGGTGACACCAGGGGACTGATCATTAATGTAAAGGTCATTGTAAAGGTAATGTGAAGATCATTAATGTAAAGGTTGAACAGTTTGGGCCCAACAAGAGAACCTTGCGGGACCCCGCTGAGAACAATCCTGGGAGAGGAAAGTGCGTCGGAAACCCGAACGGCAAAACTTCGACCAGTCAGATAAGAGTGCAAGAGATGGATAAGATTTGGAGGAAAAGAGCGTTCGATAAGTTTAAACAGGAGCCCATGTATCCACACCTTATCGAACGCCTTTTGGAGATCAAGAAAGACAATGGACGAGCTCTCGCGCTTGCTACGCGCCTCATGGACAAGCTCCACGACCCGCAGCAACTGGTGCTGAGTGGAGTGTTTCTTCCTAAACCCATATTGTTCAGGAATAACAATATTCCTCAGGTCGCAGAACTCGTCCAGGCGACGCAGTATAACAAACTCGAAGAGCTTCGAGAGACCAGAGAGGAGAGAGATTGGACGGTAGTTGACCGGAAGAGAGGGGTCAAGACCTGGCTTGGGGAGGGGGGCAACAATGGCCACCTTCCAAGCCCCAGGAAAGTAATTGTGCCGGAGGAGGAGATTAAAGAGCTTGACGATGTAATTGTACAGTAAAGAAGGCAAGTTTTTCAACATCGGCGATGTGATACGATCCTTCCCAGGAGCTTTGTTCTTCTTGAGTTTTTGAATACGGGGCTGCAGTTCGCTGAAGGTGACATCTGTCAGTGTGTAAGGAATAGCTGTTGAGATGAACTGTTCAACCTTGGCGTCCACGATCGCAACCGTCCTAGGATCGATTACGTCGTGGTGTGGTTCAAACTGACTTCTAAGACTGTCCGCAAGCAGTTCAGCCTTCTGTGTGTGAGAGGTTGCCCTGGAGTTGGGACCTTCAAGGGTCGGAATGTGTGTTTTGCGTCTACGAAAACGTGAGGCTGCCCTCCAAATGGTGTTGTCAGCAGTCGTTAGGGACTCAACATATGTGTTCCATCGTGCACTTGTATAAGCTTTGATCCTGGACCTCACCTGAGATCTTGCAAAGTTAAGTTCAATCTTGATGGCAGGGTCCCTGCTGACCTGCCAGTCTCTACGCAGAAGGTTGCGGATTTTGATCATCTCCCTGATGTCCTGAGGCAGTTTAAGGTGATCCACCCTGTTGCTCTTGGGCCGAGAGGATGCAGAGTAGGCATCTCGGATCATTTTTTCAAGATTTCCCACCTCTGCATCCAGTTGGTCCACAGTGTTGGCAACGGGGGGTGGGGGGAGCTCCTCAGCGAGGAGTTCTTTGAACTTTCTCCAGTTCGTACTCAGCTTAGCAGGCTTGCTCAGGCAGAAGCTGTCCAGTTCAATGGTGTAAACAATGGGGAGATGATCAGAAGGAAGTTCGTTAAAGGCCTCCATGCAATAGGTATAAGGCATGTTGCTGGTGACCGCAAAGTCAAGCACATTGTCACAGTGAGTGGGATCACTCGGTGCAACAATCTCCAAGTTCCTCTCGTCGGTCCAGCGTTTGAGCCGGCGGCCGCGAGGGTTGGCGAAAGGGCAGTTCCAGGCGGGGTGCTTGGCATTGAAGTCACCAGCGACTATTGCATGGGGCGAGATCTTGAAGAGAGACTGCAGGTCAGAGATGACAGAGTTGACAGTGGCTCTCGGTTGAAAATAGCCCGACACAATGGTGATCACAGGATTGTTAGGCAGGGCGAGTTGAACGATGGTAGCCTCTCCCTCCAACATTGGGGGGGAGGGGAGGCGAGAGTGCGGAATGCCGCAGCGAACGTAGATTGCTGTGCCACCTGCGGGGCGATTGCTAACTAGAGGCCTGTCGTCATTGTATAAGTCATAGTTAGCAATCTTGCAAGATTTCCCTGGACTGTAGTGGGTCTCTTGGACCAAGAACAAATCTAAGTTATATGCTATACAGAAGTCCCTAGCTTCACTGATTTTACCTCTAAGTCCATTGGCATTCCAGATGCCAATGGTAAGATCCTTCAAGTTCCTAGCAAAAAAACCCATGGCCGGGGGGGGGGGCTAAGGTTGGCTTACGAGAGCGAAGACGCTCTCATATATAATATTGACTTTATCTATTTCGGTAGGAGCAGACCGAAGGGCAGGTAGGGCATTCTTAAATGCCCTGCTAGTGACATCCATTCCGAATCTGTCTTCGAAACGGAAGAGATAATTTAGGAAGTCATCAGAGTCAGCATAGTTAGTGTGCGCTCCTTTAGGTGCTGGTAATTTTGAGTTGACATTTTCAGTCTTTTTGGGCGCCTCACTGCGTCCGGCTGTAGCGTTCGCGTAGGAGCGAAGCGGGTTGACAAACTTTCCGGAGGAGGTAGAATTCAAGGGGGGGGAGGGTTTGAATTTAGGGAACTTTGGGCATTTACGGTAGGAGGCGGGATGCTCTCCTCCACAGTTTACACATTTGCAGGGGGTTTCAAATGGCTTCTGACAATCTTTGGTTAAATGGGGTTGCGCACATTTCACGCAGTTAGGGGGGAGATGGCAGCCGTTGCTTGTGTGAAAATACGACTGGCAACGGAAACACTGGACGACTTGCCTAGGTCCTCTGTACTTTTCCACTTGGATAATTATATTAAATAGGCTGGTAAGGGAATAGATTTTCTCGTTAACTGGATTTTTGGCGATCTGCACGTAGAACAACGGCATGTTGATCCTGTTGGACTTGGGGACCCTCGCCAACTGGGTGATACTAATTGGTCTGAGCCCCAAGCACTCCAACTCGTGGGATATGTCCGTTGTGTCCGTGCAGATCGGGAGGCCACGGATAACAACTTTTAGGGGTTTCTGGTCGTCCAGCAGGTAAGACTTGAATTCTACCTTCTTTTCTATTAAAAACCTTTGCACATCTATATACTCATCACGTGTGCTAACATGCACTTTTAGAAAATCACCTGCATTAGTTAGTTTACTAGATAAATTTTTGGCAATTTTAGTTAAGTCTGCGAGGAGCTGAGACCAATTTGTGGTCACAGCGACGAAGAAGGGGGGGGGCGGGGCGGCGTTCCTTTTTAGGAGCGTCGGTGACAACATCATTAACATTATGGTTATCAGGCGCCGGAATGTCCGGGTCAGGAAGAGAATCAGTTTGAGGGGCGGGGTTATTAGTAAGCATAGCAGTTTTCCTGCTGGCAGTGTGCCGTTTAGGCGGCTGCTGAAAGCCCTCATCATCAGCACCACGTGGGTGCTTTTTAGAGCTGCTAGGCACATTATAAACCTCATCAGATGCATTTACATTACTATTATTAACATTAAGATTGCCTGAGTTGACATAATTAGACACTTTAGAGTTTACATTACTGGGATTAACATTTTTAGAAATGACATTACTATGCACATTAGAGCTGGCATTGCTGGAGATTACATTTCTGGTGTCCGTAAGAGACTGAGTGGCAGAGGAAGGGATAGAAGAAGCAGAATAACTGCCAGAGGGAGGCCTCCGACAGGTCTCGCCGTATGCAGGAAGGTTGAATTGTTGCACAAGTCCATTTAAGAGTCCTTCGGAGTGGGCCAGGCAGCCCAAGATTTCTTCTTTACCTTGGGTGTTGGGAAGCAGTCTGAGGTTGTAGTTTAGCTTCTTAATCAGCTTCCTAAGGTTGTCAGCAGCAGTCCTTGGGTCGTTAAGAAATTCAGTAAGGGTGTCGTCAATTTCGTTAGCGGTAAAATCCATATTTGCAGTTGCAGTATCCATATTAGAGGTAGAAGTATCCAAAATCATAGCGGGAATATCCGAATTCACAGAAGAAATGTCACCACGTGGTGTGACGACCACGTGGGAATCAATCGGGTCAGGCATAGTCACTTCACGTCGCGGCTGCGACGCCATTGCATGGGGCACCAACAAAGCACAAGCACAAACACACGCCGACACTAGGAAAAGCTATGCATTGAAATTCCATTAAATCGTGCTAAACAGCTCAGTCATCTATTAAAAATCTTGAAAAACATTACCGAGAACTTATTCCAACCAAAAGTTTCTAGAAACTATGAAGTTGAAAAAAAAAATTTTGGAATCTGAAAATTGACAATTATCAGAAACTCAGCCAGATAGCAATAATTTAAAGATTTTTGTTCGGGCTGTTGTTCATTGAGAACAGGGTGGCTGACTGTCTGGGTCTTCTAAACCATTATGGCGAGTAGATTTTTCATTTCCATCTAAATTTAGTGCGAGTCTGCACTAGTTCACACTTCTAAACGGAAGAAACGTTATGGGAATGATATTTCTGACCGGAAAGACAGATACTTCACTTATAAACGTTGACTGCATAACTTTTACAAAACTTATATAACGTGTCCATACGTGATTTGTGTATAATATGTTGCCAATGTGATTTTTAAAAAGTTATATTTCAACAGTTTCACACCTGAGTTTCGCGATTGAATTTTTAAAATGCGGGGATGCTAGGAGACATGTTAGGAGTATTGATTTTGAGCAGTGGGAATGATATCGAAAGCTTCATGTGTGTATTATCTTTATATGTACTCCTTTTTTTTACTTGTACTTCAATACATGGTAGTGTATAGGGAAAGTATTGGAATCGTGTCGAAAATCGCAACTCGAATTTTCGACTGATCTACACTTTCAAGTACTCCAGTACCCGAAAAACTGCTTTTAGTATGACATCTGTGTGTGTCTGTCTTATAATGTATGGATCCACTCTAACTCAAACACTGACCAAATTTCATAAAATTTGATAGGTATGTCACTTGTGGGTTACCGTGGTGCTGATTAGATTTTGGTACGATTTGGAAAAAAAAAAAGACCCCCCCCCCCTTTTTTTATTTTTATTTTTTTTAAATGGTTCGCAAAACTCGTCCAAATCTAAAATGAAAAAAAAAACACATATATGTATAAATTAAATGCTTGTTTTATACACAATTTTTGATGACAGAAAGAATAAGACTAACTCCGTGACTCTAGGACTAACTGTACTCCAGATATTTTAGTTTTTTTCTCATTTTTGCCAAGTCACTTTTGAAATTATGCCCAGTCGCCAAATGAAAAGCGAAAATTAAATTAAAACAGCAAATTCAGTGAAATATCAAATAATAACCGTGTTATTTTGTGTAATTAAACAGTATTATGAAACAAATAAAGAGAAAATTAATTTGAATCTATAGAAAAAATCATGTGCTGCCCACATCAGATATTATTTCTTTTTTGTTAAATTTAAATAAATTTTAATTTTATCAGTTTCTTTTTTATTTAGCTGGTAAGTTTCAGTAGGTGACCAGTAAAAAGTTTCCTGTACCAGTCAAATTGGCTGGTAGAAATTTGAACACATTCAGCAACTCTGGTCAAGAAGCAGTTTTCTGTCTCACCAAAGAATGCATAATGCAACACAATGTCAATCTTGCATAAATCTTGGAGAGCAAATAACTCCAACATCTATTGACCCCTTTGAGATCTGACATTCTGGAAAGGGAAGACCGCTGAGCTCCAACATTTTATTTCGTTCTCTTTCAATATATCGTTTACTTAATGGGTGGGGAATCTGACGTGTCTCCTTCTCTGCATATTAACAAATGTAAATATTGCTGGAAAATAATAGCTTAAATTAATATTTGTTGTGTAGAATTTATAACAGACTGATTAGAGTTACTATTTATAAAATGAATTTATGATAGAGCTTTCAAATGATGTTTACACTTTGTTTATAAGGGAATTTTTAGTATTTTTATTCTCTTTTGCACACTCATTTCATATAGTCTTCATATGAATATTCGGATAAAGTCGAAAGTCATATTTCCAGAACCAGACTTTGAAATTCTTTGTGATCCCCCTCTTGAATGTGATGCCGAACCCATATTAGTCATCATCTAAGTTCTACAGCCAATCCTGAGAAATAGATGTTTCAAAGATTTTTTTTATTTTTAATCGGAAATACCAGGTAGAAATCCGCGCTGAACCCCCTACCTCCTACGAAATATGATGACGAATCTATATTTGTCATCATCTAAACTCTACATATAACCGATGTTGAGAAACAGATGTTGCAAGGAAAATGTAAATTTTTGAATTGAAAGGGACATCTACAGAACTGGAAATGGAAGTCCTTAGTGAGTACCCCACCCTCCATCTAGAATTTGATGCTGACTTCCATTTCAATCATAAAAAAATTTCAAAAAAAACTTCAAAATAATTATTTAGTAAAAAGAATAGTATGGCAACATTTTTGCCACCAACAATCATACCAAATTTTAGGAAAAGCGTTTGATTCTTTTGAGAAATACACTAGCAACTTCCAAAAGTTAAGCACGGACGGTAATATCAATAAAAATGGAAAAGTAAAGCTTTGATTAACTCAAAATTGTACATGAAGGTAGCAAATGTGTTTATGCATTAAAGAAAACAAGAACTATGTACAAAGATGAAAAAAATATTTACTTTTCGTAAGTTATAGGATGGCGTCCCATTTGGGTCATTAACAAAATGATGTTTAAAGGTAAAGAAACCAAACAAAACTTACATTAATATGGTATGTGACCACCCCGGACCTTCACACGAACTTTACAAAGATTTTTCATGCTTTCAATGAGGTGATCACGCAGATGCGAGCAATGGTCATTCCTCCAATAGGGCAGTTTCCAACTCTCTGAGACTGGCTGGAGGAGGTAAACGTGCAGAGACAGCACGCCCGAAGGCATCCCAAAGGTTTTCAATTGGATTAAGGTCGGGGGAATACGCCGGCCACTCCATACGAGAAATGCCCTCACTCGTCAGGTATTCGTCAATGATATTAGCTCGATGGGGACGGGCATTATTGTCCGTAAGGACGAAATCAGGACCAACTGCCGTAGCGTAGAGTCTCGCAATATGATCTAGGACGTCATCCTAATACCGCGCAGCCGTCACAGAACCGCCTTTAAAGATGTGCAGCTCTGTACGATATCCAACTGAAATTCCAACCCCCACCATGACGCTGCCACCTCTGAATGCGTGATGTGCGATGAAGATCTTGGCCTGTTTACATGTGCCTCGTTCTCTCTAGACCCTTACTCGCTTATCTGATTATCAATGAGGGCAAATCTGGACTCGTCCGTGAACAGGACGTTGCACGAATCTGAGACAGTTCAATTGACATGTTGACGACACCACTTTAACCTTGCCCCTCTGGCTTGGATGGTTAGTGGGACACGAAAACGTGGTACTCGGGCGTACAGTCTCTTCACGTGGACCCATCGGCGCACAGTACTGGCAGATATTGCCTTATCAAATGCCACTGCAACTATGGATGTAACAGTTGTGGAGGTCGCTCGTCGATTCCACTTGGCTACTATAGCAATATACCGATCATCAGAGGGTACGGTAACCCTTGAACGACCGGGCACATGTCTTCGAACAACTGTTTGACTTGTTTGGAATTGTTTCTATAATCGAGAAATTACCGAATGATCAACGTCAAAGAAAATAGCGACATCTTAGATTGACTGTCCTGCTTCAATGTGTCCGACAGCACGACAGCGCACACTCTCTGTCATTCGTATTCTTTCAGCCATAGAAACACGAATATCATGAGAAATAATCCTACAAAAGTTATAAACACTTCTTATTAGCATTTAAATGCACCTCCTCAAACCCTTCAGAATGCTGACGTCTTTAACGACTGCCTAATTAGCATATATCCGGACAGTCAATCGTGATTGGCTGTAATATATGATATTTGCATACTGCCATCTATATCCGTAGCGATTTTTAGCCACTCAAATTCAAATATGCTTTTGAAAAATGAAAATTTGCATTGCGTGCTTAACTTTTGGAAGTTAGTGTATTTCTCTGCGCAGAAAAATGAAATGTACAACATATGACGGTCATTTCATGATCTTACATAATAAAGAAATATGTCTGTATTCTCTCTATCTCGCTCTCTCTGTGTGTGTGTGTGTGTGTGCGCGCGTGCATTTGCGCGCAATCTGTAGCAGAAAATCTAAGCATTTGCACACAGGTATCCGAATATTACCTCTGCGTTACATTTTTTAAATTTCGAACTAGTTTATTTGTAATTTTTAACACTTTACAACAAAGTTGAAAAGTGTTTATGACTTTGTTTATTCTGTCTGTCTGTCTGTCCGTTAGCACGATAACTGCCTTAAAAATGACTTAATCAAAATGAAATTTTAGTATGTTTTTCAGACGGTCTGTTGGACCTATGGGAATATAAATGAATAATATCACCCAATTAGTTGTGGATTGAACCGGGTTGAAAAAATGAAATACATTGAGCCCTATGGGACCTAATTTTTCAAACATTTTTTAAGCGGATTTAAAATTAACAAATTGCTTCGAAAATTTTAGGTAATATTCAAATTGTTCCATAAAATATATAAAAAAAAATTCAGCGAAATATATTCAGTTTTTTAAATAAAAATTAAAATAATAATTACACCTCTTATATGAAGCGATCACGTGACCATGATATGAAAAGATCACATGACCCACTTCAAAATGATATATGGCATCCATCCTGTCTGAAAATCGTGATTTTTTAAGTTCTTTTTAATTCATATTGAGTGTTGTATCCGTCCTAAAACCACTTCATTTTTGCTTAAATTCTGTGCATCTACATACTGAAACAACGCAATTACAATATATTTGAGTTTAAATGATCATCCAAATTTGATTATTTCTACAACGAAGCCTATTTTTCACTTATGTAAAATGCAAACAGCAAAATATGTAGAAAGAGTTGTATTAGAATTGCTGTATTATTTTAACACAAAATTATTTAGCCCATGGAGTCTGCATAGCTGATATGAATGAAATATTCATTGATTTTTCAAAGAGAAGGACGATTTTTTTCGATGAAGTTTTAAGCATAGAGTTTAATTACTTGTAGCTCCATGGTCTTAATTTTTAAATAAAATAAATTATATTATATAGTATTGTGATGAATCAAATGAATTGAAAAAAGTTATGAATGAAATTATGAATGTTTTTATAGACTGATCCAGGCGTGTTATTTTTTCTATGACGTCATTTGAATGAATTTCATTTAAATTCATTCAAATGACGATGAAGTTTTTTTGATTTTCAAATGGTTTTTTCAAATGACGAAATTTTCGATGAAGTTTTCAAATATAATAAATTATCGTAGTATTATGATAGTTTTAAAAATATTACCGAGGAATGTATAACATTTTAAAGATGTTTAAACCAGGCAATTTATATTTCAATGCCGTCATTTGAATGAAATTCATCTTTTTCAATGAAGGTTTAAGTTTTCAAATATAATAAATTAATGTAGTATTGTGATAAGTTTTAGAATATTACCGAGGAATGTATTGCATTTTAGATTTGTTTAAATAAAATGGCATTGAAGTTGGAAAGTGTTTCATAATCAATGCTTTAAGCATGATTGATCTTTCTTGTTAACTCTTTACAACAAAGTTGAAAAGTGTTTATGACTTTGTTCAATCATTCTGTCTGTCTGTCCGTTAGCACGATAACTACCGTAAAAATGACTTTATGAAAATAAGAATTTAGTATGTTGTTCTGACGGTCTGTGGGCCTTTGGAAATATAAATGAATAATGGCACCCAATTAGTTTTGGATTGAACCCGGGTTGAAAAAATGAAATACATTCAACTCTATGGGACCTAATTTTTCGTACATTTTTTAAGCGAATTTAAAATTTACAAATTGCTTCAAAAATTTTAGGAAATATACAAATTATCCCATAAAATATATAAGCGAAATATATTCAGTAGTCTTTTAAATAAAAATTAAAATAATAATAACACCTCTTATATGAAGCGATCACGTGACCATGATATAAAAAGATCACGTGACCATGATATAAAAAGATCACGTGACCCACTTCAAAATGATATATGGCATCCATCTTGTCTCGAAATCGTGATTTTTAAAGTTCTTTTTAATTCATATTGAGCGTTGTATCTGTTTTAAAACCACTTTATTTTTGGTTAAATTCTGTGCATCTACATACTGAAACAACGCAATTACAATAAGTTTGAGTTTAAATGCTCATCCAAATTTGATTATTTCTACAACGAAGCCTATTTTTCACTTATGTAAAATGCAAACAGCAAAATATGTAGAAAGAGTTGTATTAGAATTGCTGTATTATTTTAACACAAAATTATTTAGCCCATGGAAAATTATTTAGCCCAATAACCCTTTTCCCATTTTTGAAAAATGGACGTACTCGTCAAGCTCAAATATAATGTAAAACTGTCTGTTTAATCACAATATTTTTCGTCAATTGTTATCTTTTTAGATCTAAATAAATTGGGTAGTAGTAATAGACCTTGGGTACCTCCTGAGTTCAGGAGGTATCCTTTCCAGGCCGTGCAGTTAGCTACTCTAAACCCACTATGTGAGTGGCACGGTTTGAGGCCTTCAAACATTACATATAAAACAAGCCTTAATTGATACCTTTGAGCATACTCAGTCTTTTATTTTAGGTTTTGGCGATTTTCGGGTGGCAATTTCGTTAAAAAGAGGCAGGTTTTTCTTTTCTGAATCATACAAAATCTAATTGTACCAGGATATCCTACAAGGAAATTATCTATCAAATTTTGTGAAATTTGATCAATTAATTTTTTAACTATAGTGGATACATGATATTTTTACGGGCCATTTCGCAAAAAAGACGGGATTTTTTTTTTATCCCAAATCGTACCAAAATCTAATCAGCACCAGAGTCATACACAATTGACTTACGTATAACATTTTATGAAATTTGGTCTATCTGTTTTTGAGTTAGAGTGGATACATACATTGCACAGAAAGACCCACACAGAGACACATACACAGACACGCAGACGTCACGCTAAAAATAGTTTTTTCGTGTTCTAGAGGTTCCAAAACGTATAGATCCGTCGAAAATTCATGTTGCGATTTTCGACACGATTCCAATTCTTTCCCCATACATTATCATCTATTGCAGGGAAAGTAATATTATCAAACTTTGAACGATATCCCTATGATTAGAAGACGAATTTTCGTAGTTTTTTTTTTAAAGTATATACTTTTCGTGCGTTTTAAATTTCCATGAATTTTATATTACAATATAAAAGAAATTGACATGCCATCCGACGTTCATAATTTAACAGAGCATTTTAAAACATCAAAGACTGGTCCAGAATAAAAAAAATTCCTCACCTCATCTGTCGATAAGTTATAAATTTTGAACCGATCGAACTTTTTACATTTTTGAATCAGCAGAGCGTTCGCCACTCATGCCCAGACATTTTCCTCCGATCGCTACCGCCATTTATTAGCAAACACATTTTTTACTATACATTCTGAGTAGTGGCTGCTTATTTAGAATGTATTATTTAAGTAGCGGGCGCTTATTTAATTATTTACAAATAGTGGCCTCTTATTTAAGTAGCAAGTGCTTATTTAATTATTTACAAGTAGTGGCCGCTTATTTAGGGCCCGGGAAACTCTGGGTAATTTATTCTAGTAATTCCTATAAACACTGGTGTCCATTCTTTACTGCAATTAAATGAATAATGAGACATGGAAAATATAGCGAATCCCTACAAACGCTAGTTTTGATTCCATAATCCAGATCAATGGGATAAGAAAAATACCTACTAAACCAATAGTTATATCCGAAGTTCCTATGTATTTAGGAGCTATTCTTCCTACCCCTTACGTGACGTATATCCTGCTCGTCTTTTATCATCGGAGTGTCATGGCTTCCTTGTCACACGTTAACGGTTGTCACTTTAATCCCAGGGAGGATTGAGAAGTGCTCATATTTCAGAAAGCGTCTTTCGTGATTGAACTTAAAAAAGAGACATAAACGTGCGTTGCTCGTTTTTGTTAAACGCCCAACAAATATGAAGTAGAAAATTTACACATGTTGTTTAGTTTCTGAAGAAATTATTGCATTTAAATTGTTGTGTGCTTAAATAGGAGTTATTTTATTGCTTTTCAATTTCTATGAAACATTAACTGCGTAAAAATTAACTGCTCAACTCGACTTTTTCGTATCAGAATTCATTTTTCTTTTTTCAAATTTTACACGAAAAAATTTGAAAAATCGATATCGTGGCCGTGGGTCCAAATTATTACAACTATAATTACTCTTCACTTTAAAGGGCTTGGAAAAAATATTTCGATTGATGCCATACTTGGCAATGAACCCCCGGGGAAGTAAATTGCTACCTAAAGAGGGGCTGATGACGTCACGGCCTATGATATTTCATGTGTGTATGTATACATATGGTTTGTATTAACACAGTAGTTCCAGTAGTAGCTAACTGCAGGCAATTAGTGCTAGTAACTAGTAAGTTCGTGGACCACCCTGACCAGGTTTTTGTAACACCCCACAAAACCTATCGTGTAATTACTGCCGGAACAACTCTGGTGTTCAAGTCTCTTGCTAAGTGGGCCTGAAAAGACTTTCAGTCCTGCTATGGCTATTCCAACGCATGAAGACGTGTGTGAGAAGTAAAGAAATTACCCCAAAACTATTCATACATACTCTGTCAATAGAACTAACATTTTCATGCCCAGATGGATTTCCATAGAGCATAGATCACTGCTAGATTTCAGTCAGTATGTCCGGTTAGCATTCAATCAGACCCATTTTACAGAATGGACTGCTTCATATAACGTAATACTCAAATTTCACCGTGGGACTATAATTCTGTTAATTTGCGTATAACCATAAATGTTGCTACGTCATTCAGTGACTTTTTTTCTTCCCTATGACTTTTGAACTTTGATATTGGATACCGGTATGCAGTATGCATAAGACTTATTTGACACAATATGATATAAAAGAGACACTAAAATAGCAAGATATAAAAACTAATTCCCATTAGTTCGATGTGAGTTCAAAAATGTTATGCTCTTCTTATGATAAGGCTTTGTGTTTATGATTTATATATGCATTAGAGGCATGTTTTGGAGCGTCAATTACATTATGAATTTCGAAAGGGCTTTTACATTTTGTCACCCTAAAAACAAATAACGTCAAACATAAAACAAAGGCTTTGCAAAAATTTCAGTTTTTGCTCAATAAAAGTGGCCAGCTTTTGGGGAAATGGTGTTATATTTACATTTTCTTTTTCAGTTCTGAAAGGATAGTGTTTTTTTTTGTTTCAGTTTGTATCTTTCTTTGAAATTTTTCCTTAAATACATATTATATTGATAGAGAAAATATTGTAATCCGGTAGAAAATTTGCATTCAAGATTTGCACGTTTTTAGTTCCACAGAGATCGAATCAAACGCTTGAAATGCATTGACGTCAACAAATTTAATAATTAAAACAATACGATTATAACATTACGATTCATTGTAAAGAACTCGTGTTCCAGCCGAGATTCGAACGATATATTTCGCCTAGACCAGGGGTCGGCAACCTATTGAAACGGAAGAGCCAAAAGTTACAATTTACAAAATTTCCCAGTTTTTAAAGAGCCATTAAAAATGTTCGTTTCAATATTATAGTATTTGCTTATATATATTTGATTTCTGATTTAAAATAAACGGCTTTAAATACGGAATAATATTTATTCATATAAAAACACAAATATACAAATTACATCAATGGGAGCATTGGCTTTACATGCCTTTTGAAAGTTTGATTAAATCTGGCTTATAACTTGTTGTTTTAAGTTTCAAGCACGACTCTAGATTTTTATTTGTTAGTTGACTTCTAACTTTACTTTTTATTATATTCCTGCAAGGGAATGCTTGCTCGCACGAATATGTCGACCCGAAGATCCTCAGCACTCCATATGCCAACTTCTTCACCTCACTGTAGCATTCTGGAAGACTATTCCATGCGCTGAATATGAGGGCCTCAACTCGCGGAATTTTTTTTAGAATTTATTTCCACTTGTGCTGCGGGACGTGCATGCATTTCTGGACCTCCAACTCTTCCGACTGGTTCTTCAGTTCTGCGAACTTGCCACTCCACAAGTCTTTGCTTTTCAAATTTAGCAATTGCATTTGGAGCGATCCAGCATCAATTGCAAATGGCTCAATGTTGATCGCATTTGTATTTGTGTTGAGAGGATTTACTATGAACGCGAGAGTACTTTTGTTTGTTTTGAATTGTTCGAATCTCTCAGCGAATCTATCCTTCATGTCTTTTAAAGCTATGCTGAAGTAATTCGTGTCAATAGTTGCATTGGTCTCATAGCAATATTGCTTCAGATTTTTAAAATGAAGTAATTTACCGCTCTCCATGTCTTCCAAAAGAAGTATTTTTTTTCGAAACAAACGACTTCTTCAAGCAAGGCGTAGGCTGGGTTGCCCTTTCCTTGCAGTTTTAGATTTAGTTCATTTAGTTTCATTGTGGTATCTACCATGAAGTTGAATTTTTGCAGCCATTTGTCTTCTTCCAATTCGGGATGGTCAATGCTTTTTTTCATTGAGGAATGTTTTTATTTCACTCAAGCACAAAGTAAAACGTTGCAACACGTTACCTCAGGAAAGCCATCGCACTTTATTGTGCAGAAGTTGGTCAGAAAACTGGCTATCTATTTCTTCAAGGAAATCTTTAAACTGGCGATGGTAGAGTGCTTTTGCCAAGATTCTGGTAATAATCTTAATTACCAAGTTCATGACCTCAACTATTTCGGCCGGAAATGTTTGGGCACAAAGCGCTTCTTGATGAATTATAAGTGAAACGTTAGAATTTCGTGGTTTATTTTTTCTGAAGAATTGATGTTACCCCTCTATGTATTCCTGTCATACTTCTGACTCCATCAGTTGCTATAGAAACGATTTTATTTATATCGATTCCATTGTCTTCCAGGCATTTTTGCACAGCATTTGCTATATCTTCTCCACGAGTTTGCCCTGAGAGCGGTAGCAATCCCAGCAGTTCTTCTTTTGGACCTTGGGACGACATATACCTGACGAAAACGGTAACTTGTGCCGTGTCTTTTATGCCGCAAGACTCATCTATAGCAAGTGATAAGGCAGACACCAGTTGAATGTCTTCCACTTGTATATGTGTTACATTTGAAGACATTTTAGCAGTTCTATATTGTACTGTTTTAGCTGATAATGGCAAATCTTTGATTTTTTTTCATGATTTCTGCTATGTTTTTAAAATCAAGAAACAGTTCTTCAGATGCACGTATAAAACAATCTTTGACGTACTCACCATCTGTGAATGGTTTTCCTCTTTTTGCAATTTCTAATGATACTGCAAAGCTTGCCAGATTTATATTATTGGAAGATTGCGCCCAGTTACTTAGCATGGAACTTGACGGTTTTTTTTTTTTGGAGCTCTTCAACAGCTTTTTTTCGTGCGTCACCGGTTGGATATTTACTAGCAAACTGGGTATGTTTTGTAGTGAAGTGTCTCTCCAAATTTGACTTCTTATTGTGTGCGAGTTTTTCGTGGCAAATAAGACAAGTCGGAAGGCCATCTGTGTTGCATATGAATGCAAACGACTCCGTCCAATCCTGATTGAATTCTCGGTTTTCTTCTTCAGTTCTAATGTTTTTTTACTAGATGCCATGCTGGCGGCGGAGCTGAAAAAATGATTTTTTTCAATTTTACTTAGCTATCTAAGACGGCAAACAATTTATTTACCATTATTACTTCGTTAACACGATCCTCAGATATGTAATCCAATTCTGTTACTGATTTTATTATATTATACGCTTACATACCTTTGAGAAGATATTTCGCTTCTAAATCGTATTCTTCTTAAAACAACAAGCGAATAGACACGCAAAAACCGCAAGCGATTAAACTAACACACATGCAACGTAACATGTGTTTTCGACATGCAACGTAACGTCGACCGCGCTATCCGAGATGACTGACTGTCAACACGTCTAGAGTCTAGACGGTGGCTGTTTGGGTGAGACGGAAATGGAATGCAATTGGCTGAAAGATAAACATGGTCACGGAGTCTCATCTCTAAGAACAAAAAAATAGTTCAAATTTATCTCATTACGGTCATGTTAAGCGTAGCGATTTGTAATTAACGATTATGAAAATATAAGCTATTGAGAAATTAGGTACTTAAAAATATATTTTCTTATTTTTTAAGGGTTTTGATAATAAATTATTAATTTTTTCGTATGGAACTGGAGAGCCGCAGCGTTGCATCAAAAGAGCCACATGCGGCTCGCGAGCCGCAGGTTGCCGACCCCTGGCCTAGACAGTCTACGCTATATCCCTAGATATACTGGTTTTGCCTTCCAAAATTTTCTAAAAGATAGCATTCCCTGCATATTCCTCATCCAGATTGAAGTGAAACGTCTGATATTCCATTACACTGCTCACTACTCTTTTCTCCTCATTACTTTTTTCTCATGTTGCTTCTCATTACTCTGCTTTTTTTCTCCTCATTATTTTCTTTCTCTTGTTGCTTCTCATTACTCTGCTTTTTTTCTCCTCATTATTTCTTTCTCTTGTTGCTTCTCATTACTCGGCTTTTTTTCTCCTCATTATTTTCTTTCTCTTGTTGCTTCTCATTACTCTGCTTTTTTTCTCCTCATTATTTTCTTTCTCTTGTTGCTTCTCATTAGTCTGCTTTTTTCTCCTCATTATTTTCTTTCTCTTGTTGCTTCTCATTACTCGGCATTTTTTCTCCTCATTATTTTATTTCTTTTGTCGCTTCTCATTACCCGGCTTTTTTTTCTCCTCATTATCTTTTTTTTGTTGCTTCTCATTACTTGGCTTTTTTTATATCCCGGACACTGCTGTTTTAATACCATCTTGTTTATCGTGGCAGATCGGAATTGAAAATCTGTGTATGAATTTGCCAAACCAAATTGACGAATTCAATGGAATTGCGTATAACCATTTCAATCTATAAACGTCATAGTCCTATTCATTTTCGGGGATGTCAAAGCGGTAGAGAATATATTGTAACCCGGTAGAAAATTCGCATTCAAGATTTGTACATTTTTAGTTCCACAGAGTTTTATTCTCAATGTTCCACAATGTTCTCAAATTGTCAAACATTTTTTTAGAAAATAAAAAAAAATGTCATAAACACCAATTATCTTATTATACAAATGTTAAATAGGCATTTTATAGCTTATTTCTTATTTAAAAGAAAATGCGGCATTAATAACACAGGACGTTAACATATTTTATTGAGATAAAGTGAATTTATCTATCTATCTATCTATCTATATATATATATATATATATACATATATATATATATATATATATATATATATATATATATATATATATATATATATATATATTTGAAATGTAATAATAAGAATTATGTAAAAATAAAAAAATACAATTCAAGCAATATTAACATCACCATAGAAGCAAATTCAAAGCCATAATGCTGATAAGAGAAAAGAACAGCACCATCCCAAATTCGATGATTAATTAGAATTAAATTCATCGTCAGGTCTGAGTATTTAATTCCAATTAACCCAAACAAATGCCTGTTTCAGATTAAGCAATAGTACATTACTATAAATACTTAAACTCAGACTACAGGCAACAAAAAATGAAAAAAGGATACAGCAAGAAAATTGTATTACCATGCGGCATGAACCATTCTTCCACCACGTGTATACACGATCAACCTCAACAGCTCAATCTAGAAGCACCGGAATGAACAAGTCGAAATTCTACCAGGGAGGCAGTACGAACGTTCACGGAGTTACTCCCAAACCCGTCCAGTGAGTCTAAGCTGGAGACTGGACAAGCAATTCAGAACACAACCTCCCAAACATGCAAACATGAATATGAATATGAATCAAAGATGAAAATTCCTACTAAACAAGTAATTCATATGAAAAATGGATAATCGAGAATGCCACTATACACCATTATAAGGGCGCTCAAAACCTAGTTTCAATACTGACAAAAGTTACATTTTTTTGCGAAAATAAAATTCAAAACATTAATGTTAATGCATCTTATTTTCCTATTTTTTGATTTTTCTAATGTTTTTGACTTAGTTTATTATTTTTCATTTTTATTTATATAATTAATAATTATATATAATATATATATATATATTTTTTTTTTTTTTTTTTCCCCTACTGTATGTTAGTCACTATAATTGGGAATGTTTTCTAGGATGTTATGGAGTGAAATTAGATACACTGAGTTGATAATTTTAATAACAAACTTGGGGGGATATGCATTATTAGTCGCTGTACTCAATAATTCCATAAAGTGCGCTAATTTATAATCTTCATCACAAATTTTATTGATTCTAAGAGCCTGGTTTATTATAATATTTCTAAATACAGATATATGCAAACAAGAGTCAAAATGTTGAATTTTTGATGTATTAAATTTAAAATCCTGTCTTTTATCATACAAGTTTATAACCATATTACAATTTTGTAAATTTAAATTTAAATCTAAAAAGTTTGCAACATTTGTGTCATTATTACTTGCATTTAATTGTAAATTTTTTGGATAAAAGTTTAATACTATAGGGATATTATTATTTGGGGATACACATAAAATGTCATCTAAATATCTAAACAAGTACATATTATGCAAGCTAGGATTAATGTTTTTTTCATAGAAGAATAAATACAGATTAGCTAACAATGATGAGGCACACACCCCTTGTGGGATACCAACCTGTTGTTTAAAAAAAGTACCACCATGTTGAATATAATTCTCATAAAGAGTGAAGTTAAGTAATTTTTTAAATAGAAAATTTGAATATTTTAGGTTGATATTATATTTTTCAAAAATTCCTAATATAACTTTATACAGATCATCTATATTAATATTATTAAACAAATCTTTGAAATCAAAGGTATAAATACTACGAATATTTGTAAGCGATTTCAATTTCTTAACTAATTCAAAACTGTTTTTTACAATATGACAATTATTTGAGATTTCATCTGACAAGGATATTTCATGTAATATCTTTAATAATAATTTTCCAGCATTAGTAATGTAAGAATTATGCCCACTGGTAATGGTTCGAAAAGCAACAGGGGATTTATGAAACTTGGGTACTAAAACAATATATAGAATGTTATTACAACTATTTTTTAGATGGATTTGCTTATATTTGGCTGATATTCTATTGTATAAGATTTTAAGGTTAGTTTTATGTAAATTATAGATTTGATTATTAAGTAAGTGTGACTGAAGGGTATTTTTATAATAATATTTACATATAATTGAGTAGTTTCCACATGCTTTATCGACATATGTAATGACAAAATCATTTTGTATTTCTTTAATATCATTTTTAATTGAATTAAGTTTATATGAATTATTAATTTTCTGATTATATATATAATGATTTAAGTATTGCTCTATTAAGACTCTCCAGGGTTTAAAGGCTTCTACAGGGATTTGATATTTATAACTGATTTTATAGATAAATTTATTTAAGTCAAGAAATAAACCTTTACAAATTAATTTATGTTTAAATTTAGTAGGTAGACGGTACTTAGTACCCAGTAACATCAGTGATCTTAGTGCATCATAATTAATAATATTTAGATTTCCCGTTATAACATGCCCATGGTGTTTATCTACGAAGTCTTTGTATTTTTCTAAATGACAGTGGCAATATGACTCTTTATCCAATTCATAGTTTTGATTAATATCTACTGATTTGGCAATTTGATTATAGTTGAAAATATAACGTCCTAGCGGTTTATCATATTTATAAGCAATTTTAGGATTTACATGTTTGACTGGAAAGTAATTGGAAACCGATTTTAGAAAATTATTTATCTTCAGATTATTTAAGACAGAATTAGTAAAATTTAAGGTACAATATTCGTTTATTTTAGTATTTTGTTTTGATTCGTCATTAAGGTTTACGTCTGTGACATATAAATAACCATTAAGATTTTTACTTCTGGTAATGAGCAAATCATAGAATAAATGTTTAAAATGAACGTTATCAAATGCAGTACTTAGAAAAAGGTTATATACCATATTTAATTGCTGTTTTTTAATTGCGAAAATCCAGTTTTTACATTGTTTCCAATCAAAAGTAATTTTAAAATGTGCATGTTGCAGAAGGATGGCATTTTTTAGTTCAGATAATGATGGCAATTTTTTATTATATTTACTTGCTCTTTTAGTTCTTTTTGATTTACTTTTATGATTGTTGAAAGAATTATAAATATTATGGTCTTCATTAGGAGAATTAAAGGACTTTTTAACTATATTATGATGATTAAATATTTGATTGAGTCCATATGGAAAATTAGTTTTATGTGCACAAATGAATTCATTTTCAAGAAACAATCTGTCATAGTAATTTTTTTGAATACACAGAATACTAATTTCAATGTTGTCGAACCCATGTTTAGAAAAATGTTCGTATTCAAATTTTGATTCATTAAAGGAAGTTGCATTATTTGAAAAAAATTTTATGTGATTCCTGTGTACGTTAATTCGGAGATGCAGAGGGTTGCTGGTTTGACCTATATATGACATATTACATTTTTTACATACAATTTGGTAGATACAATTATATGTTTTACAGAAGACAAGATTATTGTTACAATTGATCTGATTACTATTAGCAAACGGACAAGTTTTACATCTATTAGATTTACAAGATTTAAATTTAAGTGTGTTATTTAGTGATGCATGGCTGTACGATTGAAAGTTATATGAAGTAAACAAAGAATACTGGCTGGAAGTACCGAATGAAGATGGAATAGTCATAGAGGATAAAGGATATTGTTGGTAGCTGGATAACGATCTAGGAGAACCCCAACAAGTTCTCGAATACCGAGCTTGGATGTTAGAGAGCATCCAGTTGCCAGTCGCTAATTTTTTATAATAAGACATCATGTAATAGGGATAGATTGTAACCTTTATTTCCCCAAAATAAAGGCACTTGCATTAAAAAAAGTGACTCTTTATCCAAGAATGCACCTTAATTCAATTACAAAGGTGGAGACACAATTACAACATATGAAAGGTACCATTATTTTTCAAACTAATGGATCATCTAAAACACTTTGAAAAATATAAACTAATGTGTAGACACATTAAAACCTGGATTAAATAAATGCTTAGGAATAAGCAAAACTAGGATAGATAGTGGAAAAATATACATATACACATTGACTATTCCAGAATAAATTGATTCAAATTAACATCCATCAATACAACATGAAACACAATTTTACTTCAGAACTAATATAATCTAAGAATAATATAGGAATAATACAACCATTGCTGTAAATACAGGATTCAAATTCTTCCAATAAATATACATTTATTTAATGGTTCAACAAATCAGAGATTCAATGTATGAAAGGCTACGTACGATCACAAAAAACAATAAGATATTCAATATATATTTTTTTTTTTTTTTAATCTGAAATTAAAAAAAAAAATCTGATGTGGACAGCCCATGACTTTCCTTATATAATGCAATGAATTTACTACTTTTACAGTAAAGAAATAGATTATTTTTATAGTAGTTATTTATATTCTTTCCAAGATATTGAATTTTCGTCAATGAGTCGTCATTTTCCATGTCGTTATAATCAATGAGTCGTCATTGATTTAACGTCATTTTTATCCATTTGGCGAGTTTTTCGTTAATTTAGCAACATTTAAAAAAGTCGCCAAGTTGGCAACATTCCACCACATACGTCGCCAAAATCTCGCCAAACGTTATGGACAAAGAAATAAGTTATTCTTACAGCAGACAAATGACTATTGGCGTTCAAATACAAAAGTATTTCTCAAAGTATCCTTTTTTATGAATGGAACGAGCTAGATCCACGAGAATGATGTCACCCAATTTATCGCATGGTATTACATATGAAAAGTGAACATGTTTCCCAATAGGAAATATTTTTGTTTTATTTTATGTGACTTTTTGATAATTTTTTTGAAAAATGTGCAATATCTCGAGAACGGTTCATGTTAGCGTTCTAAAATTTATGTCAATCGTTTTCTAATGAAAAATTACACAAGAAATGTCTATTTGCGTAACTATATTAGCGGTTTTGATTTTTTGACGATTTTTTCAAAATGTCTCTCGAAAATTTAGGGGGATTCTAAACATTCGATTGCGTGTAAAACCAGTAGGCTTCCCGTGTTTACTGATTGTGATTTTTGTACAAAATTTCGTTCGAATCGGTCCATTCGTTCGTCAGTTATCGTCTCCACAGACTCACTGACACACACGCACACATACTTTCACACACACACACAGACATCACTTCAAAAATGTTTGATTCATGATCAGGGATGCTTGAAACGTGCTCTGCCGTCAAACACTCGAATTAGAATTTTCAACTCCGTCACAATACTTTCCTTGAGCCAACGGCCCTACCAGACTGAAAACACCGGTTCTCGTTAGATCACCGAAGTCATGCAGCATCGGGCGCGGTTAGTACTTGGGAGGGTGACCACTTGGGAACACCGCGTGCTGTTTGTACATTTCGGGCGCGGTAACCCGGTGGTTTGCACGATGGATTTGCAACCCGCCACAACTGCCGCCGTGTTCATGCGGAGTACGATCACGTTAAACATGTGGGTCCGTATGTCCTTCCGAGAGGTTGGTGGTAGGGGAAGGAGGGTACGATCCCTGTGGATGCCTCCCCCACTGGGTTCCGGTCTAAATTGGGTGGCACTTCCCGGCCGTCCTAACGGTTACCTTACACCTTTCTGGTAGGTCGGACGGTCTGGGTCTCAACAACAACAATACTTTACTTATACATTATCTATAAAAGGAAAGTAAAAATTAAATTAAAATAAATAAGCTAATTCTTATTAAATGAGTGAATATTTTTACTTTCCTTATATACATAATGTATAAGCAAAGTATTGTGACGGGGTCGAAAATTCGAATTCGAGTTTTCGACGGGAGAGCACGTTTCAAGCATCCCTGATCACGAATCAAACATTTTTGAAGTGATGCCTGTATGTGTGTGCGTGTGTGTGAAAGTATGTGTGTGTGTGCGTGTTAAAGTATATGTGTGTGTGCGTGTGTGTGTGTCAGCGAGTCTGTGGAGACGATAATTGACGAACGAATGGACCGATTCGAACGAAATTTGGTACAAAAATCACAATCCGTAAACACTAGAAGTCTATTTTATACGCAATCGAATGTTCAGAACCCCCCTAAATTTTCGAATGAAATTTTGAAAAAATCGTCAAAAAATCAAAACCGCTAATAAAGCTACGCAAATATATATTTCTTATGTATTTTTTCATTTGAAAACGATTGACATAAATTTTAGAACACTAACATGAACCGTTCTCGAGATATTGCACATTTTTCAAAAAAAAATATCAACAAGTCACATAATATTAAAAAAAAAAAAATTCCTATTGAGAAACATGTTCACTTTTCATATGTAATACAATGCGATAAATTTGGTGACATCATTCTCGTGGAACTAGCTCGTTCCATTCATGAAAAAAGATACTTTGAGTAATATTTTTGTATTTGAATGCCAATAGTCATTTATCTGTTATAAATACAACTTATTTCTCCGTCCATAACGCTTGGCGAGATTTTGGCGACGAATTTGGCGGAATGTCGCCAACTTGGCGACATTTTTATCAGATTTTTTTTTCTATGACGTCATTTGAATGAATTTCAGTTGTTTTCGATGAAGTTTTCAAATATAATAAATTATTGTAGTATTATAATAATTTTAAAAATATTAACGAGGAATGTATCACATTTTAGAGATGTTTAAACCAGGCAATTTATATTTCAATGCCGTCATTTGAATGAAGTTCATTTTTTTCGATGCAGATTTAAGTTTGCAAATATAATAAATTAATGCAGTATTGTGATAAGTTTTAAAATAATACCTAGGAATGTATTGCATTTTAGAGATGTTTAAATAAAATTGCATTGAAATTGGAAAGTGTTTCATTAACAATGCTTTAAGCATGATTGATCTTTCTTGTTTAATTTGCTTTATCTTTCTTTACATACAGTTTTGTATAAGGAAAGTATTGTGACGGGGTCGAAAATTCGAATTCGAATTTCCGACGGGAGAGCACGTTTCAAGCATCTCTGATCACGAATTGAACATTTTTGAAGTGATGTTTGTTAATTTGTGTGTGTCAGTGAGTCTGTGGAGACGGTAACTGAAGAACGAATGGACCGATTCGAACGAAATTTGGTACAAAAATTACAATCCGTAAACACTGAAAGGCCATTGTTTTTATACGCAATCGAATGTTCAGAATCCTCCTAAATTGTCCAGTGAAGTTTTGAAAAAATTGTCCAAAAATTAAAATTTCTAATAAAGTTACGCAAATAGACATTTCTTATGTAATTTTTCATTAGAAAACGATTGACATGAATTTTTGAACGCTGACGTGAACCGTTCTCGAGATATTGCAAATTTTTCAAAAAATTTATCCAAAACTCATATAAAATTAAAAAAATATTTCTATTGAGAAACAGTTTACTTTTCTTATGTAATACCATGCGATAAATTTGGTGGCATCATTCTCGTGGATCTTGCTCGTTCCATTCATGAAAAAAGATACTTTGAGTAATTCTTTTGTATTTGAAAGCCAATAGTCATTTATCTGCTGTAAAAAAGACTTATTTCTCCGTCCATAACGCTTGGCGAGATTTTAGCGACGAATTTGATGGAATGTCGCCAACGTGGCAACTTTTTAATAATAAATAAATTTTAATAATAGATAAAATGAGGCTAAATCATTGAAAATGACGACTCATTTACGAAAATTCAATATCTCTCGGATAGAATATAAATATGTACTATAAAAATAATCTATTTTTTTTACTGTAAAAGTAGTAGATTCACTGCATTATATAAGGAAAGTCATGTGTTGCTCACATCAGATTTTTTAATTACTTTTTATTAGAAAGAAATGATTACCATTGTTTAGATTTAGACGTTGTCACGAACTGCTCACGAGATATTACAAATATGTTACTTTTCTAGAGTGAGCATGAAATATCCCTATAAGAGTCAAACAATTTCCTTGAAATTTAGTGTGAGTGTTATGCTGTAGTAATAAGTCTAAATGTTAAATGCTCGTTAAAACGAGTTAGGGATTTTAAGAAATTTCTAATTTGTGTGTCACTCAACAATTGTCAATCTATAAAGAAAGTCATGTGTAGAACAAACACATCGGATATTTTTGTGTATGCATGAGTGCCACAAAACAATGAATAAATTTTAACAAAGGATCAAAGATCGGCACATAAAAAAAAAGAAAAATACTGAAAACTTCCTTGAAAGCAAACATGTCAGTTCAGTATTTCTGAACCGCGCCGCATTTAAATTTTAATATGAATAAAAAAACTGCTCAGCTGAATGCAGTGGATGAATTGCAATGATAAATATTGTTATGATGAATTGCAATGGATAAATATTTTTCTCAATACTGTTTATTTTTTCAAACCAACATAAAAAAAATCGATGTAATAATACTATAATCCATTTTATACTGAATAATATTGGTACGAACGTCACCTCTGGAATCTTGAGTGTATACGCAGGATACAAGAACGAGTCCAAGTTTTTGGATAACCTACGTTTAATCATAAGCACAAATTAAACAAGTGCGATATACAATCAAACAGCACTTAAATGCTCCACTAATTTCAAAGAATAAGTGATATTATTCTCAAAATACTGGCAGCTACTGGGCCTTCTTGACGTTCCTTGCGAATATTGTCACTTTTTGACCTTCCATGTTAGCCATTTATCGGAATTTTATTTTTATCCTTACTACTTTTTTTAAATTTTATTATTTTTATTTATCCATTTCATTAGTGACGTCACCTCCTCAAATATTTCGCCAACTAAATTGTTTTATTTTATTTTTCGTTTAATCCGCAACTAAATTATGCATTATTTATCTGTGTTTATTTATCAATATTATTGTTGGGGCCGTCTCCTCAAATATTTCACCACCTAATGACTCTTTCCAATAGGGAGGTCATTTATGTTTTCCCTATATACTTTCTCCTCCTTCTCCCTCCCTCCCCTATTTCATCTTATCTTAGAAACCACGACTGTACATTTAATATTCAATTAATCACTTACCCTTAAATTGTCTATTCCTAACTTAGCATTTTATTTTCACTCACGTAGACGCTCAATTAAAGATATGTGGATGTTACAATGCTCAGATATTGGTGGTGAAAACAGCCTTGCGGATAGGTGTTCCTTCAACTTACCCCTGTACATGGGCGCCCATAGAACTTTTCCCAGGAGGGGGCAAATCACTGACGTCAGTGGGTCAAACTGAAGGATAAGATGCACATCGACTAGCTTAAAGCTCACCTCTGTGGATGGGACAGCCTAGTGATTAGCGCGCTGGAACAACACGAGTTCGATTCCCGATTTCGCCCAAACTGTACCTGCATTCACCCGGAATACGAGCACTTTAAATATGAGAATTCGTAAATCTTTCCGAACGGTTGGTGGTAGGGGAATGAGGGTGCGGTTCCTATGGATGCCACTCCCACTTGGTTCCGGTCTAAATTGGAGGGCACTTCCCGCCCGTCCAAACATATACTTTACACTTTCAGGTAGGTCGGTCGGTCTGGGTCGAAGAAGAAGAAGAAGCCCACATTTGGGACCTTAAACGTCCGAAGACGGAAGTGCCCCTCTTGCCTCTATGGGCGCCCATGCCCCTGTAATCCACATGTGCTGCCCAATTCGTCTGTTTTGACTTCATACACGTTGGTACCACGGAGTAGACTGATCCTGGAAACAACTGCATTCTGCGTTATAAAAATTTGCACAAAATCACGTTGTTTGATTTTTTCCCATTCCATTAAAACTTCCATAATGTCTGTTTCTAGCCAGTTCATTTCTTACTTCATTTTTTTTTTCTTCCCAAAAAATTACTCAGTCTGTAGCGTAAGTTATTCCGTGAAAAGCTACAGTTTATGTCATTCCCGCTTTCTAAAACTCGTATATCTCGTATCATTCCCAGATACAGCCCACTGCGCATTATTGCGCAGTCAATATCTTGTTTCTTTATACGCTTCGCGATTTTATAATAAACTTGACAAAATATCCCACACTGCTGCATCTAGAACGCATCCACGGAGTTGAGATGTCATTATTTCTCTCTTCTCCGGATCGGAAAGATCCCATCCATTCCATAAAAGGGATACATAATGTAAGACTATCTGTCAGTCGTACGTTTATCCTTAGCCGACAAATATCGAACCCATCCATTTAAAGAGGGCGATTGGGTAGTTGTGATGGTTTTCGGAAGTATAAACACCACTTCTCTCTTCCAATCATTTCTCCGTTTTTCTTTTCCTGGGAGGAATCTCTTTGAAATATCGAATGTGGCCAACATCTGACTCTGAGTTAAATCTGATTCAAATCTGTTTCACCCATTCCTTCTTCGTTATTATATTCATTAAAGATATATATATACATTTTATCGAGTTAAATTATGCAGGATGTCAAGGAAAGTGATTAACCAGGACAATAACTCGAGAAGAATTAGGACTGTCGTATATTTTTTATGCAAATGTATAGAAAAACCCACTGGCGTTTTACAATGCGACATCTTTAAGGGGGGGGGGACTTATTTTCTTACGAGGGGTACGGGAAGCTATCATGATTCCTGCTAGAGATGTAGGAGAAAAGCCAATTACAAATTTGTAAAGCGTTGCACAAGTTCAATACATTTTTGTCTCACAGCGAAAGCTGCAAAATAACTCTCTAAATAACGATTTTTAAATATACCATTTTATTAACCTGCATGCAACAGTGTAAACGTAAAGACATTGGAAAACATCTCATTACACGAGTGCATGCATAAATTGCTGCTGAGGGTGAACATTTTATAATTTATGTATTCTAATAAAGTCAATTTTCTGCCGCATTATCTAAATGTTCGATTTTTAAAGGGGGGGGGGTTAGATTATATACACTGGTTTTCAAGGTTTCTCTCCATTTTTTCCAGGGGGGAGGGCGAAATTGCGAAATTTTAAAGCACGTTTTGTTTGACCAATAGGATCAAACTAAACGTGCTTTAAAATTTCATAATAAGGAACATGAAAACTGTCAAAAACAGGATTTTAATTAATCTTCACTTGCCCAACATGGCTCTGAATTTGACCATCATTTTGAGTATTCTTCAGCAAGGATCATACAAAAATGCACGTCGATCTATGATCTTGACTTCTTTGAAGTCTTCCATATCCATGAAAATTCCATCAATTTAGTTAATAACTTGTCCAGTACTACATTTTTGACCGCGCTCTGGCAGAGCACCCTATAACCCTCCCCATTTTTTCGTTCTATTCCTTTGGAGTTCTTATGTCGAAAACCCAAACCACGGGACTCACCCTAGGTATAAGCAGCAGTTTGAGTGGCCAGTGGAGTTCTTATGTGTCATTTTAACCTTTTTTCGTCTCTTTGGGTCTTATTTATTCTTGTTCTGACTTGCCTTGTCCGGGTATACCTGTTGTGTTGGGGTGCACGCCAATCTTGCTTGCCGTTTCGGATTGACTAGACGGTTCTTTATGCTGCTTTCTGGTTGGCTCTCTCTTAATCCAATTCTTGGGTAATCCAATTCCATTTCTCTTTTGGACTTCGGGTTTGTTGGTTTTCTTGCACTGACGAAGGGGATACAGCGTATCCCTGAAACAGCTGTATACTGCCTTATTGTGTTATTTGCGTTTTTATACGTTGCTCATGTTTTTCTTATCCTTCGCACAATGTGTATTGCACTTATTGAAAAACACATATTAGATTCTGTTCTATATTGAGATCAATTACTATAATTATTCGTAACAATAGGATATCACTTCCGTTTCATCTGTCATATTTTTTTCAAAATTTACTCTACCCCGCGCTCTAAGATGCTCCACAACAAGAACTCGAATTCGTCTTTTCATCATCACACATCGTCTTTCCATCATCATGCATCTGCGCTAACGTTTCAGTATTGAAAGAGACCTAACCTTGCTCTCCCTTATGGATGCCCATAGCTATGCATTGTTCAGGCTAAATCCATTTTTACTTTCCTTATATACATAATGTATAAGGAAAGTATTGTGACGGAGTCGAAAATTCCAATTCGAGTTTTCGACGGGAGAGCATGTTTCAAGCATCCCTAGTCACGAATCGAACATTTTTTAAGTGATTACTGTGTGAGTGTGTGTGTGTGTGTGTGAAAGTATGTGTGTGTGTGTGTGTGTTTGTGAGTCTGTGGAGACGATATCTCACGAAAGAATGGAGCGATTCGAATGAAATTCGGTAAAAAAATCACAATCCCTGAATACTGGAAGCCTATTATTTTAAAACACAATCGAATGTTCAGAACCCCCCTAAATTTTCAAGTGAAATTTTGAAAAAATCATCAAAATCATCAAACGATTGGCATAAGCTTTAAAACGCTATCATGTACCGTTCTCGAGATATTGCACATTTTTCAAATAAATTCAAAAATTCCAATAAATTAAAGAAAATATTAACTGTTAAGAAACGTGTTCACTTTATATATATAATATCATGCGATGAATTTGGTGACATCATTCTCTTGGATCTAACTCGTTCCATTCACGAGAAAATATAGTTTGACTAATACTTTTGTATTTGAACGCCAATAGTCATTTATCCGCTGTAAGAATAACTTATTTCTCCATCCATAACGCTTGGCGAGATTTTGGCGAAGAATTTAGCGGAATTTCGTCAACTTGGCGACATTTTTAAATGTTGCTGAATTAACGAAAATCTCGCCAAATGGATAAAAATGACGCTAAATCAATGAAATGACGACTAATTGGAGAAAATTCAATATCTTGGAAAGAATATAAGTATCTACTAAAAGAATAACATTTTTTTGACTGTAAAAGTAGTAAATTCATTGCATTATATAAGGAAAGTCATGTGCTGCCCACATCAGACTTTTTAACACTTTACAACACAGTTGAAAAGTGTTTATGACTTTGTTCATTCTGTCTGTCTGTCTGTCTCTCCGTTAGCACGATGACTGCCGTAAAAATGACTTTATCAAAATGAAATTTTAGTATGCTGTTCAGACGGTCTGTGGAACTTATGGGAATATAAATGAATAATAAATAACACCCAATTAGTTTTCGACTGAACCCAGGTTGAAAAAATGAAATAAATTGAACCCTATGGGACCTAATTTTCAAACATTTTTAAGCGAATTTAAAATTCCCAAAATGCTTCAAAAGTTTTAGGAAATATTCAAATTATCCCATAAAAAATTTGAAAAAAATTTCAACAAAATATATTCAGTAATGTTTTAAAAAAAAATTATAATAATTACATCAATATTATATGAAGAGATCACGTGACCCACTTCAAAATAAAATATGGTATCCATCTTGTGTCAAAATCGTTATTTTTAAAGTTCTTTTTAATATATATTTAGTGTTGTATCCGTCCTAAAACCGCTTTATTTTTGCTTAATTTCTGTGCATCTACGTTCTGAAACAGGGCAATTACAATATATTTCAGTTTAAATGATCATTAAACTTTGATTATTTCTACAACGAAGCCTAATTTTCAGTTATGGAGAATGTAAACAAATAAAGATATAGAATGAGTTGTATAAGAATTGCTGAATTTCTTTAACGCAAAATTATTTAGCTCTGGAGTCTACAATGTAGCTGATATGAATGAAACATTCGTTGATTTTACATAGAGAAGCAGACGATTTTTTCGAAGTTTTAAGCATAGAATTAAATTACTTGCACCTCCATGGTTTTAAGTTTTTAAATAAAATAAATTATTGTAGTATTGTGATGAATGAAAGGAATGGAATGAAAGTGTATGAATGAAATGTTTACAGCTTTTACATAGAGAGCCAGGCGATTTATATTTCAATGACGTCATTTTAATAATCAATGACGTCATTTGAATAAAGTTCATTTTTTTCGATAAAGTTTGAAGTTTTCAATTATAATAAATTATTGTAGTATTGTGATAATTTAAAAAATATTACCAGTGAATGTATCGCGTTTTAGAGATGCTTAAATAAAATTGCATTGCAGTTGGAATGTGTTTCATAATCAATATTTTATGCATGATTGATCGTTCTTGTTTATTTCTATTTAGAGCTTATTTAACCATTTAAACATTTCTCCATCTTAATTTCATTGTAAAGGATGTTTAAAGGTTTGATGATAGGAGAGGAGTGGGGTGGTGCGACAATTTCATAAATGAACATCATTTTGGCATCGTGATATTGTTCTAATTCAGGTAGGAAGATGATAAGTACGTTTTGATAAATGAGTAACGGTGTGAACTATTAAAAGTGTGCTACGGTGGATGTTTATTTACGTCTGTTGTTTGCTCTAGTGGCTATAAAATGCTTGTTAAGAAAGATATGGCTAAATAATGCGAATCTGCTGCCAAAGGACAAGGAAGATTTATACGGTTTTATTGAAACACCTCCTTGCCAATTACAAACTCACCCGGAGACAGTCATGCCATTATTTATATAATTTTTTTCGTTAGTTCCCTGGGCATCATTTAAACTTTCATTGCTACGTTTTAGGTATGATTGTTCCGTTATGTTGATTGATTTTTTTTTTCTCATCAATAAATTCAATTCTGATGCATTTGCTAAGCAAAACTTTCTTTTGTAATCATTGTTGCTACACTGTAAAACATGCTGCAACCTTTGCCCATTTTTTTTCAGCTACTTTGTTGATAATTTCGACAAACTGATAAGGATAGACACAATTACAGCCGTCCCGGTCGTCCAAACGGTTACCTTACACCTTTCTGGTAGGTCGGACGGTCTGGGTCTCAACAACAACAATTACAGCATGAAAATTCCAACTTCATTTCTGAAATATCCAGCTAATATATATATGTATATATATATATATATATATATATATATATATATATAATATCAAAATAGTAAATCCAATGGTAGGATGGAAGAAGTAACTCATAATACACTATCGTAAAAATATTTTTAAGCCTAAAGAATACAATGAAATAAAATTAAATTCAACAATAAAGAGGAAATTATAATTCAAAAAGCTAAAGATAATCAACAAATGTCAATGGAGAGGAATCGAAAAAAGAATACCAAAATAATCCAGCATTAAATCTTGAACGTGGAAGAGCTCTAGGCTTAAGCATAGTTCATTTCGATAAAACTCTCTATCAAGTCCTAATATTTTAAACGAAATGAACACAAAAATGCTTGTTTCTGAAACACAAGATAGATTTTACCTATATATATAATTTACAGTTATGCACACAGAAACGTAGAATCAGCATTAATGAACAAGGTATGACCCTTGATACCGTGCATGGTTTAGGAAAATCTTTTCAATTTTTTTCAATTCATTCATTTTCAAAAAAATTTTTGGGAGCAAGAAAGACTTAGCTCCAAGTTGCAAAAACTTTTTTCTGTTTTGCAACTTTTCATCTTATACACTATTCATGTATTTACACCATGTATGTTTATGCAGGAAACAAGGGAATTATTACCTTACGTATCTGCATTACATATATAATTTATAACAAAATATTTAATCTAAGGGTGTAGTTAAGGGATTATAATTGTAATGTCAGAATGGCATCAACTTGTAATGGCGGTACCACATTGTAAATGCCGGAAATCAGTATAATAATGTCACTTGTAATAATAACTCTTGTAATAATAACCATCAGATTGGAACATTTCAAAAAGGCAAATGGCACGTTAAATAGTGGAGTACTAGCAAATATTTAAGTTGTTAATAATATAGAATAAATCACCATATCATACTAACTTGGTGATGGGCGCCAGGACCCACCAATGGCTGGAATATTAAAATATGGTAAGCGGGACACGTGTATGCAGAATGATTACCAACTTTTGATATTAATTCTTTACTTTAATATGTTAAATTACATATATATATATATATATATATATATATATATATATATATATATTCAAGAGTATCATAACAAATTCATATCAAATTATATATCAAATTATATTCTTTCAAATACTTTAACACATCACCATATTTCAGCATTTGAAGGTATTTCGCGTTATCAATTTTAAACTTTATCATTCTACTTGGCATGGAACTGACATCCTATCAAGAAAATATATTAAAGAATCCCTTGAGCAAGTTCGTGTAATCAGTTCATCCTGTTTAGTTCGATGGGCATAAAACCCGATGTTCCATCCATTCTCAAAATAACTATATAATATTATCTTTATTTATTAGGCTTATAGCTAAGAGCCAAGTTTTTTTTCAAATAAATCCTTTCTTAGAAATATTAAATTTACAATAATACCAGATGGTTTTGGTCTTCATAAAATTATGGCCAATGCGAGATGGAATACCAATTTAAATTTTGATCTTTGAAATTTTAAACTTTATAAAATTTGGATCGGACCGTCCGTAGGTTCATCTCGTACGCTTCCTTTGCTCCATCTCCTCGAAAAGATAGCGTCTTTCACACACACCGCTACTCTCGTGACGTCGGCAAAACATGACGCACTTCAAAATTCTCCTATCCAAGACGACAACACGTTCCGCCTTTCCAACCAACCGGGGAATGGCTCAGATCTAGAGCCTCAAAACTCTCTCAAACTTTACTTTCCCAGCCGCCGAGAAAAAACAAGCAAAAGCTGATACAACTACACAAATAACGGTTTCCCAAAATATGGAAGTGAAAACTTCAAACTGAAAGTTCAATACAACGTGCGGATTCTTTCTCACATTCTCAACGTGCGGATTCTTTCTCACAGAAGAACATTTAAATCAGAATATATTATACAATTACACTCAGTACGAAAATACATTTAAATCAGAAAAATTGAGAATTTATAAAATACCGACACGACATAATCACCAATCCTTACTACATGTCAATCTTTTTCAATTCCTTAACTTATATATAGAACAGGGGAAAAGGGGTATTTTATACCAATTTAGTACCTGTTTTATTTATAATGTTTTATTTATATTCTCTTTAACATCTTCACAAACTTGTATCGTCATTATTGATATCAAATATTCAATCCAGACCTTCTTATTTTCATTTTTGATATACAGAACTATTTCAATAAATGATCAATCTCTGGTATAAATAATACAAGTAAATTAGAAAAGTAAATTAAAATTCTTCAATTATATATATATATTCAGCTAATATAAATATCTATACAGGGTGAGTCGGAATTGTTTTTACAAAACCAGAGGGGTGATAGTATCCCACCAGACGAGCAATAATTACCATGGAACATAGGGTCGCATTGCACTCTGAGAGGCAGAATAGAGGCACGTCGAACCGCGTCAAACATGACGCAGTCAACGCCTCGGACGTCATTGTGTACCTGCCTACGTAGTATCTCCTACTCCAGACACGAACGCGGTTACCGTATGCAAATGTCCAGGGAGCAGAATCAGCATAACTGGCTCCTAGTAAGTTCCGGCGATAGCCAATCCGAGCACACGTTGCCCTTTAAAAACCGGCACAACTTCAACGCTGCAAGTTATTCCCACTGGACTTTTTCTTCTGGGGCCACATGAAATCTTTAGTGTACGAGACGCCTGTGGACTCGGCGGAAAATCTCTTCGCGCGCATCGTTGTTGCCGCAGACCACATTAACACAACACCCGGAATCTTCGAGAGGGTGCGTCAGTCATTCCTTCGCCGATGTGAACGGTACAACGACACGCGTGGTCGCCACTTTGAGCACTTGCTGTGAGTTTGTCGCTGCACAATAAATCTGTTTGTACAATTTTTGGTATCGTTCATTCACTTTCCCAACACTGGTGTACGTGCAGGTTCGTATTCTAATTTTACTTTTTTCTGCCTCTCTGAGTGCAATGCGACCCTATGTTCCATGGTAATTATTGCTCGTCTGGTGGGGTACTATCACCCCTCTGCTTTTGTAAAAACAATTCCGACTCACCCTGTATATACTAATTGCCAAGTGTCCGTCTGTCTGTCACGCTTTTTTTAGGCACTTCCCGAATAACGTTCTCTAGAGGGGGTGCTCCATACCAAAACGTTCGAAAAGTGAAATGATAGGAAAGTATGCTTGTATATGCCATAAGATAAAGACTTCAAATTTGGTGTATGGGTAAATCGTTCGAAAGGAAGAAAGTGTGCAATTTCAGATTTCCAATATTTTCTACTTAAGGGGGTGCCGCACACCAAAATGTTCGATTTACCGAATAAATGAGAAACGGCTCCTTTAAAATTGGATAGAGGCTTGAAATTAGGTATATGGACTAATATTTGATGAAAACATCCAAGACGAATAGAGTTTTTCAAAAATGTTCGTTTATGGGGGTGCTCCAGAGAAAAACGTTCGAAAGGTGAATTGATAAGAAAATGTACTTCGGGATGAGATTGATATTTGAAATTTGGTGTACAGGTAGAGTTTGAAAGGAAGAAAGTGTACAATTTTCCAATATTTTCTACTTTAGGGGATGTCACACACAAAAATGTTCGATTTTCGGTATGAAGTAGAAACACCCCTTTTAGAACGTGATAGAGGCTTGATATTTGGTATATGGGCGAATCATTTAATAGAAAACCCAAGAAGAATGGAGTTTTTTAAAAATGTATATTTAAGAATGGTGAGTACCTCACAGAAAAACATTCGAAAGGTGAAATGATAGAAAAAGCTTACTTCGCGATGAGATAGAGACTTCTAATTTGGTATACATGTACGAGTATATAGTTAAAAAGGAAGAAAGTGTGCAATTTCAGGTTTCCAACATTTGCTATTGTAAGGGGTGCCGCACACTAAAATGTTTGATTTGAGGAACAAATGAAAAACGCCTCCTTTGCAATGTGATAGAGGCTTGAAATTTAGTATATGGGGTAATCATTTGATAAAAAAAAACCTAAGATTATTGCGGTTTTTCAAAAATGATCATTTAAGGGGGTGCAACACAGAAAAACGTTCGAAATATGAAGTGATAGAAAAACATGCTTCACGATGGTGTACTGGTTGATAGGGAGAAAGTGTGCAATTTTAGATTTCCAGTATTTGCAAATTTAGGGGTGCCGAACACCAATATGTTCGATTTTCGGAATAAATGAGACACGCTTCCTTTTAAATGTGATAGAGGCTTGATATTTGGTATATGGGCCAATCATCTGGTAGGTAACCCAAGACGAACATACTTTTCCAAAAATGTCCATTTATGGGTGTGCTCCACAGAAAAACGTTCGAAAGGGGAAATGATAAAATAGTATGCTTCGAGATGAGATAGAGACTTTAATTTGGTGTACTGGTAGACAGTTCGAAAGGAAGACGTGCGCAATTTAAAATTTACAATATTTTTCTTCTTTAGGGGGTTCCGTACACTAAAATATTCGATTTGCCGAATAAATGTAAAACGCGAATTATTAAAAAAAATGACAATATTCAACGGTTGCTTATTGCGAGACCATTGATTTTCAACGGGTATTCGGCTAGTATATATTAATTATCGTAACTATCAGAAACCTTACTCCCCATTACGGACAGGTGATTCCCCTGAAACTTACAATAACATGCTTGCAAATGTTTTACAGAGCATGCTTATATTTTGCTTGACAGGAAATAAAAACTGTTCATCTGATCTGTTAATAATATATATTCTAAAAACTCCTAAAGGATTCGCGAACCACTGGTGGCTACTACTGTTCAAGTAGTTAATTACTTTCTTTACTTTTCCAAAATGTAATTTAGTCTACGGTCCGTTATTCCGCGCGAAACAATTTTCTCTCTTATCGAAAATTGTATCGATCTCAAATATTACACCCACAGAGCATGGCCACGGGCCGAAAATCGGTTTCCATTATGCGGCGCCCTTTCGAGATTTTACAATAACGTGACAAAATTTACCGGACTGCTGCACCTCGAACACACGTATTTACGGAGTAGAGGTGCCAGTGCCCTCTGGAGGGACTCGAATAGGGAAGCTGATCATCCATTCATGAAAAGGGTACAGTACGATATGCCCAGACAAGGCAATCTGTCAGCCGTACATTCTCTCGCCGACAAATATCGACCCTGTTTATTTGGAGAAGACAATTTGGCAGAAGCGTCTCATCCTTTGTGGGAAATAAGCGTTTCATCACTTCTCGAATCTTTCGAAAAAAATTTCTTGGGTGAAATTCGAAGGATGTAAGGCGTCCGATGTTGCAAATTACAATTTGAATAACAAAACTGACTGCTTCTTTATATAACCCGCAATAAATTGTAGTAAGATGAAATAAAAGTTTAATTCCATAAAATAAATTGTTGGAAATAAGGTTCCTGATAGTTATCATAATATATATACGATATATATATAAATACAAAAATAACATTTCGGCAGACGATGATTAGCTGAATATTTCAGAAATGAAGCTGGAATTTTCATGAACGCCTGTCATTGCGGCATTTCTGGTAGTTTGCCTAAATGATCAACAAAGTAGGGGAAAAAAGGTGAACAAAGGTTGCAAGATGTTTTATAGTGCAATACATTTTCAATTTTTGGTATTAGGTTTCACTTTTCTTATTTAAAAATGCTCCATATTGCCAATTAAAGAGGGTGATTATTTGAAATCTGCACATTTGATGTTATTTGAAATAAGTTTTAATTTTATGTATTATTTTGTGCTATAAAACATAGTTTAATCGATATAAAACATAAGAAAGAAAGAAAAATCTTGCGTAGAAAAAATCATGAGCAATCCACATCCGATTGTTTGCCAAGAGTGTTTGTGTTTATTGTGATTGTAATAAAGCATTTAATATCAATGCATCTTTTTCAATTATTATATATACCAGTATTTAAACCTGTCAAAAACAGGGAAATTAGCCCCCCCCCCCTAAAAATAAAGTTGTTTTACAGTATATGTGGCTTGGGGCGCGGTAGCCCATTGGTTAGCGCGCTGGAGTTGCACTCGGTAGGCCCGGGTTCGATTCCAGCCACTGCCAAAACTGCCGCCGTGTTCACGCGGAGTACGATCACGTTAAACATGTGGGTCCGTAAGTCCTTCCGAGAGGTTGGTGGTAGGGGAAGGAGGGTACGGTCCCTGTGGATGCCTCCCCCACTGGGTTCCGGTCCAAATTGGGTGGCACTTCCCGGCCATCCAAACAGTTACCTTACACCTTTCTGGTAGGTCGGACGGTCTGGGTCTCAACAACAACAACAGTATATGTGGCTTAAAGTCGAAATCAGTCGTCTTAATCGAAAATCCAGCCCCGTTAGATTCTGTCTAAGGGTGTTATTACACGAAGCAATTCCTTCCAGCAATTTTTCAACAACACCATACATTTCAATGAAAAGAAATCTTGCCACCGAATTGCCGCAATTTTTTCGAATTCAGCAATAAAAATTTCTCAATTTCGGAGTGCAAACCATTCAGAGGATGAGAAGATTGGACATCACTCCTCTCCGCATTTCTTCTTTCCATTGGCATTAAAGATAGCGATTGCAAGCACATCTCAAGCAACTCAATTGCGTTAGAATCTGGAGATGGAAAAAAAATAATAGAACTTCTACCAAATTACATACACCTGTGGGATATAAAGGTGCAAATTACACGGGGGGGGGGGGGGGGACCCACTAAAGAATGCTTCCTGGAATGAAGTCGGCGGCATTAGATACGAGGGACCTGTTAGATGTGGGGCCTAAAGTATGATTGACGGGCGAAATTGCCGAAGTAATTCAATAAAAATTAAGTATGACAATAAAATGAAGTAAGGCAATAAAATGAAGTATATACAGGGCAATAAAAATTGCCCTGTGTAACACCATGATGGTCGATTCTGTACATGTGTAAATGTCTTCCAAGTCGTTCGGGGCTTCTAGGGGGTCTGCAAAGACGTTTCGAACCCTCCCTCTATTTCATATGCTCCTGGGAGCAGTCGAAAACTCAGCTCCGTTAGGTTCTATCCCACGGCCGATACTATAAATGTACAAAAATTGAAACTTTTATAACTCACCATGAGGCTTCTCGAAGGTTTAGAAAGACTTGTTAAAACCATCCCAGTTACGCCTCGCAGGAGAGAAATTGAAAATCTGGCTTCATTATTTTCTCCTGTAGTATGCAAAAATTCAGCCCTTTTGATCACGGCGTGCGTTTCTGAAAGATCTCGAGAGGCTTTTCAGATCTCCATATTCCACACCCTCAGAGGGAAAAATAAAAATCCGACTCCGTTGGTTCTTTCCTGTTGTTGTTGTTGAAACCCAGACCGTCCGACCTACCAGAAAGGTGTAAGGTCCGTTGGTTCTTTCCTGTGTAAAGTGTGCAAAGTTTCAGTTCTTTAGGTCTCGGGGGGGGGGGGGGGGGGATTCTGGAGGATCTGAAAGGAAACAAAACACGTAAGACAAGTATTATGTGGATTGTTTTCATATTGATATGCATAGCCATCTTTCCGATAGCGTTCAATGTATGCTGTTTGATGCTCAAGACGTGTATATTAATCAAAAATCTTATATCCAATTTTTATTTTCTCATATTATTGTACTAGGAAATGTACCCAACATTACCCCGTTGCAGGGACTAATTTAATTCATTCATTCAATTTTTGAAAAGGCGTAGTCGCGCCCCGCCCTGCCATGTTGTATTTATCCTCCTATTTATGTATAAACCCAACAACCCTTTTACGATAAATACATCACTGCTTCCCATAGCAACAGGCAGATTGTGACGTCGGTTGCAACGCAGTGTATACCAACTGGCGAACCAAAGAATGATGACTTTCGACAGCGGAATCGAAATTCTCTTTTCATGCTTTTGCTTGAAAATTTATAGAAAATCAGAAAATAGAGTAATTTTAAAAAAATGTGCTGCCTTAGAATGCGAAGATATACACGCATATGTTTTCCAAACTATAGAATTGAGCTAATTTTTCATTTGCGACGAAATAAGAGTTAGATAACTTAAAACATGCATATTTTGATGTATTTAAAAATAAATAAATAAATAGGAAGGAATTGTTCTACAAATTCAGTTCAAAGATCGTTAAAAAGAATGTTCTTTGATCTTTCCGAAAATGTCAAGGTGAAAACTCTGTAATAATATTTTCAGTCGCTAAAGAACTTATTTGTGTAAAAATCCTTTAAAATCGTTCTTCAACATAAAATAACTAATTAGAAGTTAAACATAAAAAATCTCGCCGAGGGTCATTGTCCGGTGACCCGAAGTACCACTGTCGAAAATTTCATCGCTGTCCGATGTTTCGCTATAGACGATATAGAAAGACATTCAAACATATTTTTGAAGGTAGAAAAAATATTGTTTCCTTTCGAATTCGCACTTTTGACGGGTAAGTATGTTTTAAGACTTCCTCAATCCACTTCGAACACTTTCGTATAGATGTGAGTGAAGGAGGGGTGGGGGAACACAATAACAAATGAACGAGTGCAACTATCGTTACAAAATTTTATGCGTAGACATGTGAAAAAAAAAACTACAATATTTTGAAATTCTCATAATTGAAACATGAATGATTCTTAGTTGTGTAAAATTTCCATAAGTATATTTCCTATGAAAATTGTTAGTAATTTCAGGAACAATGATAACAGTATATTGAGAACATTTTTAATCCAACCCACAATATGATTGTCAATGGCATCGAAATAACTTATATTAAGACTGGTCAGGGACACCTATACAGGGACACCTATATTGTGGGTTCCCCTATAGACATTTATCACCCCCTTCTATGTCTAATTTTTCTCTCTTTGTAAATTTTCATATTGTTCTTTCTCTTCTTTCTCTCTCTCTCTCTCTTTCTCTCAAAAAGAAAAAAGCGGAAGGGGAGGGGCCGGCCCTGTTGGTGCTCGCCTCCTACTCGGGTGGTATCTCCCCCCCCCCCTCCACACACACACACGGGCGACCCTGGATACGTAAACTAAATGCATCCAACAGCGTCATTAATCTGTTGCCAACTTAAAAAAAACTTCGTAAAAAAAAAGAGTTTTTTTTTTTTACGAAATATTTCAAACAAATATTTTAAACACCTTTCTGTCATTCTGATGCAGCAAATGTATAAAAGATGTATAAAAAAAATAAAATTCGACTAGTGTCTCTTCGTTCTCTTGATATTTGAATTCACGAAAGTGTACGTTTCCTTTATATTGCAAAGTATAAAAAGTGTTGGAAAAGAAAAGGCACATTTCAGAAAGCCTTCAAACCGATTTATTTTTTTATCCCCCCCCCCCCCCCGATTCTAAAATAGAGTTCAGCTGCTAGCAAACCGTGATATTCTGACACCGATGAGATGTTAGTACAAGCAGTCATTTATAAAAGGGTGAATGTGTGAACACTGTCGACTTTTATTGCTTCCCAGATATCAAAGGGTGCGAAACATTATAAACAAACATCAGACAAGCCAATATCAAAAGTGTCCTTCCTCTCAAAGAAAGGCGCGTTGCGAAATTTCTTCTATCACGGCTCGAAAGTTATCTCTTTTCAAAGTAGATTGCATACCTCTCTGCAATATATAAATCTGAATTGTCCAATGTTGATTTACGTGTTTTTATAAACAACGGTTTGACTGATGACGGTCCCACTCTTTTAAGTCGGGGCACACTCAATTTTATTAAAAGCCTTGGTGGGTGTTCACGTTATTATCTTAAAGTAATATACGTTGATGTTTATTAGTATTTCTTGAAATCTAACCTAGCTTAGATATAAAGGGTGTCCTAAAATTCACGCAAGAAGTAATTTTCATAGAAAGCACAGATTTATAATTAATTGTAAATTTTTTATTGATTCATGAAGTATACAGTATAGGGTTATGTATGGAATAGCATATCGGGTAAATGGCCTCCACGGCTTTGCTGGTACATACGCGCTCTTTTGTTGAAATTTTCCATGACCATTTTGCATAAATGTGGCTGAATTTCGTTGATACAACGCTCAATTTCCTCCTTCAAGGCGCGAGTGGTCGTGGGCTTGTTGGCATGAACCTTAGACTTCAAAAAACTCCAAAGAAAAAGTCCAACGCCGTTAAATAGTATGATCTGGGCGGCCATTTCTGGTCACCAAAACGGAAAATTACACGACCAGGAAATGACTTATGCAGTAATTGAATTGTTTCTCGAGCTGTATGACATGTGGCACCGTCTTGTTGAGACCACATGTCGTCCACATCCATGTCTTGCAATTTAGGCACAAAAAACTGGAATATCATGTCGCGATAGATTATTTTTAAAATATTGCTCAACAATGAAAACCCGTTGTTCTTTCGTGAAGCGCTCCATTTTTAGTAACCCTTCAGCTGTCACGCTGTCTTTTTTTTTTTTTTCGTTGCCAACACTTTATCACACAAATGGCGCAAAATTCAAATCTTGCGTGAATTTTAGGACACCCTATATATGATCGAGATAGGAAATAAATATAGATATGCTGATTACAAAATATAGCTAAAAATATATTGATTCCTTTTTTTTTCTTACATAACTAGCAGAAATACCCGACTTTGCCTTGAATTATACTTCAATAAAGTTATTTCTGTATGGAATGTGGAATATTTTAACCATAAACTTGCTCCCAATAGGCAGAAAGATTAAAAATGTAAATCCGTTACGGTCCTTTCCAATAATCGCCGGATATAAGCAAGCATTACAGTCAAACGAAAAGGTATTATAATTCCCTATATGCTAGTTTCAGGTGTAGAAGGACAAGTTCCATCATGCATAAAGCATTGATTATGAAACACTTTTCAACTGAAATGCAATTTTATTTAAACATCTCTAAAATGCAATATATTCAGCACTGATATTTTTAAATTATCTCAGTACTACAATAATTTGTTATATCTGAAAACTTCATCAAGAAAAATGAACTTTATTTAAATGACGTCATCGAAATATAAATCGTCTGGCTCTCTGTGTAAAAGCAGTGAATGATGTAAAAGCATACACATGTCTCTATGTAAAAGCAGACATATCGCTTTTATTCCAGACTCCAGAGCTAAATAACTTTGCGTGAAAAAAAATTCAGCAATCTTATGCAAACCATCTTACAATCACTTGTTTACATTCTGCATCCATTAAAATTAGGCTTTGTTGTAGAAATAATCAAAATTTGATGATCATTTAAATTAAAAAATATTGTAATTGCGTTAGCGCAGAATATAGAGAAAAAAATATGGATACCATATTTTATTTTGAAGTGGGTCACGTGATCTCCTCCTATAGTATGGGTGTAATTATTATTTTAATTTTTACTTAAAAAACTACCGAACATATTTTGCTGACATTTTTTTATACATTTTATGGGATAATTTGAATATTTCCTAAAATTTTCGAAGCAATTTTTGAATTTTAACTTTGCTTGAAAAATTTTTGAAAAATTTGGTCCCATAGGGTTCAATGTATTTCATTTTTTCAACCCGGGTTCAATCCAAAACTAATTGGGTAATATTATTCATTTACATTCCCATATGTCCCACAGATCGTCTCAACAACATACTAAAATTTTATTTTGATAAAGTCATTTTTACGGCAGTTATCGTGCGAATGGACAGACAGATAGAATGAACAAAGTCATAAACACGTTCCAACTATGTTGGAAAGTGTTAATAAAACTTGAATAAAAAAAACTTCCATTGACCGAATCTCATTTATTGAAAAAAATTCCTTCGGAATTGATTATGCATTTTAAGAGATAAATCGTAGATATTAGTATTATATTTTCGAAATTTCACTTTTGTACAAACAATAACGTAGTATGAAAATTAGAAATATGTTTTGCAATAAACTCGCTTGTTATTGGGAACAAACTGGTGGATAAAGTGTCTAAATATATTGAATCATTTATTCTCCATGTGTAATCCAGGCAGATAGCAACAAATTAATTCTTTTCTTTTTTAATTCATTTCTTTTTATTCGTAATTCACTGTTCACACCCCAAAACTTGCATCAGAATATTTCCTGGACTTATTACTTGAAAGGAAAAAAATCACCAAAATATACCACGTGGTTCCAAAAGCGTGCGTTCACATTTTACTTTTCATATAACAGGAGTGTTTCACGGCGAGTTATCAGAAGTTAATCGTAAAATTAATTATTAAAAATTACGAAAAAAAGAACAAGTTTTTCAATGCCCCAACGCATGGAAAAGTAGAAAATAAATCTTAATCACACACGAAATTGAACTATATTGATGGTGTAGGCCAGTCTTTTTCAAAGTTTTTTTTTGTAGGGGAGTCCCAAAACGAGAAAAAGTTCCTCGTGGTCCAAAGTATGCATTCCCTTTAGAATACTGTCCAGGGTACGAACTTGAAGAGGGGCTGGAGGGAAATTCAAGGGAGTGGGGAGGGGGCTCAGACACGCCAAAAACACAATCATTAGCATTTATAAACCATAATCGTTACTATTATATATTTCAAGTCATATATATTATAAATAATTGCAAAACAAAGAATCTGATGTGGGCAGCACATGATTTTCCTTATACAATGCAATTAATTTATTACTTTTGCAGTAAGAAAAAATTAGGTTATTCTTATAGTAGATACTTATATTCTTTCAAAGTTATTGAATTTCCGTCAATTAGTTGTCATTTTCATTGATTAAGCGTCATATTTATCCATTTGACGAGATTTCCGTTAATTTGGCAACTTTTAAAAAAGTCGCCATGTTGGCGACATTTTGTAAAATTCGTCGCCAAAATCTCGGCAAGCTGGACTGAGAAATAAGTTATTCTTATAGCAAATAAGTGACTATTGGCGTTCAAATACAAAAGTATTACTCAAAGTATCTTTTCTCATGAATGGAACGAACTAGATTCACGAGAATGATGTCACCCAATTTATCGTATGATATTACATATGAAAAGTGAACATGTTTCTCCACAGTTAATATTTTTTTTAATTTATGGGATTTTTTTGATAAATTTATTTGAAAAATGTGCAATATCTCGAGCACCGTTCATGTAAGCGTTCAAAAGTTTATGTCAATCGTTTTCTAAGGAAAAATTACATAAGAAATGTCTATTTGTGTAACTTTATTAAAGGTTTTGATTTTTTGATGATTTTTTCAAAATTTCACTCGAAAATTTAGGGGGGTTCTGAACATTCGATTGTGGTTAAAAACAACAGGCTTCCAGTATTCACGGATTGAAATGTTTGAACCAAATTTCATTCGAATCGCTCCATTCGTTCGTGAGATATCGTCTCCACAGACTCACTGACACACACACACACACACACACACACACACACAAACTGACAGACATCCCCTCAAAAATGTTCGATTCGTGACCAGGGATGCTTGAAATGTGCTCTCCCGTCCAAAACTCGAATTCGCATTTTCGACCCCGTTACAGTACTTTCCTTATACATTATACATTATACTATGTACATAAGGAATGTAATAATTGCATATTTATATTTGCATACTAAGAGCTGATTATTAATATCCATATTCCTACTATATATCAATATTAATATATAAAAATCTGATGTGGGCAGCACATGACTTGCCTTATATAATACAATGAATGTATTAGTTTTACAGTCAAAATATAATGTATAAGATCCACGCGGCTGTGTTTTTATCGTTGAATTGTACATTGGGCAATTTTCCAGACGACAATATGTAAAACTATTTCAAAGTATTCAATTAACTTATACTTCGAGAAACTCAAAATAAACAATTATCAATATTGATAGCATCATCAATAAGCGATATATCAAAATACTTTAATAATTATTTATAATCTATATTTAAAATACTTTAATAATTACTTCATCAATTAGGAGTAATTTTCATTAATGTAACGTCATTTTTTCAATTTTAACGATATTTTTGTCAATCTGGGGCGAAATATCGCCCAGTTGGCGATACTTTGCTAAATTATTCGTTGAGTTTGCCAAATGCATCACCAAGTGTTACAGACAAACGGAGAGAAGAATATTTATTATATACTAGAAGGTATGCCCGTCATATGACGGAAATCAAAATTTGCGATACATTACTTCCCGCTTGACTTCATTTTTATCAATTTGGCGACATTTTTTTCATTTTAGCAACATTTAAAATAGTGGCCAAGTTGGCGACGTCCCGCTAAATTTCTCGCCAAGCGTTACGAACAGACGGAGAAATGTGTTATTCTTATAGTTTGCGCTTATGTTCTTTCCAAGACTTTTATCATCTAGTAGTCATTTTCATTGATTTAGCGTCATTTTTATCAATTTGGCGACATTTTCGTTAATTTGGCAACATTTAAAAGTCGCTAAGTTGGCGGCATTCCGCCAAAATCTCGCCAAGCGTTATGGACAGAGAAATAAGTTATTCTGGCAGCAGATAAATGAATATTGGCGTTCAAAAATATTATCTAAAGTATCTTTTCTCATGAATGGAACTAGCTAGATCCACGAGAATGATGCCACCAAATTTATCGCATGATATTACTTATAAAAAGTGAACATATTTCACAATAGGTAATATATTTATTTTTATTTTATATGATTTTTTGATAATTTTTTTTAAAAATGTGCAATATATCGAGAACGGTTCATTCTAGCGTTCTAAAATTTATGTCAATCGTTTTCTAATGAAATATTACATAAGAAATGATTATTTACGTAACTTTATTAAAGATTTTAATTTTTTGATAATTTTTTCAAAATTTCACTCGAAAATTTAAGGGGGGTTCTGAATGTCCGATTGCGTAATAAAAAAATCTGATGTGGGCAACACATGACTTTCCTTATATAATGCAATGAATTTACTACTTTTACAGTAAAAAAAAATAGGTTTTCCTTATAGTAGATACTTATATTCTTTCCAAGATATTGAATTTTCGATAATTAGTCGTCATTTTCATTGATTTAGCGTCATTTTAATCCATTTGGCGAGATTTTCGCTAATTTGACAACATTTCGAAAAGTCGCCAAGTTGGCGACATTCCGCCAAATTCGTCGCCAAAATCTCGCCAAGCTTTACTGACGGAGAAATAAGTTATTCTTATAACAGATAAATGGCTATTGGCGTTCAAATACAAAAGTATTACTCGAAGTATCTTTTCCCATGAATGGAACGAGCTAGATCCACGAGAATGATGTCATCAAATTTATCGCATGGTATTACATAAGAAAAGTGAACATGTTTCTCAATAGGAAATAAATATTTTTATTTTATATGACTTTTCGAAAATTTTTTTTGAAAAATGTAAAATATCTCGAGAACGGTTCATGTTAGCGTTCTAAATTTTATGTCAATCGTTTTCTAATGAAAAATTACATAAGAAATGTCTATTTGCGTAACTTTATTAAAGGCTTTGATTTTTTGACGATTTTTTCAAAATTTCACTCCAAAATTTAGGGGGGTTCTGAACATTCGATTACGTTTAAAAACAATAGGCTTCCAGTGTTTACGGATTGCGATTTTTGTACCAAATTTCGTTCGAATCGGTCCATTCGTTCGTCAGTTATCGTCTCCACAGACCCACTGACACACACACATACTTTCACACACACACACACACACACACACACACACACACATACACACACACAGACATCACTTCAAAAATGTTTGATTCGTGATCAGGGATGCTTGAAACGTGCTCTCCCGTCGAAAACTCGAATTCGAATTTTCGACCCCGTCACAATACTTTCCTTATACATTATGTATATAAGGAAAGTAACAATAGGCTGCAAGTATTCATGGATTGTAATTTTTGTACCAAATTTTGTTCGAATCGCTCCATTCTTTCGTCAGTTATCATCTCCACAGACTCACTGACACACACACACACATACTTTCACACACACACACACATACTTTCACACACACACACACACACATACACACACACACAGATCATCTCAAAAACATCTGATTCGGGATCAGGGATGCTTGAAACGTGCTCTCCCGTCGAAAACTCGAATTCGAATTTTCGACCCCGTCACAATACTTTTCTTATACATTATATGTATATAAGGAAAGTAATAATTACAACTGATTTTAATGTAAACATTCACTAGTATTAAAGCTGTTGATAATTTGTAGAAACATTCTGAAAGTTAATACAAGTCAATGCTTTAAGTTAATACAAGTTAATTCAAGTTAATACAAGTTTAAAGTTAATACAAGTCAATGAAATATTTCTTCAAACGAAGTAATTTATAAAAAAGTCTCAAAGAAATTGTTTATGCAAAATTTGAATGACATTTTATGTAGAACTTTATCACTTCTAAACATTTAATATTTTTATCAAGGGGTCTGTATATACCTCTTGGGGGGGGGGGCTTAGCCCCTTCTGGTCCTTGTCTGGCTACGAACCTGATACTGTCGCGGAACCCTAAAACAGTATTCCAAAGTAGGCAGATTCAATTCAAAACAATAATGTATATGAAACTTCTCATTATCCAAAATCAGGATTATACGACATTGTCGAAAGTATTTCATCTGCCTACACCCTCATTTCACTTCTACAATTTTACATACTGTCAATTTGGATTATCAATAATGATAAGACATTTATATTGTTTTGAATTGAATCTGTCTACACCATTAATTTTGTTCAATTGGTTTGCTCGGGATCCAAAGTACACCTGTATCAAATTTCATGGTGGTACTATCAATCATAGTCAATTAAACAAAATTGACTACGACTAGATGGGGGCTACTTGTGATTTGTAGGAAGGTTAGGATCCTTCGGCAGGGTACCTATACTTGAAAGTACAGCTTTGATTCTATAGAAACATGGCGTAAAATGTTTTTAGATTTCATAACATTTTTGGAAGGAAGTTTCTGTTTTTTGTACTTGGTGAGGAATTTTTTTTTACCATGAAGTGGTGTTTTTGTGAGATTTCAATACTTTTTATAGAAATATTCATTAACATGATTACGCAACATTGATATAGCGACATTGCAAATTTTGCTCTCCCGTAGGGCACCATTTTAATTTTTTAAATTAATATATTTTATCAATTCATTCATTTAAATTCATTTATTTTATAAATCCATCCATTTAAATTAATTTATTTGATAAATTCATCCATTTAAATTCATTTATTTTATGCATTCATCCATTTAAATTCATTTATTTTATCCATTCATCCATTTAAATTCATTTATTTTATCCATTCATCCATTTAAATTCATTTATTTTATCCATTCATCCATTTAAATTCATTTATTTTATCAATTCATCCATTTAAATTCATTTATTTTATCAATTCATCCATTTAAATCAATTTATTTTATAAAATCCTCCATTTAAATTCACTTATTACTTTCCTTATATACATAATGTATAAGGAAAGTATTGTGACGGGGTCGAAAATTCAAATTCGAGTTTTCGATGGGAGAGCACGTTTCAAGCATCCCTGATTGCGAATCAAACATTTTTGAAGTGATGTCTGTGTGTGTTGTGTGTGTGTGAAAGTATGTGTGTGTGTGTGTGTCAGTGAGTCTGTGCAGACGATAACTGACGAACGAATGGACCGATTCGAACGAAATTTGGTACAAAAATCACAATCCGTAAATACTGGAAGCCTATTGTTTTTATACGCAATCGCATGTTCAGAACTCCTAAATTTTCGATTGAAATTTTGAAAAAATCGTCAAAAAGTCAAAACCGCTAATAAAGTTACGCAAATAGACATTTCTTATGTTATTTTTCATTAGAAAACGATTGACATAATTTTTAGAACTCTAACATAAACCGTTCTCGAGATATTGCACATTTTTCAAAAAAATTATCAAAAAGTCATATAAAATTAAAAAAAAAATATTTTCTATTGCAAAACATGTTCACTTTTCATATGTAATACCATGCGATAAATTGGGTGACATCATTTTCGTGAATCCAGCTCGTTCCATTCATGAAAAAAGATACTTTGAGTAATACTTATGTATTTTAACGCCAGTAGTCATTTATCAGCTGCAAGAATAACTTATTTCTTCGTTCATAACGCTTGGTCAGATTTTGGCGACGAATTTGGTGGAATGTCGCCAACTTGGCGACTTTTTTATATGTTGCCAAATTCATGGAATTATAGCCAGATGGATAAGAATGACACTAAATCAATGAAAACGACGATTAATTGACGAAAATTCAATATTTTGGAAAGAATATAAGTATCTACTATAAGAAACACCTATTTTTTTTTACTGTAAAAGTGATATATTCATTGCATTATATAAGGAAAGTCATGTGTTGCCCACATCAGATTTTTTATCAAGTCATTCGGTTTTAACAATTCAGTAATTTTATCCTATTTTTTTAAATTCTTAATCAAACTCATTTTCTAGTTTTAAAGAAACGATATCTCTCTCCCACTAGAACACACAGAATGAGCCATCATTCATTAAAATTCTTTCAGAAGTTAAGGTTATATGCCAATCAACATTGAAATGAGAAATGGCCGGATCGAAAATCGTAAAAAGTGCACTTTTAAAGTTTTTTTCCCTCGGATGCTGTCAATTGTAATTCTCTTGGTTTATTTCCTTCAGATTCACGGTCATATTACATAAAAAATCTGATGTGGGCAGCGCATGCCTTTCCTTATATAATGCAATGATTTTACTACTTTTACAGTAAAAAAAGTAGAATATTTTTATAGTAGATATTTATATTCTTTCCAAGATATTGAATTTTCGTCAATAAGTCGTCATTTTCATTGATTTAGCGTCATTTTTATCCATTTAGCGAGTTTTTCGTTAATTTAGCAACATTTAAAAAAGTCGCCAAGTTGGCGACATTTTGGATCAATAATGATAAGATATTTATATTGTTTTGAATTGAATTTGTCTACACCATTAATTTTGTTCAATTGGTTTGCTCGGGATCCAAAGTACACCTGTATCAAATTTCATGGTGGTACTATCAATCATAGTCAATTAAACAAAATTGACTACGACTAGATGGGGGCTACTTGTGATTTGTAGGAAGGTTAGGATCCTTCGGCAGAGTACCTAGAATGTCGCCAAGTTGGCGACATTCCACCAAATTCGTCGCCAAAATCTCGCCAAGAGTTATGGACGAAGAAATAAGTTATTCTTACAGCAGATAAATGACTATTGGCGTTCAAATACAAAAGTATTACTCAAAGTACCTTTTTTCATGAATGGAACGAGCTAGATCCACAAGAATGATGTCACCCAATTTATCGCAGGGTATTACATATGAAAAATGAACATGTTTCTCAATAAGAAATATTTTTTTTTATTTTATATTACTTTTTGATAATTCTTTTTTAAAAATGTGCAATATCTCGAGAACGGTTCATGTTAGCGTTCTAAAATTTATGTCAATCGTTTTCTAATGAAAAATTACATAAGAAATGTCTATTTGCATAACTTTATTAGCAGTTTTGATTTTTTGACGATTTTTTCAAAATTTCACTCGAAATTTTAGGGGGGGGGGGGTTCTGAACATTCGATTGCGTATAAAAACAATAGGCTTTCAGTATTTATGGATTGTAATTTTTGTACCAAATTTTGTTCGAATTAGTCCATTCATTCGTCAGTTATCGTCTCCACAGACTCACTGACACACACACACACACACACACACACACACACACGCACACACACACACGCACACACACACACTTTCACACACACACACACACACACCACTTCAAAAATGTTCGATTCGTGATCAGGGATGCTTTAAACGTGCTCTCCTGTCGAAAACTCGAATTCGAATTTTCGACCCCGTCACAACCTTACCTTATATACATTATTGTATATAAGGTAAGTAAAAAGATCAAGTCTTTAGCCTTTATAGTGGCTGAGAAACAGACCCCTAAAAATCGGCATTTGTTACGTGGCGTATAATACACACTTGCCAGCTACAGATTCAGAAATGACAACTTGGCAGAGCAGGAAAGCTGCCACGTTCCTAAAATTATAAATTCCGAAAAATGCGATCAACAGGAAATGCTTCTCTGGCATTACTAGTCTTTGTACGGCGTGTGTTCTTGAAGGACAACAGAGCAAGTATAAAATTTCTTTTTTAAGCTAAGTAGGTAAAAATATATCAAATTTAAAATACATCATATCGAACCTGCAGTAAGATCTCATTTCAACAACATGACAAAAATATAAGTTTATGTGGATGTCCTTTTTCGTCATTATATCCTCCTCTTTCGATCTAGTTTCGATTTACGAGTTTTCGGAAAATAATATCCAATGCAAATCATTTAAACTGGTTTGGGTAATTTTCTAGTATCAGGTTCTTTTTGAAAGAAAAAATAGTTTGTGTTCTTGAGGGTATATTTTGTGTATTGGTGAATCGTGTTGTTTTCTACAAATAATGTGTGAACTTCATTTTAAATCGTAAAATACCAATCAGGTACTAATTCAAGTGTTTGCAAATATCTGCCTCTATTAACTTGTTTCCATGCACAATAGGGTATTTCATTTTTTAAATAAAACTTTATATAAAGCAGAATAAATATAGCATATTCTATTGATTTGCAATCGTCGTTCCTTCTCTGACGATTATCTCTACCTTATTATGTTAAAAAAATTATTCCTATTATATTAAAAAATCTGATGTGGGCAATACATGTCTTTCCTTATATAATGCAATGAATTTACTACTTTTACAGTTAAAAAAATAGGTTTTTCTTATAGTAGATACTTATATTCTTCCAAAAATACTGAATTTTCGAGAATTTCTCGTCATTTTCATTGATTTGAAGCCATTTTTAACCATTTGGCGAGATTTTCGTTGATTTGGCAAATTTTAAAATGTCGCCAAGTTGACGACATTTTCGACAAATTCGTCACCAAAATCTTGCCAAGCGTTATGGACGGAGAAATAAGTTAGTCTTCTAGCAGATAAATGACTATTGGCGTCCAAATACGAAAGTATTACTGAAAGTTTCTTTATTCATGAATGGAACGAGCTAGATTCACGAGATTGATGTCATCAAATTTATCACATGAAATTACATGTGAAAAGTGAACATGTTTCACAACAGTTAATATTTTTTTTACTGTATGAGATTTTTTGATAAATTTATTTGAAAAATATGCAATATCTCGAGAACGGTTCATGTTAGCATTCCAAAGTTTATGACAATCGTTTTCTAAGGAAAAATTTCAAAAGAAATGTCTATTTGTGTAACTTTATTTATGATTTTGATTTTTTAATGATTTTTTCAAAATTTCACTCGAAAATTTAGGGAGGTTCTGAACATTCGATTACGTTAAAAACAGTAGGCTTCCAGTATTCATGGATTGTGATTTTTGTACCGAATCTCATTCGAATCGCTCCATTCGTTCATGAGATATCGTCTCCACAGACTCACTAACACACACGCACACACAGACAGACATCACCTCAAAAATGTTTGATTCGTGATCAGGGATGCTTGAAACGTGCTCTCCCGTCGAAAACTCGAATTCGAATTTTCGACCCAGTCACAATACATTATGTATATAAGGAAAATAACTTATATACATTATAAACTTATATACATTATGTAACTTATATACATTATGTATATAAGGAAAGTAAAAATACTAAATTATATTCCCCTAAAGCTTAAATAAAACATATAATAATAGTAATATTGTAACAAGAAAGATAAATCATGCTTAAAGCATTGATTATGAAACACTTTCCAACTTCAATGCAATTTTATTTATAAAAGTCGAAAATGCAATACATTCCTCGGTAATATTTTAAAACTTATCACAATACTACATTGATTTATTATATTTGAAAACTTAAACCTTCTTTGAAAAAAATGAACTTCATTCAAATGACGGCATTGAAATATAAATTGCCTGGTTTAAATATCTCTAAAATGCAATACATTCCACGGTAATATTTTTAAAACTATCATAATACTACGATAATTTATTATATTTGAAAACTTCATCGAAAACAACTGAAATAAATTCAAATGACGTCATAGAAAAAATAACACGCCTGGATCTCTCTATAAAAGCAGGATTTCATTCATTTCATTCATCACAATACTATAATAATTTATTTTATTTAAAAATTAAGACCATGGAGCTACAATTCATAAACTTTATGCTTAAAACTTCATCGAAAAAAATCGTCCTTCTGTTTATAAAATCAATTAATATTTCATTCATATCAGCCATGCAGACTCCATGGACTGAATTATTTTGTGTTAAAGAAATACAGTAATTCTAATACAACTCATTCTACATATTTTGCTGTTTACATTTTACATAGGTGAAAAATAGGCTTAGTTGTAGAAATAATCAAATTTGAATGAGAATTTAAACTCAAATATATTGTCATTGTGTTGTTTTAGTATGTAGATGCACAGAATTTAAGCAGAAATAAAGTAGTTTTAGGACGGATACAACACTCAATATGAATTAAAAAGAACTTTAAAAAATCACGATTTTGAAACAAGATGGATGCCATATATCATTTTGAAGTGGGTCATGTGATCGTTTCATATCATGGTCACGTGATCGTTTCATATAAGATGTGTAATTATTAATTTAATTTTTATTTAAAAAACTACTGAATATATTTCGCTGAATTTTTTTTATATATTTTATGGAACAATTTGACTATTACCTGAAATTTTCGAAGCAATTTGTGAATTTTAAATCCGCTTAAAAAATGTTTGAAAAATTAGGTCCCATAGGGCTCAATGTATTTCATTTTTTCAACCCGGGTTCAATCCAAAACTAATTGAGTGATATTATTCATTTATATTCCCATAGGTCCTACAGACCGTCTGAACAACATACTGAAATTTCATTTTGATTAAGTCATTTTTACGGCAGTTATCGTGCTAACGGACAGACAGACAGACAGACAGAATGAACAAAGTCATAAACACTTTTCAACTTTGTTGTAAAGTGTTAAAAATAGTTTAGTTCCCACTCCAATAAATCTTCCGTATATAAACATCTTTTTCAGTTTTCAAAGTTATCATCCAATCATAAAAAGAGAAATAGTGTGGCAAAGGAAAAAGTGAATTTAAGACTCCAAAACTGATATTTTTAAAGTGCAATATGATTATTCTCAGACATACAATCTTCTACCAATTAGAACTTGGTTATATAATATCAGAAAATGCAAATTGAATATTGTTTATGCTAATTTTTTAAAATCAAAATTAACTAATAAGCATTTTAAACATTTATTTTTTGATTTGCTACTTTGTCGTACCAATTTCTTAAACTACCATCTACACAATTATCCTACACATCCTACTGAAAATACTTACTGTGTGATATTCTTCAAGCATCCAATTATTAATTCTCTTAACTTTAATGATATTTTTGAAAAACGTAAACACTTGTTACCTATTGGAAATATCAAACTACTAAAATCTATATGTATAATTTGCCAATTAGTAGAACAGTATTCAATTACAATGAAATATCTAAATCACTAAACTTTGACAATCTTTCTTCTTGTGTTTACAGTGATAAGACGTTTTCGCATTATGTCAACTCATCACATGGACACATTATTACTGGGGATCTTAGTCTTGTTAAGGAAGATATTCTCAGGGGTATTACGAATCAAGGTTCAAAATTTCGCCTTCAATATTGCTACCATCATAAAATATTTCTCCAGTTTTTAACACTTTACAACAAAGTTGAAAAGTGTTTATGACTTTGTTCATTCTGTCTGTCTGTCTGTCTGTCCGTTAGCACGATAACTGCCGTAAAAATGACTTAATCAAAATGAAATTTTAGTATGTTGTTCAGACGGAAAAAAAATTAGTAGGTTTGATCGGCCATTCAGTTTTTTCGATTTTTGATATGTATTTCATCACATTACATAAGTTTTGCGTCAGCCAATTACATTACATATGTATTGAATTCTATAATCGCATAATTTAATTGTTGAACGCACAAGAATTTCCATGTAAATAAATGAAATGTGCAATAGCATATTGTGATGGAATTCTTGCTTAGCAAAGAAAAAATGCATTGATCGCAAATAAACATTGAAGGAGATCTGCATCGTGTTAGTTGGGGTTTTCCTGAAACGGACTGCGTGTCTCGTTAGGTCGCTGAGTTGGTTTTTAACACTTTACAACAAAGTTGAAAAGTGTTTATGACTTTGTTCATTCTGTCTGTCTGTCTGTCTGTCTGTCTGTCTGTCTGTCCGTTAGCACGATAACTGCCGTAAAAATGACTTAATCAAAATGAAATTTTAGTATGTTGTTCAGACGGTCTGTAGGACCTATGGGAATATAAATGAATAAAATCACACAATTAGTGTTGGATTGAACCCGGGTTGAAAAAATGAAATACATTGAGCCCTATGGGACCTAATTTTTCTAACATTTTTTAAGCGGATTTAAAATTCACAAATTGCTTCGAAAATTTTAGGTAATAGTCAAATTGTTCCATAAAATATATAAAAAAAAATTCAGCTAAATATATTCAGTAGTTTTTTAAATAAAAATTAAAATAATAATTACACATTTTATATGAAACGATCACGTGACCATGATATGAAACGATCACATGACCCACTTCAAAATGAGATATGGCATCCATCTTGTTTCAAATTCGTGATTTTTTAAAGTTCTTTTTAATTCATATTGAGTGTTGTATCCATCCTAAAACTACTTTATTTCTGCTTAAATTCTGTGCATCTACATACTAAAACAACACAATGACAATATATTTGAGTTTAAATTCTCATTCAAATTTGATTATTTCTACAATTAAGCCTATTTTTCACCTATGTAAAATGTAAACAGCAAAATATGTAGAATGAGTTGTATTAGAATTACTGTATTTCTTTAACACAAAATAATTCAGTCCATGGAGTCTGCATGGCTGATATGAATGAAATATTAATTGATTTTATAAACAGAAGGACGATATTTTTCGATGAAGTTTTAAGCATACAGTTTATGAATTGTAGCTCCATGGTCTTAATTTTTAAATAAAATAAATTATTATAGTATTGTGATGAATGAAATGGAGAAAGTTATGAATGAAATCCTGCTTTTATAGAGAGATCCAGGCGTGTTATTTTTTCTATGACGTCATTTGAATTAATTTCAGTTGTTTTCGATGAAGTTTTCAAATATAATAAATTATCGTAGTATTATGATAGATTTAAAAATATTACCGTGGAATGTATTGCATTTTAGAGATATTTAAACCACGCAATTTATATTTCAATGCCGTCTTTTGAATGAAGTTCATTTTTTTCAATGAAGGTTTAAGTTTTCAAATATAATAAATCAATGTATTATCGTGATAAGTTTTAAAATATTACCGAGGAATGTATTGCATTTTCGACTTTTTTAAATAAAATTGCATTGAAGTTGGAAAGTGTTTCATAATCAATGCTTTAAGCATGATTGATCTTTCTTGTTATCTATTGATTTTGATAAAAAATTTATATACCAACAGCCGTGTTCTCATTCCATACTAATTAAAGCATTCCATCAAAAGAAAGTACACTACCTTAAATCTTATTAAAAATTTAATTATCAACATCCAGTTTACGAAACTTAAATATCCTTTTAAAAAACTTCATTCAGCTATTAAAGATCAAAACAACATTTTGTCATAACTTATGTTGATAAAGCATCTAGTAATTATACCATTATATGTAAAAAATTATGTTTCTCAATTACAAAACTATTTAAAAAATAATCATATTTTTAAACCCATTATTAATAATTCTATCAAAATCAAATCTACAATGCTGAAATTATATACGTAATTAAATATTAATTGCAAATATTACAAATTTCTATATGCTACTTTGGCTTCAAAATTTCATAAAATCTCTCTCACTTTTAGAGCTGTCTCTGGGGATCATAACACATTTACCCCTACTGCTAGTAAATTTTTGTTAAATTGTTTAAATAGAATTAATGATTTTCTAAAATATAATGCATCTGGATATTTTACATTGAAAAATAGTTTTTATTTAATTAATCACATTAGCAAGTTAGATCCTATTCCTGGTTTCCATACCTATGGTTTTAAATATCTTTTTAATAATATAGATATTAAAGATTTATATAGTTATTATCTCTCTATATAATGATTATCTCACTTTTAATCGTGCTTCTTTTAATGTCAATTACTGTCCTATGCTACTTCACTTTGTATTATATAACAGTTATATAATTCAAGGTAATAACATATATTTACAAACATTAGGTGTACCTCAAGGGGAATGCAGTGGCAGCATTCAAGCAAGCTTATATTTGCGTTATTATGAACATAAATTTATCTGTATGTATCGATATATAAAATATGTAGTACATATTTTATATATCGATATGTAGACAACTTAATTTGTATTGTTATTGATGATACCAATCATATTAATATAAATTTTTATCCCTCTAACCTAGAATGAATCCTAATGAGCCTAGTGTTAATCAAAATGTAAATTATTTAGATTTAAATGTAAGATTGGATATTCTCTATAACAATATTATTACCAATTTATTTGATAAAAAAGTTTCTTATAACTTCAATATCATTCAGCTGTTTTTCTTCCGTTCTTGTAATTATATTCATTTGTTTAGAAACATTACTTTAAACCAGATTTTTCGAATACATAGACTCTTTGATACTAAGTATTACTATCTATACATTAAAAATCTTTTTGTAAAAATTATCACAATTTAAAATATTTTGTAAATAATATTATTAGTAATTTCAAGTATTTATTATTGTAATTTTGTAATTGAATATTTCATCCTTAGTTGGCGATGCATTTTTATAGGTATCACCCCCCCCCCCCCTTCTTTTCTCCATGTCTCTCTTTATATCCAGAATCCTATCCTGAATCTTATATTTAAAAGTTAACAGTCAAATCTTTTTCGTTCACTCTCTTGTTCATTCCGGTTCAAGTTCATTCCGGTAAGCGTGCGTATTTCCAGATGGAATGAACTTCGATTTTCCGCCTTTCACATGTATTTCTTGAAACACATGGTATCTACTCATTTATATATCCGCTTCACTTTACAACATAGTTGAAAGTGTTTATGACTTTGTTCATTCTGTCTGTCTGTCTGTCTGTCTGTCTGTCTAACCGTTAGCACGATAACTACCGTAAAAATGACTTTATCAAAATGAAATTTTAGTATGTTGTTGAAACGGTCTGTGGGACCTATGAGAATATAAATTAATAATATCGTCCAATTAGTTTTGTATTAAACCCGGACTGAAAAAATCAAATACACTGAACCCTAGCCTAATTTTTCAAACATTTTTTAAGCGAATTTAAAATTCCCAAATGGCTTCGAAAGTTTTAGGAAATATTCAAATTATCCCATAAAATATATAAAAAAAATTTCAGCAAAATATATTCAGTAGTTTTTTAAATTAAAATTAAAATGATAATTACACCCTTTATATGAAAAAATCACGTGACCATTATATGAAGAGATCACGTGACCCACTTCAAAATAAAATATGGCATCCCCCTTGTGTCCAAATCGTGATTTTTAAAGTTCTTTTGAATTCATATTGAGTGTTGTATCCGTCCTAAAACAACTTTGTCTTTGCTTAAATTCTGTGCATCTACATACTGAAACAACGCAATATATTTGAGTTTAATCATCAAACTAATTATTTCTACAACGAAGCCTAATTTTCACTTATGGAGAATGTAAACACCAAAAGATGTAGAATGGGTTGTATAAGAATTGCGGCATTTCTTTAACGCAAAATTATTTAGCTCATGGAGTCTGCAATATAGCTGATATGAATGAAACATTCATTGATTTTACACAGAGAAGAAGACGATTTTTTCGATGAAGTTTTAAACATAGAGTTAAATTACTTGTACCTCCATGGTTTTAAGTTTTTAAATAAAATAAATTATTATAGTATTGTGTTGAATGAAAGGAATGGAAAAAAGTTAATGAAAGAAATGCTGCTTTTATAAAGAGAGCCACTCTATTTATATTTCGATGACGTCATTTGAATAAAGATCATTTGTTTTCGATGAAGTTTTCAAATATAATAAATTATCGGATTATTATGATAATTTTAAAAATATTACCGAGGAATGTATCGCATTTTAGAGATGTTTAAACTAGGCAATTTATATTTCAATGCCGTCATTTGAATAAAGTTCATTTTTTCCGATGAAGTTTAAAGTTTTCAAATATGATAAATTAATGTAGTATTGTGATAATTTTAAAAATATTACCGAGGAATGTGTCGTATTTTAGAGATGTTTAAATAAAATTGCATTGGAATGTGTTTCATAATCAATGCTTTATGCATGATTGATCTTTCTTGTTGATATTTATTTCATTTTAATTTCATTTTTATCATTTTGTCAGCCAGTAGACCGTGCCAATGGGGTTCATAGTGATATACTATCGCCATTGTTAGAATCTGGCTCGTCTCTTATTAACACTTTACAACAAAGTTGAAAAGTGTTTATGACTTTGTTCATTCTGTCTGTCTGTCTGTCTGTCTGTCTGTCCGTTAGCACGATAACTGCCGTAAAAATGACTTAATCAAAATGAAATTTTAGTATGTTGTTCAGACGGTCTATAGGACCTATGGGAATATAAATGAATAATATCACCCAATTAGTTTTGGATTGAACCCGGGTTGAAAAAATGGAATACATTGAGCCCTATGGGACCTAATTTTTCAAGCATTTTTTAAGCGGATTTAAAATTCACAAATTGCTTCGAAAATTTTAGGCAATATTCAAATTGTTCCATAAAATATATAAAAAAAAATTCAGCGAAATATATTCAGTTGTTTTTTAAATAATAATAACACCTCTTATATTAAGCTATCACGTGTCCATGATATGAAACGATCACATGACCCACTTCAAAATGATATATGGCATCCATCTTGTGTCAAAATCGTGATTTTTAAAGTTCTTTTTAATTCATATTGAGTGTTGTATCCGTCCTAAAATTACTTTATTTTTGCCTAAATTCTGTGCATCTACATACTGAAACAACGCAATGACAATATATTTCAGTTTAAATGCTCTGTTTAAATGCAGTTTAAATTTGATTATTTCTACTATTAAGCCTATTTTTCACCTATGTAAAATGTAAACAGCAAAATATGTAGAATGAGTTGTATTAGAATCGCTGTAATTCTTTAACACAAAATCATTTAGTCCATGGAGTCTGCTTAGCTGATATGAATTCATTGATTTTAGAAAGAGAAGGACGATATTTTTCGATGAAGTTTTACGCATTGAGTTTACTTGCTTGCAGCTCAATGGTCTTAATTTTTAAATAAAATAAATTGTTATAGTATTGTGATGAATGACATGAATGGGGGAATTATTTATGAATGAAATGTTGCTTTTATAGAGAGAGCCAGGCGTGTTATTTTTTTATGACGTCATTTGAATGGATTTCAGTTGTTTTCGATGAAGTTTTCAAATATAATAAATTATCGTAGTATTATGATAATTCTAAAATTATTACCGAGGAATGTATAACATTTAAGAGATGTTAAAACCAGTCAATTTATACTTTAATGCCGTCATTTGAATGAAGTTAATTTTTTTCGATGAAGGTTTAAGGTTTCAAATATAATAAATTAATGTAGTATTGTGATAAGTTTTAAAATATTACCGAGGAATGTATTGCATTTTAGACATGTTTAAATAAAATTGCATTGAAGTTGGAAAGTGTTTCATAATCAATGCTTTAAGCATGATTGATCTTTCTTGTTTCGATTTATAGTGATATACTATCGTCAGTGTTTGAATCTGGCTCTTATTTTCGTTTATAGGGACATACTATCGTCATTGTTAGAATCTGGCTCTTATTTCAATTTACAGTGATTTATTATAGTCGATGTCAGAATCTGGCTCTTATTTCGGTTTATAGTGACATACCATCGTCATTGTTAGAATCTGGCTCTTATTTCGATTTACAGTGATATACTATCGCCATTGTTAGAAACTGGCTGTTATTTCGGTTATAATTTAGAATGTACGCGCAGGACATTTTTAAATTGTCCTCCATTTTTTGGCTGTGTGCTTTCCTCGTCATTTGACTTGGTTGCTTGTCACCATATGTTGGTTTAAACTGTTTATTACTCAGCGCTTTGATATTTTTATCAGGTGCTTATCGTTATTGCCTTTGCATTTCTGTTGCTAATATATTTATTTTTGAACAGCTTGAGTGATATTGGGTCTCGCTCTTTTCGCTTTGCCCGTATTTTTTACATGTATTAAAATTTTTCCGCCCCCCCCCCCTCGCCTTCCTCCTTCTTGGTCAGTTTTCTTGTCTATATTGTGTAGATATGAATGCAGAAAAGCATTTTTGAAAAATGCAAATAGCTTGGCTCACACTCCGAATGCGCCCTTGTATATATATATATATATATATATATATATATATATCTTCTTACTTTTCGTTCATTGGATTTTCAAACTTCTATTATTATATATATATGTATTTATATATATATATATATATATGTATATACAGTAGGTGCCGCTTAATGTGATCGCTTTGGGACAGATGCTATTTGATAACAATAACCGATTGATAACAATAAACAAAAAGTATCAGAAACATAAAATTTTGATTTTAAAAGTTAATATTTACTGTATTTTTGCAGCTACTACAAATTTAAAAGACAACGATTCACTCAAACACTGTTTTAAACAAATCGTTAAAATAAGTCAATTAAAAAAAGTCTTCCAAAGTTGTCTGCCTTGTATTTTGTCTCAGCAAATTATTTATAAAACTTTCATACCTGTACTGTTCGCGAAAGTCCCTAGCAGTGCCTCTGTGATGTAGTGTTGGCAGGTAGGAGAATGATTTTGATATGCTTTAATGTGACATTTGAATCGTGAGCTCTGCAGTTATCGATGAGTACGGCGATATTGTGATCTAATTCTTTGTCACACTTTAGAAGCCATTCGCTGAGAGCAATTGTCATCCACACTGTTTTATTGACAGCATAATCAACAGGCAATTTTTTAACATCCTTAAAGCATCTCGGCTTTTTGGTTTTTCGTTGGAGTACAGTTATACGTTCTTTTGAAAGTTTACATCCCTTAGAGCTCTCGTTTTTGAACAGGTACGTATGTTCTGGCAAGACACGAAAATAAAGCCCGGTTTCGTCAGCATTGTAGATGTTTTCGGGTGAATAATCAGCGATTATTTTCGGCCATTCATTGGAAATCCATGCTAAAAGGGGCCCTCTTTGAGGTTTTGGGGATTCTCCCTTTGCGTTTACGTATATGTAGTTTGGCTTTTTTGTTGAGAGAATAAAAAAAAAAAATTCAAAAATGGTGCACGAACGACGAAAGTGAAGTGATAAAGTGATAACAATAAACGAAGGCGCTGATTACAAAAACCGATTTTTTTAACATGTGTTAATATACAAGCGTTCGGGACTTCGCGATTCTGATAACATTAAACGAATGATAACATTATCCGCGATCACATTAAGCGGCACCTACTGTATATATATATATATATATATATATATATAATTAAAAATGAATATTACCACAGAAACTCGTAAAACAACTAGACAGAAAATAAGAAACCAATATAAAATACGCGCATAATGCAGCAGACAAGTATATAGGTAAATATTTGAAATGTAATAATAAGAATTATGTAAAAATAAAAAAATACAATTCAAGTAATATTAACGTCACCATAGAAGCAAATTCAAAGCCATAATGCCGATAAGAGAAAAGAACAGCACCATCCCAAATTCGATGATTAATTAGAATTAAATTCATCGTCAGGTCTGAGTATTTAATTCCAATTAACCCAAACAAATGCCTGTTTCAGATTAAGCAATAGTACATTACTATAAATACTTAAACTCAGACTACAGGCAACAAAAAATGAAAAAAGGATACATTAAGAAAATTGTATTACCATGCGGCATGAACCATTCTTCTACCACGTGTATACACGATCAACCTCAACAGCTTAATCTAGAAGCACCGGAATGAACAAGTCGAAATTCTACCAGGGAGGCAGTACGAACGTTCACGGAGTTACTCCCAATATATTTATATATATATATATATATATATATATATATATATATATATATATATATATTTATATATATATATATATATATATATATATTTATATATATATATATATATATATATTTATATATATATATATATATGTATATATATAAAAATATAAATTAGTAAATCCAATGTTAGAATGTAAGTAGTAACTCATAATACACTATTTCAAAATTTTCTACAAAATACAAAGAAATAAAAGAAATTAAAACATAAAGAGGAAATTATAAAGCGTAATGCAGGTCATAAAGACAAAGACAATCAACAAATTTCAAAGATGAGGAATGAAAATAGGGAAACAAAAAAATCAAGCAAAAAAACTTGCACATGGAAGAGCTTTAGGCTTAAGATAAGTTCATTTCGAAAAAATTCTCCTCAAGTTCATATATCCCTTCGAAATGAACATAGAAATGCTTGTTTCTGAAACACAAGATAGATTTTATCTATGAACTTGTATTATATGGACGACAAGCATATAGATTGGAAAAATAAAACATAAATACCTTAAAATACACTTCATTAGTACAACCATGACGAGCAAAATATGACTAGACCAATGTTGCCATATGCAGAAATGAAAAGAAGTGATTAGCTGTTGCCAAAGAGAGTAATAAAAACTGTACTGCGTAAAAGCAATAAAATGATGAAAATATAATTTCAAGAGAATGAAGAAGTACGGCTAAAATAAGATACTAAGGAGAGATTATGAGAATTTTAGGCTAATCGAAACTTATTAACTATACCATTTACTAAATATGCAGGATATTTATACATTTTACTGGTAATTTTGAGGTTATTAATGTGCAAAGCATGAAATTTTTTATCTGATAATCTATAAATTCTAAAAAGTTGATTAAGTATAATATTTCTAAACAATTGAATAGAGTTGCAGGAATTAAAAGGTAATAATTTATTAATATTATGTATATTAATAATTGTATGTATATATATATGTATATATGTATATATATATAAAGATATATATATTTCTAATAGGATAGTTACTAATTTATATGGTAAAAAAGACTATTTTAACTTTAACGTTAATACATTATTACCTTTTAATTCCTGTAACTCGATTCAATTGTTTAGAAATATTATACTTAATCAGCTCTTTAGAATTTATAGATTATCTGATAAAAAATTTCATGCTATGCATATAAATAAGCTTAAAATTACTAGCAAATTATATAAATATCCAGCATATTTAGTACACAGTATAGTTAAAAAGTTTAGAATGGTAGATTATACTTAAATTCTCTCCTTAATATCTTATTCTAGCCTGACGTCCACTTTCTCTTGAATAAGCATTACCATGTATTTACATGTTCTTACTGTTGAATATCACCTTTTATCGTCTTTTCGCATTACTGTTATTTCTTTCTCACGATTTGCAACAGCAGTTCTCAACTTTTTATTTTTTGAGATTGGCAACATTGGTCTCTTTATTCAAGGCTCCAATGAATCAGACGTATGCAGAGTTTTTTCAGGTATTCTTCTTTCCTATTATTTTTCAATCTTTATGCATGTTGTCCAGGTTATCTAAGTTTATAGATATAATCTATAACTGATATCACACACACACACACACACACACAGAAACATGCATTTTGTGTTCATTTTTATGAAATACCTGGACTTGATAAAGAGTTTTATCGAAATGAACAATTCATTATTAGGCCTAGTGCTTGTCCACGTGTAAAGCTCTCATGCTGGGATTTTATTTGATATTATTTTATCGATTCCTTTCCTTTGATGTTTTTTTATTGTCTTCAGATTGATGATTAGAGGTTTGCATTTATATTTTCCGCTTGATTGATGATTCTCTGTTTGATACTTTCATTTGTAAGGCATTTTGCAATGTTGGGGTTCCTTGAGTTGAAATTCTCTCTATTATTTCATTGGATTTTAATTTGGATAATTATATATATATATATATATATATATATATATATGTGTGTGTGTGTGTGTGTGTGTGTGTGTATGTGTGTGTGTGTATGTCATAAAACGAGAATATACAAGTGTACTAAGTGTACCAAAAAAGTAACTAGACATAAAAGCGCGATGCAGCTTGTAAATGTCGAGAAATACAGCTAAGCAAAAGCTACGAGACAATTATCAGAAAGGTGAGGGAAAAGGACCAACTGGGAATACATAAAAGGCCTAGGGGGATTGTGACCCCTAGTTCTCGGTTAATAGTCGACTTTTACACCAATTGTAACACTCCCGGAGCCATATATTACCTGTGGTCATATTTCAGAACAACGTCAAAACAGAAGACGAACTCACACCAAGAAGAGTTTGTTGTTGTTCTGTTTCTTTTATTGATAAATATAACAACTTTATCTATTCCTAACTTTGAAGTGGTGAAATATTTAATTGATAAAAGTACAATTCTTTTTATTAGAAACTGGACATTTCCAACCAACGCTTCACGCAGATAAGTGTAGCATAGTGGTGGTATAGTGGTGGTATAGGTTATCACTCAATGTGATACCTATACACACTTAATAAAAGTTCGAAATATATCAATCACCGTTTTAAATTTAAGCAAAAAAATAGCACACATTTTCTAGTTCTGTTATCATGGAAATTGCGGTATGGGAAACACTATTTCATCTCCGACCACTTCGGTTGTTGTCATTTTCTTCTCAGCATTTACTAACAAATCAGTTAATTACAACATTGCTTATAATTCTTTGGTTCAAAAACTAGCCAACAAACAATCTTGGTATATAAAACGTAACTGGGTTGCCATAGTCACCACAACTGAATTAAAAACTATTAATAAATTCATTGATAAAGTATATAAAAATAATTGTCTGTCATAACTATAAATTAAAATATTTCAAAAGTGGTTACTTGTAACCTTAATAGTATTAAAAATCCGAAGAACCAGCCAGAAAAAAAAAAGCGTTCCGCTCCTGATGAGGGCATAATAAGCGCGAAACCGGTCCATGGATACTGTTATCTGCAATAGGAGTGTCTTCCCTACCAATACCTGAACAGCTTGAGTTAGCTAAGAAAATTTAAGGTATTATTTTCTGAGCATGACGGTATAAAAATGAATTTTGTGTGTCTAGTCGTTCGCGAATTATAGATGAAAGAATGCAAAAATAAGGAAGTATATGCAATTTTTTCAGCAACATACCAAGATTTTATATTTTTCTCATTATCTATGGGTGAAGTTCCACGTGCATATAAAGTTTCAAGTTTCTACCTTCAGTAGTTTGAGCTGTGTAATTTGAACATCAGTCAGTCAGTCTCGCTCAGATGTACTATGTGATGTCAAATAAATAATCAGCTTTTATCTGACGCTGCTAGTAAAAAATTTATTTTGATGATTTCTCTTTATAGTCATTTTTATAGTCCTCACAATTTTATTCTCCCAATACCTTTGGGCTGTGACATCACACAGCTTGTCGAGTTTGTGAAAAATAATTAAATTATCCTTTTCCCTAAAGCCCCTATTTTCAGCGCTATCCGATGTGAAATGAATCTGAATTTCGATGAACATTGAAATCTGTTCCAAAAACGCATTTAAAAAGGCATTTCTTCGGAATATGCCCATAAAATCTCTCAACAAAATATCTAGGATGTCAATAGTAAAATTCTGAAATAGATAGAGCGAATATTTATGATCACGTAAATATAGGATATGTATTTTTTTACGGCGAAATGAATTTTGGAACATTTTTCTTATGTGATGTTTGTAATGTATAGAATTGACTACAATGTGTTTTTAATGTCCTTCGGAAATAAACCATTGAAGTTGATGTTATTTAAAACGGAATTCAAATCTTTTGGAAGAAAGCGATGCGTTCGTCTGTAGCTGCTGGTTAAATTTCAGATTCGTTAATTTTACTTTCTCCTATTATAAATATAGTATAGAGAAAGCATTGTTTTCCCGGAAAATTTTGATACTTTGAGGCCAATATATATTTTAGGACCTCCTGAACACTTTTGGACTATTTTTATAGTGATGGTAGTTTACTATTTTTATAGTGACATAGATTTTCACGAAATTTTATATCCGGCTTTGTTATCAAAAAATCTAGAACTAGATATAACTTTTTTAAACTCGAGTGAATACTTCGAAATTCATTCGAATATTTTTATATTTTTTTAACATGACAGCATAGGACAACATTTGACATAATTATGCACAAGAAGGGCTACTTATGGCTCACAAAGCTTAACAGTTTTAATCACTGTAAAGAAAACATAGCCGTGATACAACTTTTGTGTTTGTGGCATCACTGCCCCCCCCCCTCCTCCCTTCGGGGATACATTATCAAACTTGGTATAAATTGAAGGATACCTTTCTCAAATCCTTTAAAATGAAGGATGACATGTTATAATTGTGATCATTTGTATCAAGGATACAGATTTTTCACTTTTTTCTACTTGCTAAATTTGCTTAATATATATATATATATATATATAAATTGTAGAAGACCCAGACCACGCCTCTCACCCAGGCAGTTTCATGAGTGGCCGGAGTTAATTTATTGTGTTAATTTATTAATTAATTATTTGATAGTTTATTGTGTTAATGTATTAATTAATTATTTGATAGTTCATTGTGTTTAAATTAAATATTGATATTAATTGTAAAAAATGCATAGTAATTGGCTTTCCTAAAGTCTGTGACTTTTAATTTTCAGACGCCTTTCTTATGTGGGAGATACGTTGCTCCAGTCCGTTACAACAGGAATAGCTTTACGTGAATAATGTCTTTTAAAATGAAACTACAATAATATATCTTTGTAGAACTTTAAAATTGCTCACTAGCTTGCTAATACATCGATATTTAAACCACCATTTCAAAATAGTTGAAAATATAAAATCACAGAAATTATAACCATTTTAATTCGAAAAAAAACGATCCAAAATCCGCTTATATATCCTTGTAGGGATCTCCAAGGTCTACAAATTATTAATTTACTGTTTATAGCTAGCACTTTTTGTTTTCGTGATATAAGTATCACAAACTTCAAAAATGGAAATATTTAATCTTCTTCAACTTGACCAGACTATTACATAAAAATTTTTAAAGCTTTAAAACAAATGATTGATTTGAAACTGGATTTGTTACTGAATATTTTTGTTACTCGTTGTTTTTATCTATTTATTATAGTTTAGAAGATATTTTGAGTGAAAATAAACAACGTGAAGCGAACACTCGTTCGTACAAAAACATTTTTCCTCTTTTCTTTTTTATTTTCTGACAAAATAGAAATGCTCAAAATATTAAAATTATATTAGTATATTCATAAATGGTGCCCTATTTGCGACAAAAATAAATACAAATTGTTTATGTTTTTAACACTTTACAATATAGTTAAAGAGCGCTTATGACTTTGTTCATTCTCTCTGTCTGTCTGTCTGTCCGTGCGCTCTATAACTGCCGTAAAAGTGACTTTATCAAATGAAATTTTAGTATGTTGTTGAGACGGTCTGTGGGACCTATGGAATTGTAAATTAATAATATCACCCAATTAGTTTTGGATTGAACCCGGGTTGAAAAAATGAAATACATTGAATCCTATGGGACTTGATTTTTCAAACATTTTTTAAGCAAAGTTAAAATTCACAAATTACTTTGAAAATTTAAGAATATATTCAAATTATCCTATAAAATATATAAAAAAATTTCAGCACAATGTGTTTGGTAGTTTTTTAAATAAAAATTAAAATAATAATGAAACCCATATAATATGAAAAGGTCACGTGACCCACTTCAATATGAAATATGGCATCCATCTTGACTCAAAATCGTGATTTTTAAAGTTCTTTTTTATTTATAATTAGTGTTGCATCCGTCCCAAAACTGCTTTATTTTTGCGTTTTTCTATGCATCAAACTTTGAATCATCTTGAAATCATCTTTAAACTTGACATCATCAAACTTTGATTAGTTCTACAACGAAGCATAACTTTAATTCATGCAATATGTAAACAAGTGATTGTAAGATGAGTTGTTTAAAAATTGCTGAATTTTTTTCACACAAAATTATTTAACTCTGGAGTCTGGAATAAAAGTCTATAAAAGAAATATTCACTGCTTTTACATAGAGAGCCAGACGATTTATATTACAATGACGCCATTTGAATAAAGTTTGAATGAAGTTTTAAGCATGGAGTTAGAACGTACTTCTACCTCCATGGTTTTAATTTTTCAAGTAAAATGAATTATTGTAGTTCTGTGATAATTAAAAATATCGCTTCTGAATGCATCGTATTGTACAGAAGTTTAAATAAAATTACAGCTGAAAAGTATTTTATAATCAATGCTGTATGCATGATTAATCTTTCTTGTTACTTTCCTTATATACATAATGTATAAGGAAAGTATTGTGACGGGGTCGAAAATTCGAATTTGAGTTTTCGACGGGAGAGCACGTTTCAAGCATCCCTGATCACGAATCAAACATTTTTGAAGTGATGTCCGTGTGTGTGTGCATGTGTATGCGAGAAAGTATGTGTGTGTGTGTGTGTGTATGTGTGTGTGTGTGTGTGTGTGTCAGTGAGTCTGTGGAGACGATAACTGACGAACGAATGGACCGATTCGAACAAAATTTGGCACAAAAATCACAATCCACAAACATTGGAAGCCTATTGTTTTTATACGCAATCGAATGTTCAGAACCCCCTAAATTTTCGAGTGGAATTTTGAAAAAATCGTCAAAAAATCAAAACTGCTAATAAAGTTACACAAATAAACATTTCTTATGTAATTTTTCATTAGAAAACGATTGACATAAATTTTAGAACGCTAACATGAACCGCTCTCGAGATAATGCACATTTTTGAAAAAAATTATCAAAAAGTCATATAAAATAAAAATAAAATATTCCTTATTGAGAAACGTGTTCACTTTTCATATGTAATACCATGCGATAAATTGGGTGACATCATTCTCGTGGATCTAGCTCGTTCCATTCATAAAAAAAGATACTTTGAGTAATACTTTTGTAGTTGATCGCCAATAGTCATTTATCTGCTGTAAGAATAACTTATTTATTCGTCCATAACGCTTGGCGAGATTTTGGCGACGATTTTGGCGGAATGTCGCCAACTTGACGACTTTTTGAAACTTTGCCAAATTAACGAAAATCTCGCCAAATGGATAAAAATGAAGCTAAATCAATGAAAATGACGACTAATTGTCGAAAATTCAATATCTTGGAAAGAATATAAGTATCTACTATAAAAAAAAACCTATTTTTTTTACTGCAAAAGTAGTAAATTCATTGCATTATATAAGAAAAGTCATGTGTTGCCCACATCAGATTTTATTTATATTTAGTGTTGCATCCGTCCTGAAACCGCTATATTTTTGCATATTATGGGTGTTTCTAAATTATGTGCCTACCCAATTACAATATTTTTTATTGTAAATGATCACTAAACTTTGATTATTTCTACAACGAAGCCTAATTTTAACGTATGAAAAATATAAACAAAACCGGCTATTGTAAGATGAGGAGCTGTATAAGAATTTCTGAATTTTTTAAACCAAAATTATTTAGCTCTGGAGTCTGGAATATAAGTGATATGAATGGAATATTCATTGATTTTAGTTGGATAACGGAGCAAGGGATTTTATAGCATTGCCTTTTCTGATGAAGTTTTAAGTTTTCAAGTAAAATAAATTATTGTACTATGATAATTTAAAAAATATCACCGCTGAATATATAGCATTTTGGAGATGTTTAAATAAAATTGCATTTCAGTTGGAAAGTGTTTCAGAATCAATGCTTTATGCATGATAAATCTTTCTTGTTATTTATTGGTTTTGGCGATATCAGCCTCTAAAGTATTTACATTTTTCGTAACGTTCTGATTTCTGCCGGTTATCTTGAACCAAAGACGGTATTCCCGCCAAAAGAAAAAAAAAAATTAGCAGTTTTGTTTATTCTCACACGAACTTTTCTGTTGGATTGTGCGTTTAGTAGGATATTTGAAGTGGGCAGTACATGGCTTTCGCTACATAATGCAATGCTTTTATTGCTTTCACAACCAAACAGTCGACAATATACAAAAATCACGGGGGAAAAGAATTATAAATTGAAATTAAGCGTTTTTTTTAACGACGTTATACAAAAACTAATTTGAAGTGTTTAAATTGATATATGTTTTGCGCGAATACAATTTGATAGTCAAATGGAATTTTTTTTCTTCGTTTTACAACATAGTTCATGAACTAATGTTTTTAGTCGCTAAAAATTAAATATTTTGCTGTACAAAATCGTTGGTTTGATTGAATGAAATGAAAAAAGAAAATGTTGTGCTGCTGTCGGATTCACGGGCTGCCATCCAGTCCATCGGTTCTATTGAGGTTCCGCTATCTAATGGGGTTTTGCAATGCCAAGAGCTGCTAAAATGCATAAGGTATCGGCATGAACGTATTGTTTTGAGGTGGATGCCTGGACATTACTATTTGTATGGTAATGAGTAGGCAGATTTTCTCGCCAAAAAGGGTGCTGTGCTGATGAGAAATGACATTGTGCAAAATGAGAAATTTATTTTCTCATGACAAAATTATGTATTAGCCAATTTATGAATTTGATATACCAATTTGAATTGAAATGCAAAATGATAACTAGTATGGGAGAGGATGTCTCCTGGATATACCTGATAAACCAAAGCGGGAGGCAGTGGCTGCTTTTCGCCTACGAATTGGGCACATTTCTACCTGCCTTGCTGCACATTTGTACCGTAATGACATTTTTACTGATGCTGCCTGCCCGCTGTGTAAGTTTGATGCATAGAAAAAACGCAAAAATAAAGCGGTTTTAGGACGGATGCAACACTAATTTTAAATTAAAAAAAACTTTAAAAATCACAATTTTGACTCAAGATGGATGCCATATTTCATTTTGAAGTGGGTCACGTAACCTCTTCATATTATATGGGTTTCATTATTTTAATTTTTATTTAAAAAACTACCAAACACATTGTGCTGAAATTGTTTTTATGTATTTTATAGGATAATTTGAATATATTCTTAATTCAAAAGAACTTTAAAAATCATGATTTTGACACAAGATGGACGCCATATTTTATTTCGAAGTGGGTCACGTGATCTCTTCATATAAAAAGTGTAATTATTATTTTAATTTTTATTTAAAAAACTACTGAATAAATTTTGCTGAAATTTTTTTTATATATTTTATGGGATAATTTGAATATTTCCGAAAACTTTCTAAGCAATTTGTGAATTTTAACTTTGCTTAAAATTTTTTTGAAAAATTAAGTCCCATAGGGTTCCATGTATTTCATTTTTTTAACCCAGATTCAATCCAAAACTAATTGGGTGATATTATTCATTTACAATTCCATAAGTCTCACAGACCGTCTCAACAACGTACTAAAATTTAATTTTGATAAAGTCATTTTTACGGCAGTTATCGTGCGAACGGACAGACAGACAAACAGAGAGAATGAACAAAGTCATAAGCGCTTTTCAACTATGTTGTAAAGTGTTAATATAAACAATTTGTATTTATTTTTGTCGCAAATAGGGCACCATTTATGAATATACTAATATAATTTTAATATTTCGAGCTTTTCTGTTTTGTCAGAAAAAAAAAAGAAAAGATGAAAAATGGTTTTGTAAGAACGCGTTTTCGCTTCACGTTGTTTATTTTCACTCAAAATATCTTCTAAATTATAATAAATAGATAAAAACAACGAGTAACAAAAATATTCAGTAACAAATCCAGTTTCTAAATCAATCATCTGTTTTAAAGCTTTTAAAATTTTTCATGTAATAGTCTTGTCAAGTTGAAAAAGATTAAATATTTCCATTTTTGAAGTTTGTAATACTTATATCTCGATAACTAAAAGTGCTATCTATTTGTAGACCTTGGAAATCCCTACAAGGATATATAATCGGATTTTGGATTGGTTTCTTTCGAATTAAAGTGGTTATAATTTCTGTATTTTTATATTTTCAACTATTTTGAAATGGTGGTTTAAATATATGCTAATGACTCGATACTAATGATTCTGCACAAACACTACCTGCGTTGCTGTGGAGTCCTCCATGGTGTTTCTGAGGTTTCCAGATATTGGGAGGCAAGAGGACTTACCTTCAATTATATTTTGTAGTTTTTCGAATTGTTTGCTCTTTTGTTTGTTTTTGTTCTTGTTCTTTGTACTTTTATATTTTGTTCATGTGCCCCAGTCATTGGAAATAAAAAAAATAAATAAAAAAATAAATAAATAAATTGTTTTATAGTTGCAAAATGGTATAATTTCAAATAAGTACTTATTTTATACATTATTTTGTGCTATAAAACTTAATGCAAAGCTGATTGTATGAAAAAGAAATTAATATGAGTGTATAAGGAAAGTATTATTCGGCCCACATCAATATTTTCTCTGTGCATATGATCTCAATTAGGAGCAACGTCTGCTAAGGGTGTACGTGGCAAAAATTTTTATTTCTCTGATATATAATGAATTTTATTAAAAAGAAATTTACGCAAATGTTCTCCTTTATTAGGTGTAAATATGCTTTGTAAAATAAAATAAAAAATAAAAATAATGAAAAGAAAAATTAAAAGTAATAAAAAGTTTTTAAAATTTATATAATTATGAATCTAAACACTTTATTTATAAAATGAAGATATTTTTTATCTGTGAAGAGCCTATTCTTTAATTTATTTTCAGGATACTTAATTATACGTGTAAGAAAAAAAAAGTTTTAATAAAAATACTCTCTTTTTATATGAGCGACTAAGCATGAAACACCGTAAATTTAAAATTTCATGTACAAATTATGAAGACAAATTAAAGTTAATATTATAAACAAATTATGTCTCAAATTTCATAGATATAGCTCTAATTCATTTTTCTTATTTAAACATTGTTCAAGAATTCAATTTCAGTCAAAACAAAGTTTTTTAATTTTTTATTGTTTTTAGTGTTTAACTTCTTAAATTTTTAATTAAAGGATTTACGTAACATTTATGTCATTCGATTCCACACTATTTAAATATTTTTTTTTAAACTAAAAATTATATTAATTTTTTTTTAAATGTTCTATCCCTGACACTTTTAAGTCTGGTAATTGCAAATGCATATACTAAATGCCGTGGTATTCTGTTCTCCGAAAAAATTTCACAAAATTGATTTATAGTCCAACGATTTTATTCTCCACAATAGTTTTTGGGGTTGCGGCATTTTACAGTTTGTGGGTTTATGGAGTATCATAAAGTGGCATCTTTCTCCCAAATTCCTAGTCCCTAGAGTCAAATTGTTTTATTATTAAAAGATCCAAATTATTGCCATTCTTCATGTATCGTAAAATGAAAATGCAAAATCATGCCCTCCTCCCACTTTTCCTTCTCTAAACATTGGGATTCTGTTTTTGTTTCTTTGTTTTGTTTTTCTAAGAACAAAACAAGCGATTTTTCAAAATAGTCTCGTATAATCTGCTAACAATAGATTAAATATTCCAATTTTGAAATGGAACCGAGCGAACATTTATGATCACGATAAATATAGGCTAAATATATATTATTGCTATATAACTGTTTGTTGTTGTTGTTGAGACCCAGACCGTCCGACCTACCAGAAAGGTGTAAGGTAACTGTTTGGAAGGCCGGGAAGGGCCACCCAATTTAGACCGGGTCCCAGTGGGGGAGGTATTCACAGGGACCGTACCCTCCTTCCCCTACTACCAATCTCTCGGAAGGACTTATGGACCCACATATTAACGTGATCGTACTCCGCGTGAACACGGCGGCAGTTTTGGCAGCGGAAGGAATCGAACCCGGGCCTACCGAGTGCAATTCCCGCAAGCTAACCACTGAACTAACGCGCCCTATACAACTATTAGTGAAAAAGTTTTCACTTTCCCTACAATGCTTAACTGCAGGGTTCCTAGAAGAGTTTTTAAGCACCCCCCCCCCCCCGCCCCAATAACTTTGTAAAGAAAAGTACACGAGTGCACATGTTAAGTGTTGTTGTTGAGACCCAGACCGTCTGACCTACCAGAAAGGTGTAAGGTAACTGTTTGGACGGCCGGGAAGTGCCACCCAATTTAGACCGGAACCCAGTGGGGGAGGCATCCACAGGGACCGTACCCTCCTTCCCCTACCACCAACCTCTCGGAAGGACTTATGGGCCCACATGTTTAACGTGATCGTACTGCGCATGAACACGACGGCAGTTGCGGCTAGCGCGCAAACCACCGGGCTACCGCGCCCGAAATATGCCAACAGCACGCGGTGTTCCCAGGTGGTCACCCACCTAAGTACTAACCGCGCCCAATACTGCTTGACTTCGGTGATCTAACGAGAACCGGTGTTATCAGCACGGTAGGGCCGTTGGCACATGTTAAGTGTGTCTACAGTCAAGTGACCATGCCCGATCGAAAGGAATTTCAGCATCACTAGCAGATAATTCAAAAAGTTGGGATGACGAACTCAGAAACAAAGCGAAATCGACGAATAAAAACCAATTACAGAGTTTTAGAGTATTATCTAATGAGTAAGAATCCACACTAAGAATGAACAAAACGCGTATGCGGGAGGCAATAAATACCTATCAAAAATTTGAAGCGCCAGGGTGACACCTGCAATACTTGTCAAAGTACAAGGTCATATTCTTTCAGTATACATCACCACTGCTGGAGCATATTTTAAACAGACTCTGCATTAGATTTCTGTTCATATAAATGTTTTATTCCGGAACAGGGCAGTCATTTGCCAATAACCTTATTATGTCAAATAAAATGCCTTCTGTAACAGTTTTTAGATCCATTTTCCTACTCTTCAGGCAATACTCTGAGGAGTCCACTGCGACGATAAGAGTTTGCCATTTAGCCCCAGTAGCTAAACGGCAGAACGTCGGCTGGTCAGTTCGGAGATCCACTGTTCGATTTCCGATTAGGTTCTTTACAATGGCGCCCGAACAAATCAACCCTGGAGGTTAGTGCAAACAGAGTGCAAAGATGTCTGAGGTCTGAAAACCCCAGACCGTGTGACTCACATACTGGTTTAGAGTAGCGAGCTGCACGGCAGGGAAAGGATACCTCCTGCACTCTGGAGGCACCCAAGGTCTACCATCCCGCCAAACGAACATTTATTTAGGTCTAAAAAGATAACAATTGATGAAAAATAGTGTGGTTAAACAGACAGTTTTACATTATATTTGAACTTGACAAGTACGTCCGTTTTTCAAAAATGGGAAAAGGGTTATTGCGAATATAGATAAAAAGATCATTGAAAAGTAAAATTTAGAGTGAGGTATATTAACATAATGAAAATTAGATTAAAATTAAAGAAAATAATAAAATTTTTAAAAGTAAAATTTAGAAAATATGTAAAAAAAGAAAATATATGGAAAAGGAAAGGAATTTAGGCACACGGAAAACAAAAACAGAAATTTGAGAAATTTAGATTAAAATTCAGAAAAGAAAATTTAGAAAAAATACAAATAAAAAGGGTCAAAAGAAAAAGAAAGAACCGAGAAAATAAGAACAGTTAACATAGCATTTTTTTTTTTTTTTTTTTTTTTTACAGAAAATATGGATGGAACACAATAAGTCCATATAAGTTAATAAAAATGAAATAAAGGGATTCATTGATCAAAATTAATTGAGAGCAGAATCTACTCATACGCTTAGGTCACTTTTTTAGAAATTTTCATGGTAACAAGAATACAGTTTTTAATGTTATCTACTGAAGAGGGATTTGAACTTTCGGAGCTCCGAAAGGAAGCATCTTGCTGGCTCTTGGCTATATTGTAAAGAAGCGCTGTTGCAGACGAGGGAACCGTCGACCTCTGTCTGCCAGATACAGTTCTATCTATTGAACAATTGAGAAATGTTTTTTACCCACCTTTTTATGTTTTGATAGGGGCCTTGCTTTCCCTTCAATTCTCTTGTAATACAGGACATCATCTTCTTCAATTGAAAACGCTTTTTCTTTACAATATATAAAATGCTGCGATATTTGCCTTTACAAAATTCCAATCACTTGCTTTCTTGGGGATGGGACAATCCAGTGGTTTGCACGCGAGAATTGCACTCGGATGGCCCGGGTTCGATTTTCGTCAGTGCCAAAACTTCCGCCATGTTCACGCGGAGTACGATCACTTTAAACATGTGGGTCCTTCCGAGAGGTTGGTGGTAGGGGAAGGAGAGTACGGTCTCTGTGTATGCCTCCCCCACTGGGTTCCGGTCTAAATTTTGTGGCACTTCTCGCCCGTCCAAATAGCTACCTTATACCTTTCTGGTAAGTCGAACGGTCTGTGTCGAAGAAGAAGAATTACTTGCTCTCTTGGGGGTGGACAGTTCAGTGGTTAGCACATGGTGATTGCACTCAGAAGACCCGAGTTCGATTCCCGCCTCTACCTGAACTGTCCCCGTGTTCACTCGGGATACGGACATAAGTCCTTCCGTATGTCCGACCACTCCTTCCCCTACCACCTTCCGAGAAGTTGGTGGTAGGAGAAGGAGAGTACGGTCCCCATTGGGTTCCTGTTAAAATTGGGTGACACTTCTTGGCCGTCCAGGCAGATACCTTACACCTTCGGGTGGGTCGAAGAAGACGAACCACTTGCTTTTCGTTCCCGCCTAAACAATTCCACCCGCATAACAGCTGTCTGATTGTAATATAATACGTTTTGAAAGTTTACTGTAAAATCGTAAAATGTTATCCATTTCTCAAATCCCATATATACACATAGAGCGAGAACACGTTGTTGTTAAAAACTCCGAAACTGAAATTGTTGACCTGTTGCTTGCACCTAAGATCCAATGGAAATGATTCAGTGAAATCCTCCCCCTCGGTTTTTTGATATTTGGAATTTTATCTTTAGAAACGTGTTTCAAATGCATCCCCCCCCCCTCCTCTTCGAAATTTGTTTGTATTGTGAAGTTTTGCGGGTTCGATGAAAAATTTATAGCGCGTAAAACACGGTATGAAACGGGGGGAAAACAAAACTTTATTTCCGTTAGATATTCAGCAAAAACAGGGCTCCATTGAACAGAAGATCGTATCCATATTCTTTTTTCCCTCTGGAGATCTTAAGATCTGTTAAGACCAAACAGCGCTGTTTATATATATATAAAAGTTCCCATAAAATCAAAAAACCTTTTCTTTAGATGATTTCGGGGTGGGGGACCAGACCCTAAGTCGCCCCCACCTTGGATACGCCTTTGATAGCACAGAATATGAAGGCATATTTGAGAAAATTCCAAAATGGGAGGACAGTAGATTTCGTTCTACAAATAATACTAGCTAGCTCAGCAGTTACATAACTCTATAAGTCCAGGAAAGCTGGAACATGATAGGTTCGAAGTTACAATTTTTAAACTTCCAAAAGAAAGTCTTTAAATAGGGCAGCACATACAAATTGTGCCCCCTCCCTACAAACAATTATCACGAGCCCCTACATATCCGATTTTCCTCCCCTTATGAATATTATTTCATAAAAAATCGGATCTCCAGGCCCTCCTCTGATGCTCATCCCTACTTAAGTGGTGTCCGCCATGGGTAGCCCCATAACAGAGCTGTTGTGTATCCAGACTACCTTCCGGTACCTTTTTATAGAGATGGAATGCGTTCCAGAACTATTTTCTAAATGGCACAATAGAAAATCGCTAAATTTAAGCACTTAATATTATAAACACTTATAGCACTTCCTTGATGAAAGTAAGCCTCTGTGAGTTAGGTGACGGAAATTTTTTCTAGGACGTTATAAGCCCCTTCCTTCATTTAACAGAACAGGTAGAACAGTATGCGCCCTTAACCACCACTAAGACTGAACTACCTAGTTCGTTCATAAAAGTCAAGGGCGCATACTGTTCTACCTGTTCTGTTGACCTGAAGAAGGAGGCTTATAACGCCCTAAACACAATTGTATAACTGACATAGGCTTGATTTCGTCAAGAAAGTTCTGTAAGTGTTTATCTTAACAAGCAGCAGTTTGATTTATATTGTAATCTAATATTATAACACAATGACATTGATCAATGTGTAGGGATAAATCACATCTATTTTGCTCATTTCTAATAAAAAAAATCTGATGTGGACAGCACATGACTTTCCTTATATAATGCAATGAAGGTACTACATTTACAGTAAAAAAAATCTAATGTGGGCAGCACATGACTTTCCCTGCAGACTTATATCCACATTCTCTTTATTTTAATTAAATTTATTTCCCTTTTAATTCAATTTTCTTTCTCATTCGATAACCGGACTTATTTTCAAACGTGGCGTAGAGAAAATACGAAACACTAAAGTATCTCGAGAACGGCTAGTCCTAGTGTAATGGGGTTGGTCTTATTATTTTCTTCGTTAAAAATTACGTATTAAACAAGCATTTAATGGATATATTTGAGTATACGTAGTTCTTTAGTATAGATTTTGACGATTTTTGCAGGCCATTTTGCAAAAAAAGGCGGGTTATTTTTTTCCGAATCGTACCAAAACCTAATCAGCACCAGGGTGACCCACAAGTGACTCATCTACTGAATTATGTGAAATTCGGTCCATTAGTTTTTCAGTTAGAGTGGATACAAACTTTTGCGGGCTATTTCGCAAAAAAAAAAGGCGGGTTCTTTTATCCCGAATCATACCCAAAACTAATCAGCACCAGACTCGCCCACAAGTGACTTACCTACCAAATTTTGTGAAATTCGGTCCATTAGTTTTTTAATTAGAGTGGATACAAAATCTGCACAGACAGACAGACAGACAGACAGACACACAGACAGACAGACAGACACACAGACACACACACAGACGTCACGCTAAAAATAGTTTTTTCGTATTCTAGAGGTCTCGAAACGAGTAGATCCGTGGAGAACTCAAGTTGCGATTTTCGGCATGATTTCAATACTTTCCCTATACATTACCATGTATTGCAGGGAAAGTAAAAATCTGATGTGGGCAGCACATGACTTTCCCTGCAGTCTTATATCCACGTTCTCTTTATTTTAATTAAATTTATTTCACTTTTAATTCAATTTTCTTTCTCATTCGGTAACTGGACTTATTTTCATAGATGGCGTAGAGAAAATATGAAAAACCAAAATATCTCGAGAACGGCTAGTCCTAGTGTAATGGGGTTAGTCTTATTCTTTTCTTCGTTAAAAATTACGTATTAAACAAGCATTTAGTGGATGTATTTGAGCATGCGTAGTTCTTTAGTTTAGATTTTGACGATTTTTGCGGGCCATTTTGCAAAAAAAGGCAGGTTATTTTTTTCCGAATCGTACCAAAATTTAATCAGCACCAGGGTGACCCACAAGTGACTCATCTACCGAATTTTGTGAAATTCGGTCCATTAGTTTTTCAGTTAGAGTGGATACAAGCTTTTGCGGGCCATTTCGCAAAAAAAAAAGGCGGGTTCTTTTATCCTGAATCGTACCCAAAACTAATCAGCACCAGACTCGTCCACAAGTGCCTTACCTACCAAATTTTGTGAAATTCGGTGGATTAGTTTTTTTGTTAGAACGGATACGAAATCTGCACAGATAGACAGACAGACAGACACGCACACACACACAGACATCACGCTAAAAATGGTTTTTTCGTATTCTAGAGGTCTCGAAACGTGTAGATCCGTCGAAAACTCGAGTTGCGATTTTCGGCATGCTTTCCAAGATATTGAATTTTCATCAATTAGTAGTTATTTTCATTGATTTAGGTTCATTTTTATCCATTTGGCGAGATTTTCGTTAATTTGTCAACATTTAAAAAGTCGCCAATCTGCCGACATTCAGCCAAAATCGTCGTCAAAATCTCTCCAAGCGTTATGGACGGAAAAATAAGTTATCCTTAGATAAATGACTATTGACGTTCAAATACAAAAGTATTACTTAAAGTATCTTTTCTCATTAATAGAACGAGCTACATCCACGAGAATGGTGTCACCAAATTTATTGAATGATATTACATGTGAAAATTGAACATGTTTCTCAACAGTTAATATTTTTTTTAATTTATGGGAATTTTTTGAAAAATTTATTTGAAAAATGCGCAATATCTCGAGAACGGTTCATGCTAGCGTTCTAAAGTTCATGTCAACCGTTTTCTAAGGAAAAGTTACATAACAAATGTCTATTTGTGTAACTTTATTAAAGGTTTTGATTTCGTGAGGATTTTTTCAAAATTTCACTCAAAAATTTAGGGGGGTTCTGAACATTCGATTGTGTTTAAAAACAACAGGCTTCCAGCATCCATGGATTGTAATTTTTGTGCCAAGTTTCATTCGAAACGCTCGATTCGTTCGTAAGATATCGTCTCCACAGGCTCACTGACGTGCACACACACACACACATACAGACATCACCTCAAAAATGTTCTATTCGTGATCAGGGATGCTTGAAACGTGCTCCCCCGTCGAAAACTCGAATTCAAATTTTCGACCCCGTCACAATACTTTCCTTATACATTATACTATGTATATAAGGAAAGTAATATATATTAATTGTAATCTTCAAAATTAATAGATTTCGGAACAAAATTTATTCATAGAACCTCTGTGTAAAGTTTTAATTTTTCTTTCATAAAATGTTTGAATGATTGCCGGGATAATTTTGCTAATGGTGGTCGTGCCACAGATTTCAAACACTTAAAAACTTATTATAAAATTATAGATAATTATAGTTTTTAACACTTTACAACAATGTTGAAAAGTGTTTATGACGTTGTTCATTCTGTCTGTCTGTCTGTCTGTCCGTTAGCACAATAACTGCCGTAAAAATGACTTTATCAAAATTAAATTTTAGTATGTTGTCCAGACGGTCTGTGGGGCCTATGGGAATATAAATGAATAATATCACCCAATTAGTTTTGGATTGAACCCGGGTTGAAAAAATAAAATACACTCAAACCTATTTTTGTGCGGTGGATAGAGACCGCATAAAAAAAATCGCACAAAACTTCACGAATAGCTATAAAAAATAGTTTTCGCAACACAATTAAAAAGTATATTTTTTATGCGGTGAATAAGAGCCGCATATAAAAAGTCTCACGTAGAAAATAACTCAAAACCTTACGAAATAACTAGGAATTGCTTTTTTAAACGAAATCAAGACACGAGGCTTGGCAGCTACTTGGAATCTCGCCAAACCTTTTGGAATCTGATTTAGAAAATACACATGCGAACATTTTTAAATATTTTATTTACATATGTACTTATTTTACACATACAAAACTTTTCAAAACGTATAACCATTATCCTTCGTAGTCTAAAAATAAAATAAAAATCCTAAAAATTTATATCTAAGTAGAAAAAATAATAAATTTACCTTCAATTTACGCTTTGAAATGGATCTTATCTTAATGGTCCAGGAATGTGAAAGCACTTTGAAGGACGTCAATTAATATTAGATTTAAAAATTAAAACACACGTAATATTCTTTTTTATTAAATCACTTTATTTAGCGGACTTGTCACTTGCGCAGATCAGAGACGAATAAAACAAGAAAGATCAATCATGCTTAAAGCATTGATTATGAAACACTTTCCAACTTCAATGCAATTTTATTTAAAAAAGTCTAAAATGCAACACATTCCTCGGTAATATTTTAAAACTTATCACAATACTACATTAATTTATTATATTTGAAAACTTAAATCTTCATTGAAAAAAATGAACTTCCTTCAAATGACGGCATTGAAATATAAATTGCCTGGTTTAAATACCTCTAAAATGCGATACATGCCACGGTAATATTTTTAAATCTATCATAATACTACGATAATTTATTATATTTGAAAACTTCATCGAAAACAACTGAAATAAATTCAAATGACGTCATAGAAAAAATATCGCGCTTGGATCTCTCTATAAAAGCAGGATTTCATTCATAACTTTCTCCATTTCATTCATCCCAATACTATAATAATTTATTTTATTTAAAAATTAAGACCATGGAGCTACAATTCATAAACTTTATGCTTAAAACTTCATCGAAAAAAATCGTCCTTCTGTTTATAAAATCAATTAATATTTCATTCATATCAGCCATGCAGACTCCATGGACTGAATTATTTTGTGTTAAAGAAATACAGTAATTCTAATGCAACTCATTCTACATATTTTGCTGTTTGCATTTTACATAGGTGAAAAATAGGCTTAGTTGTAGAAATAATATATTGTCAAATATATTGTCATTGTGTTGTTTTAGTATGTAGATGCACAGAATTTAAGCAAAAATAAAGTAGTTTTAGGACGGATACAACACTCAATATGAATTAAAAAGAACTTTAAAAAATCACGATTTTGAAACAGATGGATGCCATATATCATTTTGAAGTGGGTCATGTGATCGTTTCATATCATGGTCACGTGATCGCTTCATATAAGATGTGTAATTATTATTTTAATTTTTATTTAAAAAACTACTCAATATATTTCGCTGAATTTTTTTTATATATTTTATGGAACGATTTGACTATTACCTAAAATTTTCGAAGCAATTTGTGAATTTTAAATCCGCTTAAAAAATGTTTGAAAAATTAGGTCCCATAGGGCTCAATATATTTCATTTTTTCAACCCGGGTCCAATCCAAAACTAATTGGGTGCCATTATTCATTTATATTCCCATAGGTCCCACAGACCGTCAGAACATCATACTAAAATTTTATTTTGATAAAGTCATTTTTATAGTAGTTATCGTGCTAACGGGCAGACAGACAGACAGACAGACAGAATGAACAAAGTCATAAACACTTTTCAACTTTGTTGTAAAGTGTTAAAAAAGCAACTCTTTGCTCCCTTCAAGTAAACTTCTTCTACCTACTCGTTAAAACAAACAAAACAAAGCATGAGACTAGTCGCCAACTATCTCATTAGCAAAAACCAACTCAGCGACCTAACGAGACACGCAGTCCGTTTCAGGAAAACCCCAACTAACACGATGCAGATCTCCTTCAATGTTTATTTGCGATCAATGCATTTTTGCTTTGCTAAGCAAGAATTCCATCGCAATATGCTATTGCACATTTCATTTATTTACATGGAAATCCTTGTGCGTTCAACAATTAAATTATGTGATTATAGAATTCAATACATATGTAATGTAATTGGCTGACGCAATACTTATGTAATGTGATGAAATACATATCAAAAATCGAAAAAACTAAATGGCCGATCAAACCTACTAATTTTTTTTTATTGATAACTTCGTCAATTATGTTCCAATTTGATTCAAGTTTTCATATACCGCACAAAAAAAAATCGCACAAAAAAAGTCGCACAAATAAAAAATCGCACAAAAACAGGTTTGAGTGTACATTAAAACCCATGGGACCTATATTTTCAAACATTTTTTAACAGATTTAAAATTCACAAATTGTTTCGAAAGTTTTAGGAAATATTCATATTATCCCATAAAATATATAAAAAAAATTTCAGCAAAATATATTCAGTAGTTTTCAAAATAAAAATTTATATAATAATTACACCTTTTATATGAAGGAATCACGTGGCCATTATATGAAGAGATCGTGTGACCCACTACAAAATAAAATACGGCATCCATCTTGTGTCAAAATCGTGATTTTTAAAGTTCTTTTTAATTAATATTTAGTGTTGGATCCGTCCTAAAACCGCTTAATTTTTGCTTAAATTCTGTGCACCTACATACTGAAACAACGTAATTACAATATATTTGAGTTTAAATGATCATCCAACTTTGATTATTTCTACAACGAAGCCTAATTTTCACTTATGGAGAATGTAAATACCAAAATACGTAAAATGAGTTGTATAAGAATTGCTTCATTTCTTTAACACAAAATTATTTAGCTCATAGAGTCTATATAAATGAAATTGAAAATCTGTCTGTCTGTCTGTTTGTCCCATCATCACGGGAGAACGGCTGAACCGAATTTGATGAAATTTTGTGGGTAGCCTAGAAATATCCCCACTTAAAATTTAGTCCATGTTTTGAGTTTCTACGACCAGTGGTTCTCGAGATATTAGTAAAAAACGAAATTTTCGTTTGTCTTATCATCACGGGAAAACGGCTGAACCGAATTTAATGAAATTTTATGGATAGCCTTGAAATAGCCCCCCATAAATTTTGTCCAAGTTTCGAGTTTCTAAGACCAGGGGTTGCCGAGATATTAATGAAAAACGGAACTTTTTCTTAGGAGATCTACTCTCCAACTCCGTGGTTTATCCAAACGGAAAGGATGAAAATCGTTTGTTTAAAACGCCAAAATGAAATAAAACTTTATTTCCGAGTTTGGTGCAGGATTTTTGCATTAATTAGTCACTGTAGGAAAACATGAATTGTTTGAAACATGAATTTAAATGGAAAAATCTACTTCAATGGTTCATCTTTCAGAAGCTTAACGATGTAAAGTATAAAGAAATCAAAATGGCTATATAATTTCGCATTTTATGAGGAAGATTCTATCTTATATCCTGTTGCTCGGTAACGGAATGAAATTAAATGTGTTGTTAATATTTATTATTATTATTTCTATTTGTATAATAAATAAATGGATGTAAAAATATATTTTATAAATGAACGGTTTGATTGTTCTTTTAATTATATATATTGCGGACTGCGTGCATCACTTTCATTTATTTTAGCAAAGAGGTTTCAAGCTCATATATTGTGTTTAGCTAATAAACTCATATATTGTGTTTACTCAATAAATGCATTTTGCCGATTGTTGAAGCAGAAAAAGAGTAGAACGGGTGTATGTATCTTCTAATACAATTTTAGTGTTTTCATTTAGTATATACTAACGGGATCAGGATATTTTATTCTTCAGATCTGCAAATTCAGAGCTACGAATTTAGAGGAATATCTCTAAATAACTTGGTAACATTTCCTAAACTTTACCAAATTAGTGGAAATGTCTCCAAATTGATAAAAATGACCCAAATCAATAAAATTAAATTTGTTTTTTTAGAATAAAGTACTGAAATGATGTTTCTGTAGCATTTGTCGGTCAGTCCATCCATCCTACTTAGTAACACATTTAAGGAATTTTTTTAATATCACCAAATTGGTAAAAGTATTTCTAAATCCATAAAAATATTATGAAATTGATAAAATCGCGCTTAATAAATGAAATTAGTTATGTTTTGTTAGGGGATAGTATTGTGATGATGTTTCGTCAATTTGTCGCAAAATGGGACTATCAGTTCTACAGTCCCACTTGGCGATAAATTTGGCGATTTTTTAAGTTATCGCTAAATCGATGAAAATGTCGCCAAACCTTCCATGGAGATTGCATTATTCAGATGATATGATTTTCATCAATTTATTTAAAACAAATGATATCATGTCGCTTAGCAACGGATTCAATATGTTATGCGGCATACGATTTTTATTAAATCTTTTCCGATTTGAATAATAAAGATATGTATATAAAATAAATTTCATTGACATTGAATTTTTGACTGGATAATATCAATTACGGTCTTCAGTTTTAAACATCATTATTATTGATATTTTCGGGGACTGTTGATTCAGGTATTACTGATATTTTCAAATTATTATGGAATTGTTTTATTATGACGAAAATTGTTGAAACTCATATATAGTACGTTGTACGAGTAATCCTCTACAAATGCATGGGTATATCTTCTAATCTACGAGAATAAAAGTAGTGCAGGTATATTGGCATATATTTTGATATATATTGGCATATATTGGAATCAATTACGTCCTTCTGGTATTAAGATTACGGGGATTTTTGATACTTTCAATTTTTTACGTCATCTCTTTTATTTTGGCAAATATTTTTGAGACTCATATTGCAATACGGGTAAGCTTCTACTAACACATTGGCATATTTTCTAATCTGCGACAATATAAGTAGTACGGGGTTGCATATATTGATTCAATTCCTTTTTTTTTTTTAAATTTGCTTACAAAAGGGGCCAGGATTTTTTTTATTCTTCAGATCTGTCCGTGAAGATAATTTTGCATAATGAGAACAGATATTCTTAAACTTCTCCTTATGAGCAATAAATTTAATATTTTAACAGAATTTGCACACGATTGCGAATTATAAATTTCTTTATATTATATACTCCGTACGAAGAACGGGTATGCTGCTAGTCTGCAATGTAGCTGATATGAATGAAATATTCATTGATTTTAAACAGAGAAACAGACGATTTTTTCGAGGAAGTTTTAAGCATAGAGTTTGATTACTTGTATCTCCATGGTCTTCAGTTTTTAAATGAAATAAATTATTATAGTATTGTGATGAATGAATGGAATGCAAAAAGTTTATGAATGAAATGCTGCTTTGATATAAAGAGCTAGGCGATTTATATTTCGATGACGTCATTTGAATAAAGTTCATTTGTTTTTCATGAAGTTTTCAAATGTAATAAATTATTGTAGTATTATGATAATTTTAAAAATATTACCGAGGAATGTATTGCATTTTACAGATGTTTAAACCATGCAATTTATATTTCAATGCCGTTTTTTGAATGAAGTTAATTTTTTTCGATGACGTTTTAAGTTTTCAAATATAATAAATTAATGCAGTATTGTGATAATTTTAAAAATATTACCCAGGAATGTATAGCATTTTAGAGATCTTTATAACAAATTGCATTGAAGTTGAAAGTGTTTCATAATCAATGCTTTATGCATGATTGATCTTTCTTGTTTTATCTCTGTGTTTACTTTTAAAATTTTTATTTAATAATTATAAAAAATACCAAGCAAATATTTTAATCTTTGACATTTATTTTCGCAAAATGAAGAAAGCGTATGTAATCGACAAACGTTCCGGTACAATTTTTTTGTCGCAATACACCACTGTTAAGTAACCCAATAACTTTGTAAAGAGAGGGCCTTGAGTGTACGCGTTATTTCTATCTAAAATACAGTGACCATCTTCGATCGAATAAAAGTGATTACTGCGCCCCTAACGAAGAATTTAAAAAGGTAGAATTACGAAATCCACAGCAAAGTGAGATTGAATAAAAAAGCCAATTACAAAGTGGTTGAGCATTGTATAATGAGTTAGAATCGACCCTAAAACTGCTACAAAAAGAGTTATATCCTCTATATATCCTCTATATACCTGCATATCCTCTTCGCATTCTGGTGTAAACTCCCCGGTGAATGAAGCTATATAGTATGCAAAAGAAATTAGACACTTTATAATGCCATAATCGTCTTAAAACTTTTTTGACCTAATTTTTTACATGTAGTTGCAGTCAGAGTTTTACTAGCACATTAAGATGTAATTTATTCCATTTTATCCTTCCAGACACATTTTCGGAAGATAAGACGAGTTTAAGTGAAAGTAGACAGAACATGAATAAGCATTTTTTAGAATTTTTTAAGAAATTTGGGCGAGTGAATGCATACAGGACAGGACATAAGGAATTTTTGGAAATTTTCAAGAAATTTGGACAAAATAGTATAGACAACCCATAGCGTGAAAATATTCAGTCTATAAAATGGCACATTTGTCTATAATTATTTTAAAATAGTAGAATGAGTCAACTGTAATTTCTATATTGTTCTTGATCGCAATTTGACACAGGTCCGCTTAACAGTGACACACCTTTCTGGTACCTTCCGAGAGATTGGTGGTAGGGGAAGGAGGGTACGGTCCCTGTGGATGCCTCCCCCACTGGGTTCCGGTCTAAATTGGGTGGCACTTCCCGGCCGTCCATACAGTTACCTTACACCTTTCTGGTAGGTCGGACGGTCTGGGTCTCAACACCTTTCTGGTAGGTCGGACGGTCTGGGTCTCAACATCAACAACACCCAATCGGTTAAACAGTTACCTTACTCTTTTCTGGTAGGTCGGACGATCTGGGCCTCAACAACAACAACACCCAATCGGTTGATGAATAATTTAGCAATTATACCAATAACCGATAATTTCCGATACATTACCGAATACCAATTATACCGATAATTTACCGATAGCACTTTTAAATATCAATCATGGAAGAATTGTAAAGAAAGTGGCTTTATTTTCACTGCTTTTTTATTAACAAATACATTTTCCTCAGATCTAAATTATTAGGGTAATTTAACTTGTTCATAATACAACGTATAAGCAGTAAATTATGTATAATTTCAGTTAGATGTATATTGCGACACAAAATTTTCTAAAATTTTTATTTATTTTTATTTGTCTTTAATCTCTCGATATTTAAAAAAAATTATTTTCACTACACTTACTTTTTGGTGTCCCTACATATTCATGCTCGTAGCGACCTCCCCCCCCCCCCCCCCCGCCCTCCGATTCTTTTGTTCCTGGATAACATCAGTTTAATTCGGAGATGTTATTCAGGAGAGATATTACTCTCCCCCACCCTTCTACGGGGGAGTAAATAGGTATTTGTTGCTTCTCGAAGGTATTTGTAGTGGGAAAGACGAGTTTCTAAGTGGAGAGAAATGCCCCTGAACGACATTGATAGTCAGTCGCCCTTCCTGTTATCTTAAATAATCAATCAATGTATAGCAATATTTTTACTTTCCTTATATACATAATATATAAGGAAAGTATTGTGACGGGGTCGAAAATTCGAATTCGAGTTTTCGACGGGAGAGCACGTTTCAAGCATCCCTGATCACGAATCAAACATTTTTGAAGTGATGTCTGTGTGTGTGTGTGAAAGTATGTGTGTGTGTGTGTGTGTGTGTGTGTCAGTGGGTCTGTGGAGACGATAACTGACGAACGAATGGACCGATTAGAACCAAATTTGGTACAAAAATCACAATCTGTAAACACTGGAAGCCTATTGTTTTTATACGCAATCGAATGTTCAGAACCCCCCTAAATTTTCGAATGAAATTTTGAAAAAATCGTCAAAAAATCAAAACCAATAATAAATTTACGTAAATAGACATTTTTATGTAATTTTTCATTAGAAAACGATTGACATAAATTTTAGAACGCTAACATGAACCATTCTCGAGATATTGCACATTTTTCAAAAAAATTATCAAAATGTCATATAAAATAGAAAAAAAAATATTTCCAATTGAGAAACATGTTCACTTTTCATATATAATATCATGCGATAAATTGGGTGACATCATTCTCGTGGATCTAGCTCGTTTCATTTATGAAAAAAGATACTTTGAGTAATACTTTTGCATTTGAACGCCAATTTATCTGCTGTAAGAATAACTTATTTCTTCGTCCATAACGCTTAGCGAGATTTTGGCGACGAAATAGGCGGAATGTCGCCAACTTGGCGACTTTTTGAAATGTTGCCAAATTAACGAAAATCTCGCCAAATGGATAAAAATGACGATAAATCAAAGAAAATGACGACTAATTGTCGAAAATTCAATATCTTGGAAAGGATATTAGTATCTACTAGAAGAAAAACCTATTTATTTTACTCTAAAAGTAGTAAATTCATTTCATTATATAAGGAAAGTCATGTGCTGCCCACATCAGATTTTTTTTTTTATATTTTCTGTAAAAGGAACTGTAATTATATAATAAATATATTTGCATAATAATCTAAATAACCCAACATTTCTCAATTGTGAGATGTTTTCTTTTTTAGATTCATTTAAATAAACATTTATTTATGATAATATTTTAGACTAGAAAATGTACTCGACGTTTCCCCCGTTTTACAGCAGTATTACTTACATTCATTTGTGCAATTTTTTAAAAGGCAATAGTTTTTATTCTTTTATTTATATTTATTTATTTTTCGCTTACCCCATACTATGTAGTCTCCCTTGCTGTGGAGGAACTCCCCCTTGAGATTCTGGCCTGGGTCTATTTACTCAACAAGCTCCTCTTGGAACTTCTCTACAACTCCCCCCCCCCCCCCCCCCCCCCCCCCGTCCTTTGCAAGGCTTCGTGGTGTGGCATTTCCGCTCCTGCGACTATCTTTCCTTCTGTATTTGAAGTGCACCTTACTACCCTTATGATAATATATGCCCTGGCAAAATGCCAGCCCAGCTGATTTGTGTCCCTGCCACTCATACAATTTCACTATCACAATAGCTCTTTGATTGTGCTAGATACTCTTCAGCTTGTATAGGTTTTATGGAAAATCATAAAATCTTTCATTTTCAAAAACCGCATACTTCAGAGCAAAATCGTTTTGTTACTGAAGAAGCCCAAAATTGGACTGTCGTAATGTTTCTTGCATCACGACGGAAAATAACTCCCTCATTTTTATCCTCAAACGCTGGAATTCTGGACTTAAATCCGCATTTTATAAGACATGTGTTCGAAATACGTTCATACGATCTGACAACACAAGGTCTTGGAAGTCCATGGCAAATTTCTAAACTGTATTGAACTAATATTTGTGATTTGGTCAAGTATATAGAATATTTATTATTGCGGTATAATGAATAGGGGAACAATTTTCTTATTTGATGACTGTAGCGCACAGAGTTGACTGCAATGCGATCTTTTAATGTCCTAATCTGTAATCCCTGAAATTGCCATGATTCAATAGAGTTCATATATTTTGAAAGAAAGAGGTAAGATCACTTGCATTTACTGGTAGAATTTTGGGTTATTATCTTGACAAGATATTATTTGAAAGAGATTTGATTATTTGAATCTCCCTGTATATGGATGGCTAAATATCTGATAATTGTCAATTTTCAGATTCCAATTTTTTTTTTTTTTTTTTTTATAATTTCTAAAAATTTTAACTTAGAATAAATTCTTAGAAATGTATTTTAGCATTTCTAATGGATGACAAAATTGTTTACCATGATTAATGCGACTTGGGTGGATGACCACCTGGGAACACCGCGTACTGTTGGCTCATTTCAGTCGACGTGGTGGCCGAACGGTCAAGGCGAGCGTTTCCAACGATTAATCGGCCGCTACGTTGTGGGTTCGAGTCCCACGTAAGACATGGATGTTTGTGTTGTTGGGCGCAATATGTTCCCACCCCAACTGGTGCGCTGGGGCAACGTCTTTGACGGATAAGAGGTTCACTGTTCTGGCCGATGTATAGGCGAAGATCAATGCCTGGCCATTGGGAAAAAAAAATAAAAATAAATACCTCAGGTTATTAGCCTCCTAATGCTGTTTTTAACCTCTAGATTAGCTTCTTGTGTGGTCGTTATCCTCTTGATTTGAAATCGGCGTTCAATATCCTAGAATCCACTGAATCCGTACTAGTCGTACTAAGTCACTTTCAACACCCGACATCTTTGCACTAACCTACAGGGTTGATTTATTCGGACGCCATTGTAAAGAGCCTTGCTGTCCCAATCGGGAATCGAACCCTGGATCTCTGAACTGACCAGCCGACGCTCTACCGTTGAGCTACTGGGACAGAATTGCAAGCTCTTATTGTTGAAGTGAGCTCTGCAATATATCTAGCTTAATGCACTAATGGGGGACATATTATTTTTAAATTTTCATTCATATTAACAATAATTAAATTCGTGTTAGGAATGACAGATAATAAGTATATTCATCTAAAATGAGTCATCAGTTTTTACATTTACCTGTTAACAGCAAAGATTCTAAGCTTCCAACATATAAGAAACTAAATTTTAAATAGTGCTGTTTAACTGACTTAAAATCGCTGCTGTCGTCATTCTGGTGTATGAAAAGGGCGATTTTTCGGATAGCATCGTAATGTTGCCAATTCTCAGAGATAAACATATATCCACAATTCCTCAAAATAAATGCCATTAAAATTTTTGTAAATTACAAGATAAAATCATGATTTTTTAAACTTATCCATTTAATGTTTTGAAAACTTTACAACATAGTTGAAAAGTGTTTCTGACTTTGTTCATTCTGTCTGTCTGTCTGTCTGTCCGTTCGCACGATAATCACCGCAAAAATGACTTTATCAAAATCAAATTTTAGTATGTTGTTGAGACGGTCTGTGGGACATATGGAAATGTAAATGAATAATATCATACAATTAGTTTTCGATTGAACCCGGGATTTTAAAATAAAATATATTGAATTCTATGGGACCTAATTTTTCAAACAATTTTTAAGCAAAGTTAAAATTCACAAATTGCTTCGAATGTTTTAGGAAGTATTCAAATTATCCTATAAAATATATAAAAAAATTTTCAGCAAAATACGTTTGGTAGTTTTTAAATAAAAATTAAAATCATAATTAAAATAATAATTACACCCATATACTCGTATTATAAAGAGATTACGTGACCCACTTCAAAATAAAATATAGCATCCATCTTTTAATAAAAATCCCGATTTTTAAAGTGTTTTTAAATTTATATTTTGTGTTTAATCCGTCCTAAAACCACTTTATATTTCCGTAATTTTTATGCATTTATATTCTGCCCCAATGCAATTACAATATTTTCGAGTTTAAATGATCATCAAACTTTGATTATTTCTACAACGATGACTAATTTTAATAGATGGAGAATGTAAACAAATTACAGAATTTTTTTCACGCAAAATTATTTAACTCCGGAGTCTGAAATGAAAGTGTATGAGTGAATGCTTTTATATTTCGAGCCAGACGATTTATATTTCGATGACGTCATTTGAATAAAGTTCAATTTGTTTCGATGAAGTTTCAAGTTTTCAAGTAAAATAAATTATCGTAGTTCTGTGTGTATCACCGCTAAATGTATCGCATTTTGCATTTCAGTTGGAAAGTGTTTCACAATCAATGCCTTTATACAGGATTGATCTTTCTTGGTTACTGATGTAATTAGAAGATGGAAACTCAAATCATCACTGGAATACCGTGACAGAAGAGACACATTTGCATCTTGAAGAAGTCAAAACTACTTTTAATATTATTAGAAAAATACTTTTTTGTTCAAAAATATGTAGAACAGATTGTGTTCTAAACAATTGCTACAAAACAAAAATAATATTTATTACTATTTTTTACTTTCCCTGCAATACATGGTAATGTGAAGGGAAAGTATTGGAATCATGCCGAAAATCACAACTCGAGTTTTCGACGGATCTGCACGTTTCGAGACCTCTAGAATACGAAAAATCTATTTTTAGCGTGACGTCTGTGTGTGTGTGTCTGTGTGTCTGTCTGTCTGTGCAATGTATGTATTCACTCTAATATTTCTAGCGCTCTATTTTCAAACAATAGTTGATCATTAAGTAGCTATTATGATAAACGTATTCCGATTTATTTACCATTCTAGCTTATGTTTGCATAATTACTATAACATGGCAAGTTTTCCACTTGGCGACAGTTTGTTTATAGTAGGATTCCCCAATTCTGTGATTCATTATGATCTAAAAATACAAGAAAGTGTATAAAACTTGAAAGATATTGGTGTAACAGCAATATATCTTTAATATATATATAGCTTCAAATTATATATATATATATATATATAATTTGAAGCTATTTTCTTCTAGGTTTGGAAGAGAGTATAATGCATTCAAGGGGATGTTTAGATTACAAACCAAGTGTACTAAGATAAGATTATAGCAACTAAAAATCATTAATAATCCATACTACAGTTACAGAAATTATAAAATAAGTGTTTAAAATAAAAAATTTATATGAAAAAAGAAGTGTCAATTAGAATATTGTAGAACTTACCTCGCATAAGTATGCTCCATTACCGGGTATCCAATTATTCATTATCCATTGTTTTCTTCTTTCTTCGTTTCTAGAAAAACGAAATAGCCTAAAACCCTTTTTAGAATGATTAGAGCAGTTTGGTGCCCCATAAATATTTTAATAATACTTCCTAAAGTGAAAATACGAATAGAGCTAATGCTAATGGATTGCTCTTCCAGCTACGGTGGGCTTCAATATGCTTGATGAGTCAGCTCGTATATAGAGGAGCCTTACCCGAGGGATCACGTCTCCCGGCCTTTAGCACCTCAACTGAGTTATCGGATGGAGACACGCGGGGGTTTTCTCAGCGGTCCCCCTCCTCGCCGAAATTCGACCGGGGCCTTTTCATCAGGTGAGGGAGAGTGCGGCAGCAAAGACATTTGATTAAAGATGCTTGGAATCTCACCCGAATTATAAGAACGGAGCTGAAGCTAGCTTTTGCTCTATGATTATAATGTCGGTCTTGTAAACACATGGTCCCTGGTTCGGGTCTGGCAACATTCTTTTCACCACAACTTCATCGAAAAAGTCTGTTATAAAATCCTCTGCTTCTCTATGTAAAATCAATGAATATTTCATTCATATCAACTATATTGCAGACTCCAGAGCTAAATAATTTTGCGTTAAAGAAATTCAGCAATTCTTATACAACTCATCTTACAGCTTGGTGTGTTTACATTTTCCATAAGTGAAGATTAGGCTCCGTTGTAGAAATAATCAAAGTTTGATGGTCATTTAAACTCAAATATATTATAATTGCGTTGTTTCAAAATATAGATGCACAGAAACTAAGCAAAAATAAAGCGGTTTTAGGACGGATGCAACACTAAACATAAATTAAAAAGAACTTTAAAAATCACGATTTTGACACAAGATGATAACATATTTTATTTTGAAGTGGGTCATGTGATCTCTTCATATGATATAGGTGTAATTATTATTTTAATTTTTATTTAACAAACTACCGAATATATTTTGCTGATTTTTTTTTTTTTTTTTTTTTTTTTTATGGGATAATTTGAATATTTCCTAAAACTTTCGAAGCAATTTGTGAATTTTAAATTTGCTTGAAAAATGTTTGAAAAATTAGGTCCCATAGGGTTCAATGTATTTCATTTTTTCAACCCGGATTCAATCCAAAACTAATTGGGTGATATTATTCATTTATATTCCCATAGGTCCCACAGACCGGCTGAACAGCATACTAAAATTTCATTTTGATAAAGTCATTTTTACGGCAGTTATCGTGCGAACGGGCGGACAGACAGACAGAATGAACAAAGTCATAAAGACTTTTCAACTATGTTGTAAAGTGTTAAACATGTTATGGGATTCACAGTATCAGTGGCCTAACCCTGCCCCAGCCTAAATAAATTTGTAGAAAGAAAAAAAGTAGAACCCGAACCCCATCATGCCTGAAGACTCTTGACTCTGAGACAGGTTCAACCCGATATATTGTTTATCCAAATGTATCCAAAACGTGAATTTGTGCAACTTTTATTCAGAGACTTGGCTAAAATATGTTGTTTGTTTTTAACATTTATCTTTATATAGTTGAAATGAACAAAACAGTGCCATGTTCTTAAATTCCTTTTATGGAATTTTGAAACATTAAATACAGCGGAATCGACCCAATTCCACAAATTAACAAGAAAGATCAATCATGCTTAAAGCATTGATTATGAAACACTTTCCAACTTCAATGCAATTTTATTTAAAAAAAGTCGAAAATGCAATGCATTCCTCGGTAATATTTTAAAACTTATCGCAATACTACATTGATTTATTATATTTGAAACCTTCAACCTACATTGAAAAAAATGAACTTCATACAAATGACGGCATTGAAATATAAATTGCCTGGTTTAAACATCTCTAAAATGCAATACATTCCACGGTAATATTTTAAAAACTATCATAATACTACGATAATTTATTATATTTGAAAACTTCATCGAAAACAACTGAAATTAATTCAAATGACATCATAGAAAAAATAACACGCCTGGATCTCTCTATAAAAACAGGATTTCATTCATAACTTTCTCCCATTCATTTCATTCATCACAATACTATAATAATTTATTTTATTTCAACATTTTATTTAAGACCATGGAGCTACAAGTAATTAAACTCTATGCTTAAAACTTCATCGAAAAAAATCGTCCTTCTCTTTATAAAATCAATTAATATTTCATTCATATCAGCCATGCAGAGTCCATGGTCTAAATTATTTTGTGTTAAAAAAATACAGGAATTCTAATACAACTCATTCTACATATTTTGCTGTTTACATTTTACATAGGTAAAAAATAGGTTTAGTTGTAGAAATAATCAAATTTAGATGAGCATTTAAACTGAAATATATTGTCATTGCGTTGTTTCAGTATGTAGATCCACAGAATTTAAGCAAAAATAAAGTAGTTTTAGGACGGATACAACAGTCAATATGAATTAAAAAGAACTTTAAAAAATTACGATTTTGAAACAAGATGGATGCCATATATCATTTTGAAGTGGGTCATGTGATCGTTTCATATCATGGTCACGTGATCGTTTCATATAAGAGGTGCAATTATTATTTTAATTTTTATTTAAAAAACTACTGAATATATTTCGCTGAATTTTTTTTATATATTTTATGGAACAATTTGAATATTATCTAAAATTTTCGAAGCAATTTGTGAATTTTAAATCCGCTTAAAAAATTTTTGAAAAATTCGGTCCCATAGGGCTCAATGTATTTCATTTTTTCAACCCGGGTTCAATCCAAAACTAATTGGGTGATATTATTCATTTATATTCCCATAGGTCCTACAGACCGTCTGAACAACATACTAAAATTTCATTTTGATTAAGTCATTTTTACGGCAGTTATCGTGCTAACGGACAGACACACAGACAGAATGAACAAAGTCATAAACACTTTTCAACTTTGTTGTAAAGTGTTAAAAACTAAGCCCGAACCTGGCCCATCCAGAAACCGTTGTCCCAGGCTAGAGCCCTCGAAGCCTAGGTAGCTTGTGTGTCCGTTTCACTCCCTTTTAATGTGAGACGTCGGGACTGAGCTGACCTTGCCGTGGCTACACCCTTCCAAACCCGCGGAATATCCGGCGTGGAAAGTCAACGACCCTCGCTCATTTCATGAGGGAAAATTTTTTTTCTTCCGGTATAATTGCGTGGCGGAAGCAATGCGCTAAATTCATCACAGCTAGACACAGGATAAATTTTGAGGTGCGTTAAAAAAAAATATTAAAACAAGGCTCAGTGTACTGTAACTGCAATTATAGAGCAAAAAATGTGTCATAGACTCACGCATTGGCGTAAACGAGATCTCGAATAGGTGGGTTGTGATGGGAACAGAGTGTTGATGGTCAAATGAGTGTTAGCTATATCACTTAGACAAACGAGGAAGAACCGATGTTCTGTTTATTCATGGATGATAGTATCTGCAATGAGGGCGCGATTACTGCACCACCCTAATTTAAACTATGACGGATGGCAACTTTCAACTTAAAAACTACAATGTTTGCAGGTTAAAGGGAAACGTATTCCAGGTTCAAAAGGTGGGGAGGTTTAAAAGGAAATGGATCCGAATTTGATGACTTATCAACAAAAATAATTTATAAACAAAAATAAAATATTTGTAGCGGGAGTTTCCACTCGGCCTTATATTCATATTCCATAGTGCTTAATTCTATTTGTTTCACAATCATTATTAGAATATAAACTATATATGCAGGGTTTTTTTCATTCAGTTTCGTAATCAAATTATTCTTTTAAAATATTTCGCAAAATGTCTTTAAAATGTTTTGTTTTCAAATTGGCAACAACTGAATGACACCCGTGTGTGCATTTGGCCTTTCTGTGTAAATATGAGGTGTATTTATGTACCATAACGTACAAAAAGTAGTTCAAACTTAATACTTTTTCAGTACAAATGTTTTGGGGGAAAAAAACAGCCCTACTAACACAATTGTTGTATAAACCCTACACTTCTACATTCTTTAACAACGCAGTTCACTTATTTAAAGTCTATTATGAAGTGCAAGCTTAGATGGGGGAACTCTAACTGAAGACCAACCAGAGTGTATTGCAAGCATGATTCGTAATGACACCATGTATATTTAGTGCTGTTTCTCCTGCCTTATGCATGGAGTTAGAAAGGAGATAAAGTTCCTATAGATGAAACACTTGAAAATGCTACAATGCTTTGAGAATTATTTCTAGGTGCCGGTAGTGTTGGTAAAGTAGTCGCTATTGCTAGTTGACACAACAGAAAGGCGTAGTATTTAGTATATGGGCCATTTTCTCTGAACGGGCTTTTTCATCTTTCTTGTTACAATATTTTTTTTTCTATTTTTCAACTTGTTTTCTGCATTATATTTTAACATGGGGAGTTTAAACTAAAATAAAAAACAGCAGCAGCACTCATTTTGGGGAAATTAAATAGAAAATGCAAATTTTTATTTGACACAAGTAAATGACAGCATGACAGGGGAATGACACTTAATATAGGAAACTGCTTTGTAAGTATATATATATATATCATTAGAAAAATCAAAAATTTGTTTTGCTTTAATTGCAATCTTATATTTAGAACTAGCTTCTTATTTGTTTTATCTTCTAAAAAGAAAATCTAGTTTAAATGTAATTCACCTGTTGTCATGTCATTCCCTTGTCTACTAAGAAGACAGGTAAATGACGACAAGGGAATGACAAATCATGTGATTTTACTTTCTGAGCATATCAGTTTTATTTGCATTTAAGCCTAACTTGATATTTAGTTTGCTACACATATATTTTTTAAAATCAGTATATACATTTTTATTCTAAGAATAATTAAAGACAGGTTAAAGACAAGGAATACTTACCCAAAATTGTTTAGTTTTACAATATTTCCCTGCACAGAATGATAGCTAGAACATAGTCGAACTCTTGAAAGGTGAATATGGATTTTAGTAGAAAAGAATAATATTTAATTATATTTTATGTTGTCATCTATGTACAGAATGAGGTGTTAAAATTTAAAGGCAGGTGAATGACAAGAAAAGCTAGTGGGCAGTTGTAAAAAATGAATTTAAAATATTGCTCTAATGCATAGCGGATTTTTTATTGTTTTCATTTTAAATTATCTACTTTAATATAAAACATCAAATTAAAAAAAACTAGAAAATAAACGCTTGTAAATGAAGTTGTGATTTTATTATTTGGCTGTTGGGGCACACAAGGGAATGACATTTAATAAAAAAAAACTAAATTTTTAAATATTAAAAATATAAATTGGTTTTTATTTAGCTAATGGGTGATAAATATGAACTACAATATAGTAAATCTGATGAGTGTCCAAAATCAGTCACAAGTCATGCAAACTTTTATTAAAACACCTAGGACATGTAAAACTCCTGTTTACAGAAAATGGCTCATATGTATTTTTGATTACTTTTAAATTAAAGGTTCCCTAATTATGAGTAAAATTAACCAGTGGTTTTTCATAGTTTTAGATAGAGTACAGAATATATGGAGATAAAAAAATTGAAAGGTAAATAATTTTGAATACGTAGGAACCTTCTTTATTGTTTCAGTTCTAACTTGCTCTGCGCTAATTCTTTATTTTTACAAAATTTACAGTTTAAATAAATATTTTAGGTCTTTCGCCATAGAAATACATACAATGCAGGACTATTTATCTTACCCCAGCGCCACCTGAATTATTATCTCAAACGATATTGGCGTTTTCTTAATATGAAGTTATAACTCCTTACTTTTATCTCCATGGTCTCATGTCTATAGGAACCACCCATATAATTGGCAGTGACAAGCACCTTTATTGATCACAGGAATGTCCCAGATATACAAAAATCGACGTCACAGTTGCATCATTAAGCATAAGCAGATCGATCCACAGCAGCGGACTTTGGATAGACCTGAAAAGACAACAATCTGCAACCTCTTATGACGAGTTCTCAATCTGCATCTGATCACTTCATCTCCATGAAAAGATGCAAATATAAAAGGATGTAAGATGATAAGAAGTTCACACGAAGGAGGTACAAGTTGATCGGCGGCTTTGCAGAGTTGAACGGCTTTTCAGAGTTGAACAATTTTGCAGAGCTTTTTGTGGTGTAAGATGCTTCCACTTACCTACTCCTGAAGAAGTCTGAAGAGTATGAAGGTTTTATTTAAGCAATTTTAACCGATTCCTTAAAGTTTCAACGTTGCAATAAGTCAAACACTTTAAATACAGCATATATGCAAAAATCTGATCTATTAGTTTCAAAGGTATTTACTCAAGTAAAATCGACAACTGTTGATTTTACTTATGTAGATGACGTCGCACTTCTTGTCAGCCCTGAAGTAAAATGCTGTTATTTACTTTTAAAACTAGTAGATTTGGATGTGAATCAGAGGCGGCGCCAGGCTTTCACAATTAGGGGTGCAATGGATTGGGGGACTCACAATTGGGGCTGCTCATGCGAATTATGTATGATTTAAAAATAACAAATAATTTACATGTGAAACTTTAATTCATTATATTTTGTCCACCAATTTCTGCATGATATAGCGATGGTCTTAATTTGTAATAAATACTAAACAAGAAAGATCAATCATGCATAAAACATTGATTATGAAACGCTTTCCAACTTCAATGCAATTTTATATAAACATCTCGAAAATGCGATACATTCCTCGGTAATAGTTTTAAAATTATCACAATACTACATTAATTTATTATATTTGAAAACTTAAAACTTCATCGACAATAATTTATTACATTTAAAAACTTTATAGAAAACAAATGAACTTTATTCAAATGACGTCATCGAAATATAAATTGCCTCTATATAAAAGCAGCATTTCATTCATATACTTTTTTCCATTCCGTTCATTCATCACAATATTAGAATAATTCATTTTATTTAAAATCTTAAAACCATGGAGGTACAAGTAATTTAACTCTATACTTAAAACTTCATCGAAAGATCGTCTGGTTCTCTGCGTAAAATAAATGAATTTTTTATTCATATCAGCTATATTGCAGACTCCATGAGCTAAATAATTTTGCTTTAAAGAAATGCAGCAATATTTATACAACTCATTCTACATATTTTGTTGTTGACATTCTCCATAAGCGAAAATTAGGCTTCGTTGCTTCGTTGAAGAAACAATCAAAGTTTGATGATCATTTAAACTCAAATATATTGTAATTGCGTTGACTCAGTATGTAGATGCATAGAATTTAAGCTAAAATAAAGCGGTTTTAAGATGGATGCAACACTAAATATGAATTAAAAAGAACTTTAAAAATCACGATTTTGGCACAAGATGGATGCCATATTTTATTTTGAAGTGGGTCACGTGATTTCCTCATATAATGGTCACGTGATCTCTTCATATAAAGGGTGTAATTAATATTTTAATTTTTATTTAAAAAACTACTGGATATATATTTTGCTGAAATTTTTTTTATATATTTTATGGGATAATTTGAATATTTCCTAAAACTTTTGAAACAATTTGTGAATTTTAAATTCGCTTAAAAAATGTTTGAAAAATTAGATCCCATATGGTTCAACGTATTTCATTTTTTCAACCCGGGTTCAATCCAAAACTAATTGGGTGATATTATTTATTTATATTCCCATAGGTCCCACAGACCGTCTGAACAACATACTAAAATTTCATTTTGATAAAGTCATTTTTACGACAGTTATCGTGCTAACGGACAGGCAGACAGAATGAACAAAGTCATAAACACTTTTCAACTATGTTGTAAAGTGTTAAAAATGTATCTGTCCAAGCGATTTCATTTTGCTTACTTTCACTCGAAATATCTTAAAAACTGTAAAACATAGATATAAATAAGTATCTTGCAACAAAAGTATGTATTAGGAAATCGAGTTTCTATAATTTATTTATTATTGTTTTCGAGTAATCATTTTGTCAAGTTGAAGAAAATTGAAAAATGCTTGTTTTTCAAGTTTGTAATGCTTATATCTCAAAATGTATATAGTTGGATTTCGGATCGAGCTTGAGAAACATGGTGGTTATAATTTCTGTATTTTAGTATTTTAGCCTGGGTTTTCCAATTGGTGGGAAAGTTCTAATATTTAAAACTAGAACGAATTATCTGGCGTTGTCCAGGTCCTAAATAAGCAGCCGCTACTTCTTAAATAATACCACTCAGATTCCAAATATTTTTAAATGTATTTGCTAATAGATGACGGTAGCAGTCAGCCGTGAATAGAATCCCTAGGACTATAACCGTGAAGGAAGATCCGCCAGATTATTTCCCATGTCAAAAATTAAACCTCAAAAATTCATTATAAACAAGAAAGATCAATCATGCTTAAAGCATTGATTATGAAACACTTTCCAACTTCAATGCAATTTTATTTAAAAAAGTCTAAAATGCAACACATTCCTCGGTAATATCTTAAAACTTATCACAATACTACATTAATTTATTATATTTGAAAACTTAAATCTCCATTGAAAAAAATGAACTTCATTCAAATGACGGCATTGAAATATAAATTGCCTGGTTTAAATACCTCTAAAATGCGATACATTTCACGGTAATATTTTTAAAACTATCATAATACTACGATAATTTATTATATTTGAAAACTTCATCGAAAATAACTGAAATTAATTCAAATGACGTCATAGAAAAAATAACACGCCTGGATCTCTCTATAAAAACAGCATTTCATTCATAACTTTCTCCCATTCATTTCATTCATCACAATACTATAATAATTTATTTTATTTAAAAATTAAGACCATGGAATCTACAAGTAATTAAACTCTATGCTTAAAATTTCATCGAAAAAAATCGTACTTCTCTTTATAAAATCAATTAATATTTCATTCATATCAGCCATGCAGACTTCATGGGCTAAATTATTTTGTGTTAAATAAATACAGCAATTCTAATACAACTCATTCTACATATTTTGCTGTTTTCATTTTACATAAGTGAAAAATAGGCTTCGTTGTAGAAATAATCAAATTTGGATAATCATTTAAACTGAAATATATTGTATTTGCGTTGTTTTAGTATGTAGATGCACAGAATTTAAGCAAAAATAAAGTAGTTTTAGGACGGATACAACACTGAATATGAATTAAAAAGAACTTAAAAAATCACGATTTTGAAACAAGATGGATGCCATATATCATTTTGAAGTGGGTCATGTGATCTTTTCATTTCATGGTCACGTGATCGTTTCATACTATAAGAGGTGTAATTATTATTTTAATTTTTATTTTAAAAACTACTGAATATATTTCGCTGAATTTTTTTTTTATATATTTTATGGAACAATTTGAATATTACCTAAAATTTTCGAAGCAATTTGTGAATTTTAAATCTGCTTAAAAAATGGTTGAAAAATTAGGTCCCATAGGGCTCAATGTATTTCATTTTTTCAATCCGGGTTCAATCCAAAACTAATTGGGTGATATTATTCATTTATATTCCCATAGGTCCTACAGACCGTCTGAACAACATACTAAAATTTCATTTTGATTAAGCCATTTTTACGGCAGTTATCGTGCTAACGGACAGACAGACAGACAGACAGACAGAATGAACAAAGTCATAAGCACTTTTCAACTTTGTTGTAAAGTGTTAATAAAAAAAATAATGAACGGATTTGTTCAGTATTTTGTTTTTGTTTTGGAGCAGGGTGTCATATTTAAAGAAGCAGCTGTTATAATATAGAAACCGTATTGCTAGTCAATTTCTTGTATCGCAATTTAAAAATCAGAGACACTTTGAACACACGAAAAATATATATTTTTTCCAGATTATTTTCGATGTCAAAAATTAGACTTAAAATATGCATTATAAAAATAAATAATGAACGGATTGGTTCAGGATTTTTTTCGTTTGGGAGCAGTGTATCATATTTAAAGAAACAGCTGTTATATAAAAACCATATTGCCAGTCAATTTCTTATATCGCAATTTAAAAATCGGAAATATTTTGAACACACGAAAAGCATATATATTTTTTTAAACATTCACGAAAATTAGTCTGTTAATCTTATGGATTCCGTGGTGTGTTTGAAAGAGAATTTTTCGATTTTCTGACGGTATCAAGATGGAAACTCTGTATCAATATTCTTGGTCAATAAGTAACCGATTTGCATGAAAATGCTAAAATGTAAAATAACATTAAAATATAAAATAGCTAAAAAACTAATACGAAATTGAAAAAAAATACGCCGAAATACACCTTTCCGGTGTAACAAATGTAATTTCTGTACGACGCTTAAATTTCGCTCTACAGATCTCGCTCATACACACGCACACAGACATCTTCATTTATTAAATAAGATGTCATGAGTCTGTATTGCAGCTCATTGTGTTTATTTAGTACTCCTTGGCGAAATATGGGTGCACAAGCTCGATATTTTATTTTCTTTTAACAAAAAATCTAATGTGGGCAGCACATGATTTTCCTTATATAATGCAATGAATTTATTACTTTTACAGTAAAAAAAAAAGATTATTTTTATAGTAGTTATTTATATTCTTTCCAAGATATTGAATTTTCGTCAATGAGTCGTCATTTTCCATGTCGTCATCATCAATGAGTCGTCATTGATTTAGCGTCATTTTTATCCATTTGGCGAGTTTTTCTTTCATTTCGCAACATTTTAAAAAGTCGCCAAGTTGGCGAAATTCCACCAAATTCGTCGTCAAAATCTTGCCAAGCTTTTGTGGACGAAGAAATAAGTTATTCTTACAGCAGATAAATGACTATTGGCGTTCAAATACAAACGTATTACTCAAAGTATCTTTTCTCATGAATGGAACGAGCTAGATCCACGAGAATGATGTCACCGAATTTATCGCATGATATTACATATGAAAAGTGAACATGTTGCTTAACAGTTAATATAGTTTTTTAATTTATGGGATTTTTGATAAATTTGTTTTAAAAATGTTCAATATCTGGAGAACGGTTCATACTAACATTCTAAAGTTTATGTCAATCGTTTTCTAAGGAAAAATTACATAAGAAATGTCTATTTGCGTAACTTTAGTAAAGGTTTTGATTTTTTGATAATTTTTCAAAATTTCACTCGAAAATTTAGGGGGTATTCTGAACATTTGATTGTATTTTAAAACAATAGGCTCCCAGTATTCACGGATTATGATTTTTGTACCAAATTTCATTCGAATCGCTCTATTTTTTCGTGAGATATCGTCTCCACAGACTCACTGACACACACACACACAGACAGACATCACTTCAAAAATGCTCGATTTGTGATCAGGGATGTCTGAAACGTGCTCTCCCGTCGAAAACTCGTATTCGAATTTTCGACCTCGTCACAATACTTTCCTTATATATTATGTATATAAGGAAAGTAATTAGGAGGTTAAATAAGCTTGAGGATTCTAAAGATGTTAATGATTGATGAAGTTTCAACAGAATAGATGGAAATATACGTATTCAAGTGCGTATTTAGTTTATAGATAAACTAAAAAACTATAGATAACACTAACTATAGATAACACTAACTATACTAATAAACTTAGTTTATAGATAAAAAAACTGCCAAGGAAGTTTATAGAGAAACTTGAATCAGAAATATTGTCGAATATATAAGTTTAATTTATATATCGTTAAGCAAGTTACTAAAATAATTTGATATTTTGACGTGAAGGCTTTGGTTGGAGCATCCAGATGAAATAGGGGCAAAAACTAAAAGGGTCAGCCATCTATAAACATTTCGTGAGCCATTGGTAGCGCTTTGAAAGCAGTAAATGAAACAAATGGGTCTGAAAAAAAATCAAATAAACTTATTGTACTTTATTGGAGTTTTATTTTACAAAGTTATTCACGCAAAACTGTTTCGGCTTCCTCGTATTGGAGCCACCGCCGATATACATTCGATCAAAAAGTTAGAAGACTGTGCTGATATCTCCAACCCTGATTGGAGAAGAGGGGAACTATTTTTCCGTGACGTAGAGGCACATGTGACGCGAGATGTGAAAAGGAAGAAGCAGGTCCGCAGTGCAGGGTTTTTTCAGACAATGCCTGTCAGTGAACTGTAGTCGTTCGCGTTTAACATTACACCTGCTGCCGCAGGTGCAATGTTTCTGGCGTCGATTTCTCCAAACGCTGGCAGAATTTGATATTTGCACGCTGTTCTTCAAATGCCATTTTTGTTTTCGACGAACGCGAACGACTACAGTTCACTGACATGCATTGTCTGGAAAAACACCTGCTTCTTCCTTTTCACATCTCGCGTCACCTGTGCCTCTACGCCACGGTAAAATAGTTCCCCTCTCTTCCAATCAGGGTTGAAGATATCAGCACAGTCTCCGAACTTTTTGATCCTACCTTGTATATATAATATTTGTTTTGTACATATGCTGTATTTACGAAGTGTGTTATTGTGTTTTATTACATCAGTTTTTGAGCTATTATTTGATGCTTTTACATTGCCTTTCTGCTATCGAGTACTTTATTATTGGAGTGTAAAAATTTAAATTAGCCGACAGCAAATGATCTTAAAATTAAATTAAATTTAATTTTATTGCATTGTTACATATTCGTTATATACTCCATTCTTACTATATCAATCCTCATTGTGTATTTTCATTACACCACGAAACTTGCTAAAGCACAATTCAAAAATTTTACAAAATTTTTCGAAGAGAATTTTTTGTTTACTGATTTACCCAATTTAAGATTTCTATATATCATTTGAAAGGAAAATATTTTTGCAAACAAGAAAATAAAAATTATTACAAATTGTATGATCAGTGTGATCGTAATAAAATTATTTGATAAAAACTATCATAGAAGCCGCCATATTTGTGCTCCTTTGCCTACTTATATTGTTAAACATTTTTAATAGATAGTTTGTAGTGGTAAAAAGAACTCAATAATAAAATAATAACTTTTGTTGCAATTAGTTCTAGGTTGCCCCCATTTTTAGTAGATGATTAATTATTATTCATCAACGCTTCAGTTTTACACGTCTGCTTTGTAATTTAGCTTTGCCAAACCTAATATGTGTCAACCAGAAGTGTTGTTCTTCGGGATTTTGTGAAATATCTCAAAGATTCTTTCGAACAAAAGAGGTTGGAAATTACTGTTTCAGATACGCGAAGGAAAAAAAATACTCGTTATAGATAGATGTGAAATATTACTCCTATATCGTATTTCGAATGGGAACAGGAGCTTGTGTGTGACGATGGCTCAAGGTACCTAAAAAATGTTTGACATTTATTTATTTGTATTTTTTATTTATTTATTTACTTTTTAATTTATTTATTTATTTTTTTAAATATATAGTTTTAATAAATTATTTGTAATTTTTTTTTTTTTTGATAAATTTTCAGTATCTTTGTCTCTAATTTTCATGATCATAATTACAGTACTCGAAAAAAGAATCAACTTTTACCCCCTTATTCTCGTACAAACAGCCTATGCCTGAATATAAATTCCACTACTACATACAAATTTCCAAGATTATGCAATTCTTTACCACCTTTTTTAAAACCATTAAACTACAAAAATACTTTTAAGAAGCACTTAAAGATATTTCTACATCTATTCTACTAGTTGTTTCTAGTCTATTTTGTTATGAATTTTATTATGAATACTTTTAAGAAGCCCTTAAAGATATTTCTGTTGCAAGTTTGATCGGTTTGTTGATCTATTGTTTTTTTGTTTTGCTACATCTATTCTACTAGTTGTTTCTAGTCTATTTTGTTATGAATTTTATTATGAATACTTTTAAGAAGCACTTAAAGGTATTTATGTTGCAAGTTTGATCGGTTTGTTGATCTATTGTTTATTTGTTTTGCTACATCTATTCTACTAGTTGTTTCTAGTCTATTTTGTTATGAATTTTATTATGAATACTTTTAAGAAGCACTTAAAGGTATTTATGTTGCAAGTTTGATCGGTTTGTTGATCTATTGTTTATTTGTTTTGCTACATCTATTCTACTAGTTGTTTCTAGTCTATTTTGTTATGAATTTTATTATGAATACTTTTAAGAAGCCCTTAAAGATATTTCTGTTGCAAGTTTGATCGGTTTGTTGATCTATTGTTTTTTTGTTTTGCTACATCTATTCTATTAGTTGTTTCTAGTCTATTTTGTTATGAATTTTATTATGAATACTTTTAAGAAGCACTTAAAGATATTTCTGTTGCAAGTTTGATCGGTTTGTTGATCTATTGTTTATTTGTTTTGCTACATCTATTCTACTAGTTGTTTCTAGTCTATTTTGCTATGAATTTTATTATGAATACTTTTAAGAAGCACTTAAACATATTTCTGTTGCAAGTTTGATCGGTTTGTTGATCTATTGTTTATTTGTTTTGCTACATCTATTCTACTAGTTGTTTCTAGTCTATTTTGTTATGAATTTTATTATGAATACTTTTAAGAAGCACTTAAAGATATTTCTGTTGCAAGTTTGATCGGTTTGCTGATCTATTGTTTATTTGTTTTGCTACATCTATTCCTACTAGTTGTTTCTAGTCTATTTTGTTATGAATTTTGCTCTGCCACTGACTATTGATTTTATGCTTTTATGCTAGCGTATTGCCAGTTTGGCTAAGAGCAGTAAACTCACCAGGCCCAATTAAAGTGCTTTTTTACGCATTTCTTTTTCCCACTGTTGTACATTCATAAGATAAAATTGTACTTATTATGTGGCAAAATAAAGTTTATTTATTATTTATTAATAGGATGCCATTTATTTCGTTCAAATCCAACCACAAACGCCGAAGATATCGACGCTGAAATGCTTGGCCACCGGGCTAGCGTGCGGTCGGCGCAAGCGATAAACGTATACAATCGAATAACTGAGATGTCAATGCACAGATGTCGGGGATCTAAAATTGAATACTTTTACACGGTTTTACCAGAGGCCAACGGCCCTACCGTGCTGAAAACACCGGTTCTCGTTAGATCACCGAAGTCAAGTAGCATCGGGCGCGGTTAGTACTTGGGTGGGTGACCACCTGGGTACACCACGTGCTGTTGGCACATTTCGGCCGCGGTAGCCTAATGGATTGCGCGTTGGATTTGCACTCTGCCGCAACTGCCGCCGTGTTCTTGCAAAGTACGATCACGTTAAACATGTGGGTCCATATGTCCTTCCGAGAGGTTGGTGGTAAGCTAAGGAGGGTACGGTCCCTGTGGGTGCCTCCCCCACTGGGTTCCGGTCTAAATTGGGTGGCACTTCCCGGCCGTCCAAACGGTTACCTTACACCTTTCTGGCAGGTCGGACGGTCTGGGTCTCAATAACAACGGTTTTACCGGAATTGTTTTATAATATAGTTTAAAGGGTATTTGTATTTACGCGGAGTACGGGCACGCTAAATCCTTCCGAGAAAGTTTTGAAAAGTCCTTCCGAGAGGTCGGTGGCAAGCGAAAGAGAGTACCGTCCCTGCGGGTCTTGCCCCCCCACTGGTTTCTAGTCTAAATTATATGACACTGTCCCGGCTGTCCAAACAGATTCTTACACCTTCGTGTAGGTCGGACGGTCTGGGTCGAAAGTAAAAAGAAAGAATGAAGAATACAGGGTAGTGAAAAAATCGCAAAGGAATTGGAAATATTTCTTTCATTTTTTTTTTCTTTCCAGATTTTTTAGAGTACACTTGGTAGATTTATTATGGAAGGTTGCAGCGTTTTTTGGCGAACTAGCATTATAGATTTTTAAGGCGGTCTTAAGCCGGATTTTTGGCAACCGTCTAATTTCGAGAAATTCAGGATCCAATTATCCCCCCCCCCCCCCATCCCTGGTTCACCGTATTTAATTATTTCCTTGAGAGGGGTATATTAAGCAGATTATTACGATTTGAGAGAATAATACATAGTAACAATAATGATTGCTGCTTAGAACCCAACGTGTTTGTTCCTCAACGTTGAAATTAAAGGATATGCTTTATCACATGTCATGCAATCTGCTTTTCAAGTTTAAAAATAAAATTTAATTAACTGCAAACTATATTTCACTACAATGGTTCAACAACGGTTAATCATAATCAATTAATAGTTCCGAAAATAATTTTCTCCATAGATTTAACATGGTGACCTTTGATCTCAATTATCTCAGTCCACAGAAATTCCTAGGCTCAATCATGACCCGTAACTTTGCAAATTTTATAAATGTTTCAAATTTCGTGCAAATCGGTCAAATAATCGCTCCAAAACAGCGCCAGTAGGACAAAGGTATTTGAATTGATACCGAGGAAGCTCCTCTCGTACTTCTCTGCGCTTTAATTATCATGAGTTTGCATATTTTATCAAGCATAAATATTTTGATAATTGAATGGATGACACTTCCAAACCTTTTTTTTTTTTTTTTTTTAAATAAATAATTCACATACACGGGATAATTACAAAACGGGAAACCCAAAGGGAATACTTACGTAACTTCATTTCATTTTGATATATATAAACGCAAATACTAAAATGAATAAATAACATTATTCTAGCCTTCTAATGAAAAATGGATGAGTGTTACGTTGTGTATCGTGTGTGTCATGTATCAATTCTTCTCTCCATTTCGCTTTCCTCTTCTTTCGTTTTTGTCCCCCTTTTTTTTATTTAGCTCAACAAAACCTAAACGACGCCGTGTGAAATTTCGTAAAAGCCACAGGGATGTTTTTTCTAGGAATCATAACTCAAAGCATGTTTCAGTAGAAAAAGGGAACATTGCTCTTCTTTCTATGAGTGAGACCTAAACTAAGAAAAAAAAATCTGATGTGTAAAACACACAACTTTCCTTGCATAATGCAACGAGAAGATTTACCACACAATGTTTTAAGCATTGAATTGCGTATTAATATTGTGCGCTTTTTTAGATGACACTTAAAACTATTTGAAGTACCGAATTAACTTATATTTCACGCAAATCTAACTTGTCAATTAGAACTAGAAATATTGCCAGCATCTACTATTAAAATCCACATATTAAAAATTATAATATATTTTAAAAATTAATTTAATTAATTCATATATTCATAATTAATTTATTAATATCCAAAATTAATTAATTAATATTCTTAATTACCATTCATATTTAATTAATTAATTCATATATTCATAATTATCATTCGTATTTAATTAATTAAATTCATATATTCATAATTAAAAATTAATTCAATTTGGCGTCATTTTCGTTAATTTAGCGTGATTTTTGTCAATTTGACACAATTTCGAGAAGTTGTCAAGTTGGCGATATTTCGGTAAATTAGTCAATAATAGGGGTGTTACCCCCTTTGCAAAGGAACCCATCAAAACTCAGTTTGGAGAAATGATATTTGAAGAAATGGGAACCAATATGTAATTACCATCTCCCCCCATAGAAAAAATCTGATGTGAGCAGCACATGACTTTCCCTACAGACTCAAATTCATAGTCTCTTTACTTCATTAATAATTCTTTAAATTTAGTTTAATTGCACTAAATAACACGCATAAATAATGACTTCAAAATCGGCATAACAAAAATGCAAATAAACTAAAATATCTCGAGAACAGCTTTCACAACGATTTAAATGCACAAAAGAACGTCCACAAATATTTAAAATGACACTGAATTGGCAATTTGAATTAATTAATTCATATATTCATAATTAATTCATCATTCATCTATTTATCTTTCTCACTTGGTGACTGGACGTTTTTTCAACGGTGGCGCAGTGTAAATGGGAAAAACTAAAATATCTCGAAAACGACTAGTCCTAATATAATGGGGTTGGTCTTATTCTATTCATTGTTAAAAATTACGTATAAAACAAACATTTAATAGCTATATTTGAGCATGCTTAGTTTTTTATTTTAGATTCTGACGATTTTTGTGGGCCATTTTGCAAAAAAATGGCAAGTTATTTTTTTGCGGATGATACCAAAATCGAATCAGCACCAGGGTGACCCACAAGCGACTTATCTACCGACTTTTGTGAAATTCGGCCTGTAGGTTTTCAGCTAGAGTGGATACAGATTTTTGCGGGCCATTTCGCAAAAAAGGCGGGTTCTTTTATCTCGAATTGTACCCAAAACTAATCATCACCAGATTCACCTGCAAGTGACATGCATACCAAATTTTATGAAATTCGGTCAATTAGTTTTTTAGTTAGAGTGGATACAAAATCTGCACAGACAGACAGACACACAGACAGACACACAAACGTCACACTAAAAATTGTTTTTTTCGTTTTCTAGAGATTTCAAAACGCGTAGAACCGTCGAAAACTCGAGTTATGATTTTCGGTAGGATTCCAATATTTTCCCTATACATTACCATGTATTGCAGGGAAAGTAAAAGTCTGATGTGGGCAGCTCATGACTTTCCCCGCTGACTTCTCTTTATTTTAATTACATTTAATTCATTATTAACTCAATTTTCGTTCTCATTTGGTAACTGGACTCATTTTCAAAGGTGGCGTACAGAAAAAACGAAAAAACTAAAATATCTCGAGAACGGCTAGTCCTAGTGTAATGGGGTTGATCTTATTCTTTTCTTCGTTAAAAATTACGAATAAAATAAGGATTTAATGGATATATTTCAGCATATTCAGTTTTTTATTTCAGATTTTGTCGATTTTGGGGGGCCATTTTGCAAAAAAAAGGCAGGTTATATTTTTCCGAATCATACCAAAATCTAATCAGCATCAGGGTGATCCATAAGCGGCTTATCTACCAAATTTTGTGAAATTCGGTCCATTAAATTTTAACTGGAGTGGATACAAGTTTTGCGGGCCATTTCGCAAAAAAGGCGGGTTCTTTTATCCCGAATCGCACCCAAAACTAATCAGCACCAGATTCGCCCACAAATGACTTACCTACCAAATTTTATGAAATCGGTCAATTAGTCTTTTAGCTGGAGTGGAAACAAAATCTGCACAGACAGACACACAGACACATAGACAGACACACAGACACACACACACAGACGTCACGCTAAAAATAGTTGTTTCGTATTCTAGAGGTCTCGAAACGTGTAGATCCGTCGAAAACTCGAGTTGCGATTTTCGACATGATTCCAATACTTTCCCTATACATTACCATGTATTGCAGGGAAAGTAAAAATCTGGCGACGCTAATGTATTACCAAGCTACAGTGCCTAGAATAGACTAGGCACTGTAACCGAGACAGACTGTGAAATATAATATACGTAGTATAGGCAGACTGAGAAAAGGGTTTTTCTTATTATGTTAGGGCTAAAGCCCAAAATGATTAATGAGGACAAACTTACCCAGGTTTACCCAGCTCCTCCAGCTAGGAATTTTCTTTTTTATTTTATTTTATATGATTTCTTGATAATTTTTTTGAAAAATGTGCAATATCTCGAGAACGGTTCATGCTAGCGTTCTAAAATTTATGTCAATCGTTTTCTAATGAAACATTACATAAGAAATGTCTATTTGCACAACTTTATTAGAGGTTTTGATTTTTTGACGATTTTTTCAAAATTTCAGTCGAAAATTTAGGGGGTTGTGAACATTCGATTGCGTATAAAACAATAGGCTTCCAGTATTCACGGATTGTAATTTTTGTACCAAATTTCGTTCGAAGCGGTTCATTCGTTCGTCAGTTATGGTCTCCACAGACTCACTGACACACAAACACACACACACAGACATCATTCCAAAAATGTTCGATTCGTGATCAGGGATGCTTGAAACGTGCTCTCCCGTCGAAAACTCGAATTAGAATTTTGACCCCGTCACAATACTTTTCTTATACATATATAAGGAAAGTAAAAAGCAATTGACGGACGCCAAAGTATACACCAAAAATCTCTTGTTGAAAATTAAAGTCAATATTTGGATTCTCCTTCTGGACCGTTAAAATTTTATAAAATTCGTTTTAATCAATAGATTCAAATATTGTAACGCATCTTACGTAATTTTAGATGGCTGACTGAATGCAAGATGTCGGCATATCAACATTTACACGCTGGAGACGTAAAGAGTCAAGTTTTAAGCAATTTTACACGAGGGATCAAATGTACGCACACAGTGCGATAACACATCATCGAGATATTTTGAATTTTATGGTGGAATCTTTCTATTTGAATCTTTCAAATTCAAAATCGCCTTAATCGTCAATAATGGATATAAATTTATTATAGACGAATCAACATTTGCCTGACTTTTGGGATCCCTTTTACTCGAAAACTACAACAGGTAGGAAGATGAAATTTTGCATTACATGCATAAAATTGCACGTAGATTTGCAGAATCACAATTTCAATTATTAAAACGAATTGCAACTGAGCAAAAAGCGTATTTTTAAACTGAACATGCTCACTGAACTTCCTACTAATAACAAGTAAACAACAACTTTTAAACAGCTACTCTAAGCGTGTGCACTTGCATGCATTGTGATTTAAACGTTCTTCTGTATATTAAATACGTTTCTGAGATTTAAATGTCTTACTTTGATTTCATAGTTTTCATGTATTCTAATTTGCTTAATTTAATATTCAAATACTGAACACTTATATGTTCTTTTGTATTAGGATTCTGAAATATTGAAATTAATTTTTTATACTTCTAATTTAATAATTATTCGTTAAATTAAGTTTTAATTTGAAATCTTTCACAGTTCGCATACTTCATAAGCGCGATTCCATTTTAAGCCCAATCTTTTGCTAGTAATGAATTTAAATTTAATAGAGTACGGCTTTCCATTTATAAAATATGCAATCGTAAATTGAATGTCTTAATAATCTAACTAAGTGGGACAGAAAATATGGAATGCCGTATTTTGTATTATCAAAGTTAATTCTATAAACAAACATTAATCAACAAGTGAATCTACATTTTTATTTGACACGTGTTCACTTATTGTATATATTCTAAATAAATATTCGATATCACCGTCTTTTGTATACATAGGGTTATTTTATTCTGGGTTTTATTTGTAATTTAAGAATTATCGTCTGCGCGTTTAAAGTAAATTTCTTAACTAGATATTTATTCTAATTATTTAATATAACAATTAATATAATAATTAATAATTATTAATATAATGATTAATATAATTATTTAATATTATTTAATAAAAATTGGTTCTAATAAATTATATTCTTATGGCATCAAAGTTTAGGTAATTCTGTGATTTGATAAAGAACTTTTTGCTTGGCTGTTCTTGTACAGTAATATTTTCATCACACGAAAGTTTGCACTTTAACTTTTGGTAAGTGAATAAACGCATTTAAATATGTAATTCATTTTCATTTTTTTTTCTAATGCATATTGCAATCATTTCAAACGCTAAAATTTTATTTACTGTATGTACATTGACAATTTTATCATTTCATAAGTCCATTCTTAAATGAGCATTTCATTACAATTCATTTCAATATACAAGGTAAGATCAAAAAGTTCGGAGACTGTGCTGATATCTCCAACCCTAATTGGAGGAGAGGGGAACTATTTTACCGTGGCGTAGAGGCACATGTAACGCGAGATGTGAAAAGGAAGAAGCAGATCTGCTGCGCACGGTTGCTCCAGACAATGCGTGTCAGTGAACTGTAGTCGTTCGCGTTCGTCAAAAATGAAAATGGCGTTTAAAGAGCAACGTCATTTCCGTTTTCAACGAACGCGAACGACTACAGTTTACTGACACGCATTGTCTGGACCAGCTTCTTCCTTTTCACATCTCGCGTCACATGTGCCTCTACGCCACGGTAAAATAGTTTCCTTCTTTTCCAATCAGGGTTGGAGATATCAACACAGTCTCCGAACTTTTTGATCCCACCTTGTATATTCTACATTATATTTTGAATTTAGATCTGTTAAGTGATCTAAAATTTTTACTCCTTAAAATTAAACATGAGTAAATATTTATTGAATTGCATTTGTAACTTTTATATATGAAATCATAATTACTCAAAACTACTTTGAAAGACGTCAGTGCATTAAATATTATTTTCCCAATATTTTAAAATTCGTCAATAACGAGAAAACTGTTTACTGTAGCCTGCAGGGAATTTTTATTTGTCGTACTATCTCAATTGATCCAGAAAATGCTTAATTATTAAATCGGAAATCAAAGGAAAACGTTTAACAGTTAAATCAAAGGCGGAATTCTTTTGGAAATGTTTAATTATTAAAATCGGAAGTTCGGATTATCATCATTTATACGATAGAGATATTTTCTTATGCAATTCTGCACTATCGAATGCAAAATTTTCATAGATGCTAGAGAGAGATACGCATACACACGCAAACATATTCTTTTACTATTATGTAAGATGAATAATTTTAAGAGATTAATAAGTTTGGTAAAGGATTTTTTCTATTAACAAATTACAATAATTATATAATGAGATATATTAAAATAAAAGTGACTCACTTTTAAACATGACCCATGAGCGAACTGCCCCATGACTTCAAATAAAACTTTAATATCGAGTATTTAAAATTAAATCCGAAATAATGTCGGAAATTCAGATTTTGGTTTTGGACAGTCGAAAATTTGTTAAAAATAAAATTTGCACAATAAAATGGAGTATATTTTTTTTTACTTTCCCTGCAATACATGGTAATGTATAGGGAAAGTATTGGAATCATGCCGAAAATCGCAACTCGAGTTTTCGACGGATCTACATGTTCGAGACCTCTAGAATACGAAAAAACTATTTTAGCGTGACGTCTGTGTGTGTGCCTTTGTGCCTGTCTGTGTGTCTGTCTGTGCAATGTATGTATCCACTCTAACTAAAAAACTAATGGATCGAATTTCATAAAATTTGGTATGTAAGTCACTTGGGTGAAACCCTGGTGCTGATTAGATTTTGGTAGGATTCGTAAAAACAAAACCCGCCTTTTTTTGCGAAATGGCCAGTAAAAATTTCATATATCCACTCTAGCTAAAATACTAATTGACCGAATTTCTCAAAATTTGGTACATAAGTTACTTGTGGGACACGTTGGTGCTGATTAGATTTTGGTATGATTTGGAAAAGAACAACCTGCATTTTTTTACGAAATGGCCCGCAAAAATCACCAAAATTAAAAAAAAAAAAGACTACGTATGCTGAAATGTATCAATTAAATTCCTGTTTTATGCGCAATTTTTGATGAGGAAAAGAATATAACACACTCCAGTATGCTTTAGAACTAACCGTTCTCAAGATATTTGCGATTTCTTGCATTTTTGTTACCCCGCTATCGGAAAAACGTCCAGTTACCAAATAAAAACAAAAATTTAATTAAAATTGCAAATTTAGTGTTAGTTGGGGCAATTAAACTCAATCTAATGAATTATTAAAGAAATAAAGAAAATATGAATTTGAGTCTGCAGGGAAAGTCATGTGCTGCCCACATCAGATTTTTTATTGTTGTTTTGTTGTTGTTAAATTTAAAAAATCTGTATCTTTAGTACAAATGATCACAATTATAGCATGTTACTCTTTATTTTAGAGGGCTTGAATTATTTGACAATGTACCCTCTCGGGGTGGGGGAGGATAATGATTATTGACAAGTACTAAAACTATTAAGTCTGATAATCATTGAGACATAAATAACCCATTTAATGCATGATTATGTCCAATTTTGTCCTGTACTTCCATGTGAAGAAAACCAGGGAACAAACGATAAACTGATTTGTGAGACTTTTTAAAGCCAGAAATGATAAATGATTAGTGCGACTGAAAATCTTAATGTAAGTAGTTGGACAAAACCTGGCTGATACTAGCTAATGCTTATTCAATTGCTGCTTGAAAATGAATTAGAAAATAAATCTAGATGTTTTTTTACCACCAAGTTCAACTGTTTTATAAAAATTATAGGTTCCAAAAAAGCTCCCGGTTCAACACCACGATGTCAAATGGGGTATCTATTTAAATCGTAGTAAAACTTGTTGGTATTTAAAAAGCTCCATCCTTATTTTACTTAAATCGTAAAAATTGAACAAAATTTTTATGTATACTGTTTTCGCATTATATATAATGCTTGTGGAAATTCTCTCAAAAAATGTAATAACAGTAAATTGAGGTCAACATCAAATTAATAATAAATAGTTCCTTTTAGGTTGCAAAACTCAAAACACAAGTCATCGTCAATAAAACACAAGTCATCGTCAATAAAACACAAGTCATCGTCTTTTACAATATAAAAACACAAGTCATCGTCTTCTGCGATATATTACAAGCTTTGTGAGCCTAATTGCAGTCGTGAATATAGAATTTTCTTTCTCCAGCCACTTGTTTCATTCTTCCTATAGAGAAAATAAAAGCTAGAGAAAATAGAGCTTCTATAGTCCTGATAGAATATAGTCCCTAACTTCCAGCTCGTTTACATTTTAGGATTTTTTTTTCGCTGTATTTACCAAGTATTGATGTTGAAAAGAAGAAATTTTATGCTTTTTTAAGACATGGGTAAAATAGTTAAACGTAAATTTAATATTAATCGAAATATAATGGATTCATTTTATAAAAATATCAGAAATATTAATTATTTTATCAATTGAAAAAACAGCGCACACCTTCCTATTTTCAACATCTATGCTCGACAAAAACAGATGGAAATAATTCTAAAAATAAAACGATTTAGATGCTAGCATCTATTTTCCATAGGTTAACATAGGGAAAATGTCAGGGGGGTGTCAATATCTTTGTAAGAATATAAGAGTCTACTATAAGAATAACCCATTTCTCCGTCCGTCCTTCCGTAATGCTTGGCGAAAAATTTGGCGACGCATTTGGCGTTAAGTTGCCAACTTGGCAATTTTTTAAATGTTGCCAAATTAACGAACGTGTCGCAAAAGTGATAATAAGGTCACCAGATTTATAAAAATGGCGTTAATGGGAGGTAATGTTTTGAAAATTTGGAATGCCGCTATACAACGGGCACACATGTACATGTGTATCCTCGAGTACATAAGAAATGCCCTTCTCTTCGTTTGTCTGTAACGTTTTTCGATACATTTGGCGAACTTTGCGAAAACTTTAGAGAAATATCGCTAACTTGACGGTCTTTCGCTCCAGATAGACGAAACGTTCGTCAAAATTGAAAGAAAAAATGACGTCAAATTGATGAATTAATTTCATTAGAATGTTTTAATATATGGACTTTTTGAGGATGGTATCAATATTAATAATTGTCAATTTAGAGTTGTGTGAAATATAATTTAATTGGATACTTCGAAATAGTTTTACATGTTGTCATCAGTAAAAACTCCAAACGTACAATTCAACGTTAAAAACACTGTGCCATGCATCTTAAACATCATTTTTTCAGTGTGAAAATTAAGTAATTTCACGGCGTTACACAAGGAAAGTCATGTGCTGCCCACATCATATTTTTAATTAGTCTAATACCAGTTTTATCATTTGGAAAATTAACGACCCGAGATTCGTGTTAACCTTATAAACCAAAAACTAATTGATGAACAGCTGTTTTAAAAGTTATTATTTTCTATTGAGAATTTAATACCTTAAACTAATTGTCTGCCTTTCTCTATATTATCTATATCAGCGGTTCTCAACGGGGGCCACACACACACACACACACATATATATATATACATATAACAAAACAAAATATTGGGAGGGGGGGGGGGAACTTCTAAGTGGACAACGAAACTTCACTTCTGCATTATCTTACTAAAATAAAGAAGAGCGTGATGTTAAAATAATTCCGTTCCTTGTAAGAATTATATAACGCACCGTCGTTCTTATATGTAACAGGTTGCAGCTGCATTTTTAACACTTTACAACAAAGTTGAAAAGTATTTATGACTTTGTTCATTCTGTCTGTCTGTCTATTTGTCCGTTAGCACGATACCTGCCGTAAAAATGACTTAATCAAAATGAAATTTTAGTATGTTGTTCAGACGGTCTGTAGGACCTATGGAAATATAAATGAATAATATCACCCAATTAGTTTTGGATTGAACCCGGGTTGAAAAAATGAAATACATTGAGCCCTATGGAATCTAATTTTTCAAACATTTTTTAAGCAGATTTAAAATTCATAAATTGCTTCGAAAATTTTAGATAATATTCAAATTGTTCCATAAAATATATAAAAAAAAAATTCAGCGAAATATATTCAGTAGTTTTTTAAGTAAAAATTAAAATATTGATTACACCTCTTATATGAAGCGATCACGTGACCATGGTATGAAAAGATCACATGACCCACTTCAAAATGATATATGGCATCCATATTGTCTCAAAATCGTGATTTTTTAAGTTCTTTTTAATTCATATTGAGTGTTGTATCCGTCCTAAAACCACTTTATTTTTGCTTAAATTCTGGGCATCTACATACTGAAACAACGCAATTACAATATATTTGAGTTTAAATGATCATCCAAATTTGATTATTTCTACAACGAAGCCTATTTTTCACTTATGTAAAATGTAAACAGCAAAATATGTAGAATGAGTTGTATTAGAATTGCTGTATTTCTTTAACACAAAAAAATTATTTAGCCCATGGAGTCTGCATAGCTGATATGAATGAAATATTCATTGATTTTACAAAGAGAAGGACGATTTTTTTCGATGAAGTTTTAAGCATAGAGTTTAATTACTTGTAGCTCCATGGTCTTAATTTTTTAATAAAATAAATTATTATAGTACTGTGATGAATGAAATGAATGGGAAAATGTTATGAATGAAATGCTGTTTTTATAGAGAGATCCAGGCGTGTTATTTTTTCTATGACGTCATTTGAATTAATTTCAGTTGTTTTCGATGAAGTTTTCAAATATAATAAATTATCGTAGTATTATGATACTTTTAAAAATATTACCGAGGAATGTATCGCATTTAAGAGATGTTTAAACCAGGCAATTTATATTTCAATGCCGTCATTTGAATGAAGTTCATTTTTTTCGATGGAGGTTTAAGTTTTCAAATATAATAGATTAATGTAGTATTATGATAAGTTTTAAAATATTAAAATATTACCGAGGAATGTATTGCATTTTAGACTTGTTTAAATAAAATTGCATTGAAGTTGGAAAGTGTTTCATAATCAATCCTTTAAGCATGATTGATCTTTCTTGTTTATTTTATTGCAACTGCTAAGGCTTTTTCTTTTTATTTACAATAATCATAAATATGTTGGTATATTTATAATGTTCAGAACATGTTATAAAAGTATGCATGGAGTTTTAAAAATTGTAATATTATAGTTTTAAAAATTTTTGATACATCTGAAAAATACGTATTTATCGACAAAATTTTTATGTGATAAATATCTATTTATTGTAAATTTTCTTGGAGAACAATATAAAAAATAGGAATGCATACTTTCATAGCCCAAAATATAATGATACACAAAACACAGAAAGTGAATTTATATCTTAATTAATTTTGAAGTTTTAGCATTTAAAAAACACTGCATTTTAAAAGTAAATTTTTTATTTTTTAAAAATTTCATAGATGAATGCAAGATAGTTAGAGTCAGTGGAAAACCTTGTCTAATTTCTACAATCGATTAATATATTCGATTAATATATTCGATTGTCTGTTCGATACATTTTTTATTAATTCTTTATTTTATAGGGTTAATAATAATTATCATTTTTATCTATATGTATTAATAAGCACTCGTATTTTGAATGAAGTTTATCTGATTTTTATACCTTCTAATACTTTAGAATGGATTTACTATTTACAATTTTTAAGAATGGCAACATGGACATTACTCTTTAGGGTTGGCAACACCATCTTTGCACATTATGTTGAGTTGGTTTAGGTGTTTGAACTTTAACTCACGTGTAAGTCAATTCTATTTTTTTAATTTATTCAATTCCTTTTAGTTTTTCAAATTTCTTAATCATTTTCCATTTATAGCCCTTAGGGGTTTCTATTGACCTTTTGTCATAGTAAAAGGCCAATAAATAAAATGTGCTATATGAAGCGGATGTATAGTAGTAGCCCCCTGAAGATTTTACTATTACATGACCTTTATTCTATTGATTGATATTCCATTTTTTTTTTTTAATATATTTGTTTTAAATTTAATGGGTGGTTTCCTGGTTTTTCATGTTTGTGACTGACATTCTCTTGAGTTTTTTCTGGTTGGTATTTGAATACTTTTGTTTGCTATGGATGCTGTGCCGATTATTATTTTTGTTGATTAAAATTAATATTGTCAAAAATGCATTTTACATTAAATTAATTATTTATTAGTATATTAATTATACATGTAATCTGTTCTAACTTACTGCTGTGTACATTGCGTTGGTGGCCGCAAAACCCACCTATTTCTGTGCTTAACGGGATACTAAGTTAACAAACTAAAATTTAAGGTTAATAGTAAAGGAACAAACATTTATTTATCACATACTCAGTTTACACTCTTTAGTTTTACAAATTAAATAAATATCACACATAGTGGAATACATCTCAATGGTAGTTCGGGGGGTGTAATGCCAGATGAATTGATATTTGGTTGGAGCACGTGGTGGGATGCATTAATTAGCTTTTCCTTAAAAACACAAATTTAGACAAAGAGGTTATCCTCATATAGTTTAATTGTACGGTACCTGATCTTCTTTCATATAACTTGGGTAACACCGATGCTTTGTCACACTTTACACTTGCAATACCAGATGAACATGAGCTCTCCTTCGAATTCCTATATCAGAGACGCACACACAACTCTTAACTCTGCTACCGTCGCTTCTTCTTGACTAGTCTAACTCCAACAGCCTGCCTTGACCAATTCTGACTCCCACTTCGAGCAACTCTCACTTATATCCCTTTTTCGGTCGGCGGTCCACGTGCTGAAACTAGAGCTGAGGGCTAATCCGTAGACATGGCGTCGCCGTCTCGGTTGCCGCCAAACGGCTTAACGTGGTATGTAAACATGGGCGTGGTATGTAAGATATGGGGCCACCTGTATATTATCGCCCATCTGCTTATCGTGGGGATAATCCGCCCGCATTCCTGGTTCCATTATTTTTTAATCCTTCCAAATATTTATTACTTTACATTTCTGGCATTACAGATGCTTTACCATTTCTCTTTAATTATTTAATTTTAATACATCTTTATTACTTATAAATTTCATCTTAATTATATGCTGTAATAGAGCAATATGTAGATGTAATTTTAATTGTATCGATTTTTTTATACATTTGTATTATTAAACTTACTAGTTTCATATGCTTAGTAATTTATACCGAAACTCTTTGATTATTTTTTTTAATTCTTTGATTATATATAGATGTTATCGTTAAAGTATGAAATCCGTTATTTCATAGAATACCTAGTTATTTCATGAAATAACTGATCTAGTCAGTTAAAGTTGTTGTTGTTGAGACCCAGACCGTCCGACCTACCAGAAAGGTGTAAGGTGACCGTTTGGACGGCCGGGAAGTGCCACCTAATTTAGACCGAAACCCAGTGGGAGAGGCATCCACAGGGACCGTACCCTCCTTCCCTACCACCAACCTCTCAGAAGGACTTACGGACCCACATGTTTAACGTGATCGTACTCCGCATGAACACGGCGACAGTTGTGACAGCATGCAAATCCAGCGCGCAAACCACCGGACTACCGCGGCCGAAATGTGCCAACAGCACGCGGTGTTCCCAGGTGGTCACCCACCCAAGTACTAACCGCGCCCGATGCTGCTTGACTTCGGTGATCTAACGAGAATCGGTGTTTTCTGCACGGTACGGCCGTTGGCTCTAAGTCAGTTAAAGTGTAAAACTCACTTGTATTCTATGGTTTAACTAGTTATTTCATAGAATAACGATCTACACCAAGTTAAAGTGTAAAATAACCGAATAAATAAAGTTCCGAGTTCAAAAGGCTGTAACTCTAAAGAATGTTTGGAAATTCAAGCTAAGAAGATGAAATTAATGTCAGATAAATCTCATTCTGAAGTCTCTGTGGGGCTTACAGTCCGGTATCCCAGTACCAGAAGTTGACAGAGGAAGAGGTGACATCAGATCTATTTTAGCAGTTATCATGAAAATAACCGAAGAAGGATCTTTACTTTCCTTATATACATAATGTATAAGGAAAGTATTGTGAAGGGGTCGAAAATTCGAATTCGAGTTTTCGACGGGAGGGCACGTTTCAAGCATCTCTGATCACGAATCAAACATTTTTGAGGTGATGTCTGTGTGTGTGTGTGTGTGTGTGTGTGTGTGTGTGTGTGTATGTGTGTGTGTGTGTGTGTGTCAGTGAGTCTGTGGAGACGATATCTCACGAACAAATGGAGCGATTCGAATGAAATTTGGTACAAAAATCATAATCCGTGAATACTGGGAGCCTATTATTTTAAAATACAATCAAATGTTCAGAATACCCCCTAAATTTTCGAGTGAAATTTTGAAAAATCATCAAAAAATCAAAACCTTTACTAAAGTTACGCAAATAGACATTTCTTATGTAATTTTTCATTAGAAAACGATTGACATAAACTTTAGAATGCTAGTATGAACCGTTCTCCAGATATTGAACATTTTAAAACCAAATTTATCAAAAATCTCATAAATTAAAAAACTATATTAACTGTTGAGAAACATGTTCACTTTTCATATGTAATATCATGCGATAAATTCGGTGACATCATTCTCGTGGATCTAGCTCGTTCCATTCATGAGAAAAGATACTTTGAGTAATACTTTTGTATTTGAACGCCAATAGTTATTTATCTGCTGTGAGAATTACTTATTTCTTCGTCCATAACGCTTGGCGAGATTTTGGCGACGAGTTTGGCGGAATATCGCCAACTTGGCGACTTTTTTAAATGTTGCTAAATTAACGAAAATCTCGCCAAATGGATAAAAATGACACTAAATCAATGAAAATGACGACTGATTGACGAAAATTCAATGTCTTGGAATATAAATATCTACTATAAGAAAAATCTGTTTTTTTATTGTAAAAGTAGTAAATTCATTGCATTATATAAGGAAAGTCATGTGTTGCCCACATCAGATTTTTTTAATTGGGAACAAGAAACGGCCGCCTAAAACAGCTATATTCCAGATCCCAGTTCAGTGTCTATGAGCAAAAACTAATTAAGATCAAAGAAATGCCGGATGTAGAGAAATCTCTCCAGTCGGTTGCTACAGCTCAAAATTTAGGTACCGGTCACGGATTTAAAAAATGTACATGTAAAACGTAGTGTGTCAACAAAAATGCATTTGTTTTAGAAATGTTCTATGCAATTCCAAATGCCGTTTTAGTAATCCCTGTTGTAACAAATTATTTTATTGTGTCTTTGTACAAATAACATTTTGTATGCTGTATAATTCAGTCAAATTGTTTATTTTGCACTTTATCTGTCTATCATTAGTTAATTTATAGAAAAACTAGTTATTTCGTTGAATAACTAGTTAAAGTGAGGAATTATTAATTTATTACACACTTTAACAGACTTGATCAGTTATTTCATGAAATAACCACACGCCACACGGCCCGACAACAGGGAGTTATGGTCTGGGGTGCCGTTTCGTTTCCCACAGCAGAGCGGCACGTTGCCGACATTCTACGACCCGTTGTATTGCCATACCTTTCGCGGCACCCCGGGCTAACTTTTCAGCCATATAATGCCAGGACTGAGGCACATTTGGGATTGAGGTACATTTGTGCTGAGATGGGGCGTCGCCTGCCACCATCCCAGAATGCAGACGAATTAGCTCGTCAATTGGAGCCCATTTGAAACGCCATCTCTCAGAACACTATCCGGCAATTTTATGCATCTATACCACGTCGGGTAACAGCTTGTATCAAGGCCAGAGGTAAACCAACGCCATATTGATATGCTCACTTTGTATAGATCTTTCAGTGCAATAAATCCTCTAATTGTTCTGAAACTCTAATCATTTCTTTTTCTGTACATCCACATTACACGTACCAAATTTTGCCTCATTTGGATAATTCTTTCTTGGTGCCTTGATTTTTAACACTTTACAACAAAGTTGAAAAGTGTTTATGACTTTATTCATTCTGTCCGTCTGTCTGTCCATTAGCACGATAACTGCCGTAAAAATGACTTAATCAAAATTAAATTTTAGTATGTTGTTCAGACGATCTGTAGGACCTATGGGAATATAAATGAATAATATCACCCAATTAGTTTCGTATTGAACCCGGGTTGAAAAAATGAAATACATTGAACCCTATGGGACCTAATTCTCCAAACATTTTTTAAGCGGATTTAAAATTCACAAATTGCTTCGAAAATTTTAGGTAATATTCAAATTATTCCATAAAATATATAAAAAAATTTCAGCAAAATATATTCAGTAGTTCTTTAAATAGAAATTAAAATAATAATTACACCTCTTATATGAAGCGATCACGTGACCATGACATGAAAAGATCACATGACCCACTTATAATGATATATGCCATCCATCTTGTCTCAAAATCGTGATTTTTTAAGTTCTTTTTAATTCATAACGAGTGTTGTATTCGTCCTAAAACTGCCTTATTTTTACTTAAATTCTGTGCATCTACATACTCAAACAACGCAATGACAATATATTTGAGTTTAAATGATCATCCAAATTTGATTATTTCTACAATGAAGCCTATTTTTCACTTATGTAAAATGTGAACAGCAAAATATGTAGGATGAGTTGTATAAGAATTGCTGTATTTCTTTAACGCAAAAGTATTTACCTCATGGAGTCTGCATAGTTGATATGAATTAATTGACTTTACAAAGAGAAGGACGATTTTTTTCGATGAAGTTTTAAGCATAGAGTTTAATTACTTGCAACTCCATGGTCTTAATTTTTAAATAAAATAAATTATTATAGTATTGTGATGAATGAAATGAATGGGAAATAGTTTATGAATGAAATGCTGCTTTTATAGAGAGAGCCAGACGTGTTATTTTTTCTATGACGTCATATGAATGAATGTCAGTTGTTTTCGATGAAGTTTTCGATGAAGTTTTCAAATATAATAATTTATTGTAATATTATGATGATTTAAAAAATATTACCGAGGAATGTATCGCATTTTAGAGATGTTTAAACCAGGCAATTTATATTTCAATGCCGTCATTTGAGTTTATTTTTTTCGATGAGGGTTTAAATTTTCAAATATAATAAATTAATGTAGTATTGTGATAAGTTTTAAAATATTACTTAGGAATGTATTGCATTTTAGAGATATTTAAATAAAATTGCATTGAAGTTGGAAAGTTTTTCATAATCAATGCTTTAAACATGATTGATCTTTCTGGTTATATTTAATGTTGTATGCGTCCTAAAACCGCTTTATTTTTGCTTAATTTCTGCACATCTACATACTGAAACAACGCAATTACAATATATTTGAGTTTAAACGATCACCAAATTTTGATTATTTCCTCAACGAAGCCTAATTTTCCCTTATGTAGAATGTAAACGCATGAAGATGTAGGATGAGTTGTATAAGAATTGCTGAATTTCTTTAACACAAAATTATTTAGCTCTTTGAGTCTGAAATATAGCTGATATGAGTGAAACATTCATTGATTTTACATAGAGAATAGACGATTTTATAGACTTTTTCAATGAAGTTTTAAGCAATGAAGTGTTAAATACGTTTACCTCCGTGGTTTTAAGTTTTTACATAAAATAAATTTTTGTAGTATTGTGATGAATGAATGAAATGGAATAAAATTGTATGAATGAAATATTTACAGCTTTTACATAGAGAGCCATGCGATTTATATTTTATGACGTCATTTAAATAAAGTTCATTTTTTTCGATAAAGTTTTAAGTTTTCAACTGTAATAAATTATTGTATTATTGTGATAATTTTAAAGGTATTACCGCTGAATGTATCGCATTTTAGAGATGTTTAAACCAGGTGACTTATATTTCAATGACGTCATTTGAATAAAATTAATTTTTTCCGATGAAATTTTAAGTTTTCAAATATAATAAATTAATGTAGTATTGTGATAATTTTAAAAATATTACCACTGAATGTAGCGCATTTTAGAGATGTTTAAATAAAATTGCATTGCAGTTGGAAAGTGTTTCGCAATCAATGCTTTATGCATGATTGATCTTTTTTGCTTATATATGTTATGGGATAAGTTGAATATTTCCTAAAATTTTCGAAGAAATTTGTGCATTCTAACTTCGCTTGAAAAATGTTTGAAAAATTAGGTTCCGTAAGGTTCAATGTATTTCATTTTTTCAACCCGGGTTCAATCCAAAACTAATTGGGTGGTATTATTATTTTTCATTCCCATATGTTCCACAGACCGCCTGAACAACATTCTAAAATTTCATTTTGATAAAGTCATTTTTACGGCAATTATCGTGCGAACGAACATACAGACAGACAGAATGAACAAAGTCATAAACGCTTTACAACTATGTTGGAAAGTGTTAAAAACAAAGATATCTTATTTATCACAGAGTAATATTCTTGAGTGACATTTGAAGAGGAATTTTTAAAGTATTGAAGCTACAAATGTTATGTATAATTTTGGGCTTACCGTGTAGAAAAACATTTGGAGTAGAAAGCTCCACTGGACTTTATATGCATAGTTCATATTATGTAGATCTACATTTTTCGCAGCCAATTTTTGCCTTCGGATGTTTTTAGTAGCAATAACCGGTGTATTTATTGAAAATAGACAATAAAAAGTTTAAAATTATCAAAAGCACATCCGTTTTAAGTAACGATCAATCAGTTATTAGGGACAGACTGTGTTCACAGTATTAGTGTTTTAAAAGCTGGGAAAGAAACAGGTTTTTTAGGGGAGGGGGAATCCAAAGTTTTTTTTTTCTTAAATCTTGAATATTTAAAAAATATATATATATTTTCATCAAATGCATTTAAAAATGTGTTGTATATTTAAAAAAATTGTTCGTTTTTATTATGAAACGGTTAACTTCCAAGCAAATTAAATGTTTTCGATTTTTCATAATTGATAATTCTATCTTTCAAAGTTAGCGATTATCTGTTGACTTTTATCATTTAAAGTAACTTGGAGTAATAATTGCTTTCTTTTATTTTCAGGCCACTAAAATATCAAATATGAAACTACACTAAGCATAGCAAAAAGCTAGAAACGTTTTAAATGTCAGCAAAAAGTAATAAAATAAGACAAATCTGAAAAATTTGACTGTTTTAAACCACATTTTTATGTTTAAGTTTGTTATTTTCATGTCTTCGTGGGTATTCAATACAATTTAATACCAATACCAATCAATTCAATACCAACTCCAATTTAGTTATCGAGATTTGCATTTCGGAAATGAATAACCATGCATACCTAAACGCTCAAAGGCTTTCAAAGGCTAAACACCTTGTTCTAATACCTTGCCGTGAGCCTTGCAGTTCACGAGAAAACTCATAATCAATAGCGTTTTATTATGATTCTCAGGAATTCTAGCAAAGTCATCAATGGGTCTTCCCACAGGGCTGCCTCAGTGCCGTAGCCAGGTAGGGGCCATAGGGGGCTATGCCCCCCCAGGAGGTATACTCAGCCCCCTGATCAAATTGTTAAATTTTTAGTAGTGATATGAAATTTCATCCAACACGTCATCTAAATTTTGTATAAAAATTGCTTTATGAGAATTTCACAAATTACTTCGTTTCAAAGATCTTTTAATTTAGCTAAATTTATAGTTATACAGATAATCTATTTACTTGTTTAATTTAAAAATATTTAAATTAAGAAAAAATAAGACTGCAGTATTTAGAATACTTTTGTATTATTGCAGCGTTCATTGTTATACATTATCGAATCGAAATCAACTGATTAGTAATTAAGAGTTAGTATTAAGTGTTAACTTGTATTTACTTTCAGAAACTTTTTTCAATTAATTAACCGCTGTGTTACTCGTTAATGCTTATATTAAGATCAATTGCAATTATTATATAATATTGATATATAGTAGCTATATCGATTTTCCTAACCAACTATTAGCTTACAAATATAATCATGCAATTACTTATTTGTTAATAATTTATATTAACTTCGAGACCGTTGAGTCCCGCCCCCCCCCCCCCCCCCCGAATTTCAAACCAGCCCTTCTTAAATTTCGTTTCTGGCTACCATACAAGTACCATAAATACCCTGGCTGCCCATACAAGTTGTGGGCCCCCGACAAAAATGTATTACGGGTACCCCTCTATATTTAATTATCTCATTATGTGAATTGCTCATGTATTCTCCTCTTTCAAAAAAACTTATTGCGTGTCAGTGCCTTCTTTGGAGTCCGGTCTCCCACTCTAGTGGTGTCATTTCCCATATGTGCGGTCCTGTCTTTCAAAACATGCAATGTTACAACAAAAATATGTGAAAATATAATATTCGACAAAAGCATTAATGATGTAAATATTTTAAACATTAAAGTGTATGGGGAAGAATCCATACACTTTGTCCATTTCATGTGCTCAGGGATCTACGATTAGATTATATATCTGACAATATCCCCATCTGTACCTTATTACGGTTACAAAAAACTGGCAAAATTTAAAATAAAATTATTTACCTAATTAACCTATAAAAACTTTTTTTTTATCTGAAATTTAAATTTTATACGTTATCAAACAGTTTTATACTTAGTAATACACAGTACAGCTTGTATAAACTGTACTATGTATTATTTATTAAACTCAATTAGAGTCTGTAAAATATCCTATATTCATAACATGGGAAAAAATTTCTTCAGAAATGTAATTATTTATTATCTCTCTTAAGAGACTCATTAAAAGAAAAAAACAATTTTCATTTTTACATTATTTTGGTTTCTTGTTCCTCATCATGTTGATAATATTAAAATATATACACAGAATTCCCTCATAAGATCTTATGCATCCCTTTAACTTTTTCTAGAATCGAGTCCACTAACAGGAAAGGGATTATGCGTTATCGAATGAGAAAGTTAGTAGCGCCTCTAGCGGCGAATTGAAGACGTTAGAATACCTATCTCAGAAATACAGCAAGATAAGAGAAAATTGTCAAATACAAAGTTGTACAGCGTTCTCCATTTAGTATGAAAATATGTGCGGTTTGAACATAACATGAACACAGACGATAAAAAATCTGATGTGGACAGCACATGACTTTCCGTATATAATGCAAAGAATTCACTTCTTTTACAGTGAAACAATGATGTATAAGATCCACGGCACAACATTTTTAAAGTTGAATTGTACATTTGGCGCTTTTCCGAATGACAACGTGTAAAACTATTTCGAAGTGCCCAATTAACTTGTATTTCACGCAGCTCTAAATTAACAATTATCAGTATGGATAGCATTGGCAATAAGCAATATTGTCCATATATTAAAATATTTTAAAAATGATTTCATCAATTTGGAGTATTTTTTATTAATTAAGCACCATATTTTTGTCAATATTTGGCGAAATATCGTTAAGTTGGTGAAATTTCGTTATATTATTCACAAAGCTCGCCAAATTTTCGCTGAATGTTAATGATATACGGAAGGAAGCGTTCTTCTTATACAAAAATGACTATTGGAGAATTGTTAAGCGTAAACAAATTTTTTTGAAACGATCCATTTGTTCGCGAGATATCGCGCCCCCCCCCCCCCCCCCCCCTCCACGCACACACAGACATCACTTCGAAAACGTTCGATTTCAGTTCAGAGATGTCTGAAATGTGCTCTTCCGTCGAAATCTCAAATTCGAATATTCGATTCCGTCACAATACTTTCCCCTACACATTATACTATGTATATAAGGGAAGTAAAAGTGACGCCAACGAAAATCTATAATTTATTGTACTGCATTATTTGTCTGCCATTTTTATGCAATATTTATTTTTCTTCTGTAAAAATGATAATTCTAAATAAATTAAAATTCACTTATTTAACGAATTATTATTTTCTTTTTCCGTGTACTTCTTGTCATTTTCTTCAGAAGTACATCAGTATGACGGTACATTTGCATAAAAATCGTCTTTCGTTGACTTCATTATTTATCGTCTGTGTACATATTATATACAAACCACACGCCTTTCTATACTAAATAGAGTACGGCTCTCAACAACTTTGGAATTGAAAATTTTTACATATCTTGCGTTGTTTTCGAAATAAGAATTCTAACTTCTTCAATTCGTCGCTAGGGGCGCTGGCTGCAAACTTTCTCAATCGATAGCGTATATTCGTTTTTCTATTAGTAGACCCTGTTTTTTCAACGCTGGGACACTTTTGTTGAAAATTAAATGCATGCTAAGGATTTATAAGGAAATCCTGTTATAATGTTCAGAATGTTATTAAATAACATTTTATTTATTGTGAAAAATGTTTTAATATTGTTCACGTTAAGTGTCTTTTAAATTGTCAGATCAGTGTCAAATGTCCACAGTATGTCCTCCCAGTAATTAAGTTCTAACGATGGGTTTAATGCGACTGCACAGTAAATCTCTTGTTTGCAATCTTGTTTGGCTGCGAAGGAGTGTTTAATGACAGTAAACTTGATCAAATAGGAAAATTTTCCTTTGTAATATAAAGATATCGTAAAAGAAAATTTTACAAAGTTGTCAATTTCGTGAAATGATTGCATATGATTCATGGAGAAATGAAAACATTTTCTGGACCAATTGGTGCTTATGATGATAACGCAAGCTTTGTATATAGCATGTTAGCATGTAAGAGCTTGTGAATAATATCACTTATTGTGCTATATTCGACACTTTTTAATAATAAACAAACTTTTGAGAGACTAGTACAGAGTTTTTGTACATAAAAAATTAACACTTTTAACATCCCCACTAAGAAAAAATGCGAATAATAAAAAAAAAAGCCAAAATTTCCGAAAAATCAGCCCCCCTTACACACACACACACACATACATACACATACACACATGCAAATATACACAAAATTTCCAAAAAAAAAAAGGTCGTTTTTTCCGAGCGTTTCAAAATTCCCAAGGTTTTTTTTTACGTGAACACAAGGCTGTTTGAGAGATTCAAATTTCACTTCTCTGCAATACGTATTATATGTAAAAGGAAAGTATTGTGTACGGGTTAAAAACTCAACTCTAAAATTTCAATGGATTTACACATTTTAAACATCTTTGAATACGAATCAACCATTTTTATACAGATATCTGTCTAGCCCAGAGCGGACAGAGCTCCTGGTCATCTACAGGCCCACCAATGAAACATTAATTGCTTGTTAATTTTTTCTTTTAATTTATGTATTTATATACTTTAACGTTGGGAGTTAAAATATTTCGTCAGAAGCCCAAACTAACGTGAATCAGGCGTGATTAGACATATGGGGGCTAACACAATGCCTTCTAAGAATTCCTTCTATTCGAAAAATTTATTTTCTTTCTGAAGTTATAGCACCATTTGCTCAGCAAATATTTGTCGTAGGCTATAAGTAAAAACGAATTTCCTTTTTGATATTAGGGACCCTTTCTAGGTGTGGGGACCCCTAGAAAGGGCCCTTAACATCAAAAAGGAAATTCATTTTCAGGATTAGGAGCTTTTTGCAAGAATTGGCTAAAAGCCCCAGTCCTAGAAAAAGGCCCTAACATCAAAAATGAAAAATATTTCTTTTAAGAATAGGCCCACGTTATTTGCTAAAGGCCCTTAATATTATGAAGAACACATTTTTTGAGTTATAAAAATTTACCAAGGTGGACACCTAGGGACACCTAGAATGTGTCCCTAACCGATACATTCTCATACACCAAGGGCTCATAATCCAGAATTTGTTGTATTTTCTATTTAGATTTATTTATTTTATTATTTTTTTCATTTTTGTAAACTCTTATGTTTTAATAAATTACCCCAAGGCACTATTTGTTGTACACCATACAATTTGCCTTTGGTCAGCAAGTCTTGATGATATGCGTATATATGAAGATTAAGAATAATTTATATAAATAAAATATTAATAAATTGCACTCGTTATATTTTCAATAAACTTTCCTTTCATTTCAAAATTGAATATGTCTTTCTATCCAATTTTAAAATTCGAAACTAGGAAATTCATCGTGAGAAACTTTGAAAGCAATTGCCAATCGCACTGGCTTGGCGACGGTTTCGGTCTCAGATGTGGCAACCCTGCCGCCACGCGATTGCCTTCCAACCGCACGGCAGTGTGAGTGCATCGGCCATCTTAAAAGGACACGTTGGCCAGGATTTCTATTTCCTCTCTCTCTACACTGGAATTATCAGGTAAATGAGCAAATTAATTACATTTTTTAATCATCCTACCTTGTTTGCATCTGTTCCTTTTAAAATCGCGCATCGTATGTACGTGCTATGAGCGTAGCCCATGTTATGGTGAATATTCTAGGCGTGTGTGTATGTATTGATGTGTGTGCGCGCGGAGTGGGTGTGTGGAGAGAAGGGGGGGAGTGTTTCGTGAGCATCTGGTGTGACGCAGGAGCAAAAGTTGTGTGTTTGTTGGAAGATTTTTTTTCACCCAAACGCAAGGTTTTACTTACTTGCGCTCTATTGTGGACGATTGGAAACAAGTGTGATATTGTTGCAAATACACCATGCCTGTTCAGAATGTGATCCTGCGAAAGATTTAAAGTGAGTTGTAAAGATAGTTGCGAACGACTGGTGTTACGAAAATGCGGAAATACGTGCGACTGTAATTATCATTAGATATATCCTGAAAGGTCGATAGATAATATTGTTTTATTAGTACTACCACTGGTGTCATGTACGATGTACCATATTTATGAAATTCGATATAGAAATGTGTTTTTTCCTTTAAGCACCATTGTTATAGATTTTAAAAAGTTTCGATATTTTAGAAAGTGCGCACTTTCTATTGCAATTGATTGGAACTGGAGTGAACTGGTCAGTTTTACGCTGTTATTATAATTACTGACTATTGAATTGTAAATATCGATTGGAGCATGATATATTTTTTTTTCTCTTTACACAAAATTCTTTATTTGGATTTAACATTTTATTTCAATCGAACTTTGATACACTTTTTTATATTTGAGAAGCTTAGTTTATTTTGTAAATTGGCAGATAATCGTTATTCTCGAAACACAAAATCAACTTTACAAGCAAATTCGAAGAACAAAATATCTTTGTTAAAATTGTAAATAAATGTACAAAAAAAAAAAAAAAAAAATAGAAGTTTGGTCAATATAAGCAAAAATGAAGACTCTCAAATTGTAGGAGATCTACTCGTACTATTATTTGTTTTAACACTATATCCCAAGGCCGTAACTGACATAGTCCAATGAAAAATAGAATATCATTCATTTATGAAATTTTTTTTTATCAATTTCTTTAATATGTAAATCATGTAAATTAAATAAAAATATTTTGCCGAAAAAGCACATTTCATAAAATTCCGATGCTAAATAATATGATATAATTTTCTTCAAATTAATTTTTGGAAAATAATCGTTTGCATAATTCTATTTCTGTGGAAGACTTACTTAATTGTGCGCTTTCTATATCTCGACAGCCTCTGGTCTAAGAAACTCGAGCATGGACGGGGTGGGGTTACCAGCAGTGAAGTAAAAAAAATTAATAATAATGTATCTATACCAAATAATAATAATAATAAAAAATAATTAATTAAAAGATCTGTCAATAACTGTGGATATACGGAACTTGGATTGGTATGTGGATTTGTATACGGAAATTTGAAATTAATAAATTGATACATTTTTCTCTACAAAGTATATATTCCTAAGAGCCAATTTTTTATACATTTGTCTCGTAATTTAATTCAGAAAATCATCTGTTTTTCATTTTAATATCAATAATTTAACAACCCTTCAATACCTTCTTCCATTTGCCACGGCGGAATTTTAATAGGTCTCCTGCACACGAATCTAGAGCGGCACTGGACAAATTTCGTGACGTATAATATTGTGCGTATAACAACAACAAATCTATTATGTCTTTAACACGACTTGCCTTTTAAAGATTAACTATATTCGATATTCTGGGAAATGATAAAACAACACAAATTAGAGTTTTCTAACAACTCGATCTCGCTTAAAATAAATAAGCTTTTTGTTGTTACCAATTCAATTAAAAATACAAAATTTCATGAAAATCGCTTGGTTTCCACCCCCTAGCGATATCACGTTTCATATTTCAATGTAGATTTTCTAATACGGAGAACGGTCGTGATAACTCCCAAACAATGGTGTCCATTCATTTCACGGATTTGCGAAACTTTCACCCATTTGATTGGCATATTTTATTTCTCATGACATTTTTCATTCTAGATTTAAAAAAAAATGAAAAAGTAGAATACCTCGAGAACGGCGTATGTTACGTCCAATAAATGTTATTTTTCAAAGAAAATGATATTTAAAGTAACTATTGCTTTAGCATTTTTTAACAATTTTTTTTATGCTTTTTCGATTATTGAAAAAAAACATGTTCAAAGCCTGGTCGGATTACCTGGTCCGCGCCCCCCCCTCTCCCTTCTCAAGAAAATAGTAGCTAATAGTCTAAAACCTAAAAGCTAATAAAATCTCTAGCTAAAGCTAATAAAATAGTCTAAATGTTAAAAACTAATAAAATCTCTAGCTGAAAGCTAATAAAATATATATGTTTACAAATGTATATGATTTCACGCTATTTGCATTAAATCGCTCAATTAGTCCGGGACATATATTCTGTCAAAAAGCAAACAGACACCATTAAGTAAATCTAGTTCATAGAATGTTCACAATGTATCAATCCCTCCAATCCTGAGAGTTTTTTTCTCCCCCCGGGGGGGGAGGGGTAATATATATTGGAATAAAATATTTTTAAACTTTTTTATAGAAGCACATATGAAAATATTATATGTGTTATAAGTCTCCTTCATCAGGTCATTAAAGCAATGTGTACTAATCGAAAGATTACACACAACTGCCAAAACAACTGTCTGCTTTTATCGAGGAAATACTACAAATCTGTATTCTTACAAGCAGCTGCCTTAATACTGCCTTAAGCGGAAAATATTGTTACCCCCCCCTCTAAAAATATAGGAAATTTATGTTATTTCCCCTGTGTGAAACAACCTGCACAACGCGGAAACGGACGCCCAGTTTAAACTTTGTCCTTTTGCTTACGGGTGGGACAGCGTCAATCTCAAACGAAGAACCTCACAAAAAGACGGATATTTGACATACCCTATCCCAAATCGTTCGATCCCCCTATGCAGACATCAACAGAAGCTTTATTAACTGCAAAAGGAGTAAATTAATTGCATTATATAAGGAAAGTCATGTGCTGCCCACATCATATTTTTTTATTGTAAAAGGAGTAAATTCATTGCATTATATAAGGAAAGTCATGTACTGCCCACATCAGATTTTTTTATTGTAAAAGGAGTAAATTCATTGCATTATATAAGGAAAGTCATGTACTGCCCACATCAGATTTTTTTATTGTAAAAGGAGTAAATTCATTGCATTATATAAGGAAAGTCATGTACTGCCCACATCAGATTTTTTATTGTAAAAGGAATAAATTCATTGCATTATATAAGGAAAGTCATGTACTGCCCACATCAGATTTTTTTATTGTAAAAGGAGTATATTCATTGCATTATATAAGGAAAGTCATGTACTGCCCACATCATATTTTTTTATTGTAAAAGGAGTAAATTCATTGCATTATATAAGGAAAGTCATGTACTGCCCACATCAGATTTTTTTATTGTAAAAGGAGTAAATTCATTGCATTATATAAGGAAAGTCATGTACTGCCCACTTCAGATTTTTTTATTGTAAAAGGAGTAAATTCATTGCATTATATAAGGAAACTCATGTACTGCCCACATCATATTTTTTTTATTGTAAAAGGAGTAAATTCATTGCATTATATAAGGAAAGTCATGTACTGCCCACATCAGATTTTTTTATTGTAAAAGGAGTAAATTCATTGCATTATATAAGGTAAGTCATGTTTTTTAAGTTATTTTAACCTTTTGCTTACGAGTAGGACAGATTCTATCCCAAAGGTAGAACCTCCCAAAAAGACAGGTATTTGACATACTCTATCCCAAACAGTTCGATCCCCCTTTGCACGCACTGGCGTCCATGGACGCCAATGCCTGAAAAGGGGGATCGAACTGTTTGGGATAGGGTATGTCAAATACCTAACTTTTTGGGAAGTTCTTACCTGCCAAATACCTGTCTTTTTTTGGAAGGTTCTCGGGAGGTACATTGTCAATTTAGGTATTAATCGAAATATATTTTTTTTTTCAAAACCTTTAAAGTGGAGGGTAACACACTATAATTGTAATTAGTTGGACTAACGATATTCATTTTTTTAAAAATCTTACTTGTAAATTTTGAAAAAAAAAATATAATCACAAGTTACTAAAATAATTAAATTATCTGTTATGGTAGGATATAGCATTAATGTGGTGTATCTAAATACACTTTTCAGAATTTTTAAAGTCTGCTGTATACGAAAGCAATTACATATGGACCATCTGTATTTCCAGCTAAACCTTACTTCGCCTTTCCTGAAATAACCTGCCTGAAACGGAAACCTTTTCAAGACGGAAAATTCTTTCGGTCCCCTGAAATTCCGTTTAAGGCAGGTTCGACTGTATTACCATTGGTTTCCATGTGCATCACAATCGTCAGAGTATTGTAATGCGTAGGCTCATCCAATAGATATAGTGACTTATCTTTTATTACTAGATACAATAGATTATCCTTTTATCTTATAGATGAATAGATAAGAAAGTATGATCCCACAGTTTGTCTTTGTACATATATTTCTATTCAGTATTGTGGAAGCTATATCAGACGTGACGTCACCTAGAAACTGATTATTATTTGTAATTGTGGAGAATCGAACCATTGGTCTTCAGCTGGCCAGACGATGTTCCTCTATTCCTTGACTTGTTAAGATCGTATTTGTTTGCATATTTGAACGGGACCCTACATGTTTCAATTTATAAATTTCTATTGTATAATTATTATATTTACTAATTACTTTCACATACATAGTATAATGTATAGGGAAAAAGAAAGTATCGTGAAGTGGTCAAAAATTCGTATTCGATTTTTCATCGGAGGGGCACGTTTCAAGCATCCCTGAACTCGAATCGAACGTTTTTGAAGCGATGTCTCACAAAGAAATGGAGGGTTTCAAATTAAATTTGGTACAAAAATTACCGGCGAATATTGGAATCTTATTGATTTTAAACGCAATCGAATACTCAGAAGTCCCCACTCTTCCCATTTTCGAATGAAATTTTGAAAAAAAAATTATCAAAACCTTTAATAATGTTACATAAATAATTGTTTGTTATGTAGTTTTTCATTATAAAATAATTGGCACAAATTTCAGAATGCTAGCATTAACCGTTCTCGAGATATTGCACTTTTTCAAATAAATTTATCAAAAAAAAATCACATAAAATAAAAAGTATTAATTATTGTGAAACAGGTTTACTTTTCATATGTAATATTATGCGATATATTTGTTAACATCATTCTCGTAGATCTAGTTCGTTCCATTCATAAAAGGCTATACTTTGAATAATAGTTTTGTATTTTAACGCCAACAGTCACCTATATATAAGAAATGCTCTTCTCCCAGTTTGTCTGCAACGCTTGGCAGCAAATTTGTCGAAACTTCTGCGAGTCATTTCGAGAAATATCGCCAAGACCCAAATTGACGAAAATATTGTCAAAATTGTGAAGTAAAAAATCGCCAAGTTAGAGAAAATGGCTCCAAATTGATTGCTCAATTATTCAAATATTGGACTAGATTGCTTATTGTGGATGGTATCAATAATGATAATTGTCAATTTAGAGTTGCGGAAATATAAGTTAATTGGGTGCTTCTAAATAGTTTTAAATATTATTTTGGAAAAGGGCCAAATGTACAATTCAACGTTAAAAACAGAGTACTGTGGATCTCATACATTATTTCTTTACTATAAAAGGAGTAAATTCATTGCATTATATAAGGAAAGTCATGTGCTGCCCACATCAGATTTTTTTACTGTAAAAGGAGTAAATTCATTGCATTATATAAGAAAAGTCATGTGCTGCCCACATCAGATTTTTTTACTGTAAAAGTAGTAAATTTCATTATATAAGGAAAGTCATGTACTGCCCACATCAGATTTTTTTTTACTGTAAAAGGAGCAAATTCATTGCATTATATAAGGAAAGTCATGTGCTGCCCACATCAGATGTTTTTTACTGTAAAAGGAGTAAATTCATTGCATTATATAAGGAAAGTCATGTACTGCCCACATCAGATTTTTTTATTGTAAAAGGAGTAAATTCATTGCATTATATAAGGAAAGTCATGTACTGCCCACATCAGATTTTTTATTGTAAAAGGAATAAATTCATTGCATTATATAAGGAAAGTCATATACTGCCCACATCATATTTTTTTATTGTAAAAGGAGTAAATTCATTGCATTATATAAGGAAAGTCATGTACTGCCCACATCAGATTTTTTTATTGTAAAAGGAGTATATTCATTGCATTATATAAGGAAAGTCATGTACTGCCCACATCAGATTTTTTTATTGTAAAAGGAGTAAATTCATTGCATTATATAAGGAAAGTCATGTACTGCCCACATCAGATTTTTTTATTGTAAAAGGAGTAAATTCATTGCATTATATAAGGAAAGTCATGTACTGCCCACTTCAGATTTTTTTATTGTAAAAGGAGTAAATTCTTTGCATTATATAAGGAAAGTCATGTACTGCCCACATCATATTTTTTTATTGTAAAAGGAGTAAATTCATTGCATTATATAAGGGAAGTCATGTACTGCCCACATCAGATTTTTTTATTGTAAAAGGAGTAAATTCATTGCATTATATAAGGTAAGTCATGTTTTTTAAGTTATTTTAACCTTTTGCTTACGAGTAGGACAGCTTCTATCCCAAAGGTAGAACCTCCCAAAAAGACAGGTATTTGACATACTCTATCCCAAACAGTTCGATCCCCCTTTGCACGCACTGACGTCCATGGACGCCAATGCCTGAAAAGGGGGATCGAACTGTTTGGGATAGGGTATGTCAAATACATAACTTTTTGGGAAGTTCTTACCTGCCAAATACCTGTCTTTTTTGGGAGGTTCTCGGGAGGTACATTGTCAATTTAGGTATTAATCGAAATATATTTTTTTTTCAAAACCTTTAAAGTGGAGGGTAACACACTATAATTGTAATTAGTTGGACTAACGATATTCATTTTTTTAAAAATCTTACTTGTAAATTTTGAAAAAAAATATAATCACAAGTTACTAAAATAATTAAATTATCTGTTATGGTAGGATATAGCATTAATGTGGTGTATCTAAATACACTTTTCAGAATTTTTAAAGTCTGCTGTATACGAAAGCAATTACATATGGACCATCTGTATTTCCAGCTAAACCTTACTTCGCCTTTCCTGAAATAACCTGCCTGAAACGGAAACCTTTTCAAGACGGAAAATTCTTTCGGTCCCCTGAAATTCCGTTTAAGGCAGGTTCGACTGTATTACCATTGGTTTCCATGTGCATCACAATCGTCAGAGTATTGTAATGCGTAGGCTCATCCAATAGATATAGTGACTTATCTTTTATTTACTAGATACAATAGATTATCCTTTTATCTTATAGATGAATAGATAAGAAAGTATGATCTCACAGTTTGTCTTTGTACATATATTTCTATTCAGTATTGTGGAAGCTATATCAGACGTGACGTCACCTAGAAACTGTTTATTATTTGTAACTGTGGAGAATCGAACCATTGGTCTTCAGCTGGCCAGACGATGTTCCTCTATTCCTTGACTTGTTAAGATCGTATTTGTTTGCATATTTGAACGGGACCCTATATGTTTCAATTTATAAATTTCTATTGCATAATTATTATATTTATTAATTATTTTCACATACATAGTATAATGTATAGGGAAAAAGGAAAGTACTGTGAAGTGGTCGAAAATTCGTATTCGATTTTTCATAGGAGGAGCACGTTTCAAGCATCCCTAAACTCGAATCGAACGTTTTTGAAGCGATGTCTCACAAAGAAATAGAGGGTTTCAAATGAAATTTGGTACAAAAATTACCGGCGAATATTGGAATCTTATGGATTTTAAACGCAATCGAATACTCAGAAGTCCCCACTCTTCTCATTTTCGAATGAAATTTTGAAAAAAAAATTATCAAAACCTTTAATAATGTTACATAAATAATCGTTTGTTATGTAGTTTTTCATTATAAAATGATTGGCACAAATTTCAGAACGCTAGCATTAACCGTTCTCGAGATATTGCACTTTTTCAAATAAATTTATCAAAAAAAAATCACATAAAATAAAAAGTATTAATTATTGTGAAACAGGTTCACTTTTCATATGCAATATTATGCGATATATTTGTTAACATCATTCTCGTAGATCTAGTTCGTTCCATTCATAAAAGGCTATACTTTGAGTAATAATTTTGTATTTTAACGCCAACAGTCACCTATATATAAGAAATGCTCTTCTCCCAGTTTGTCTGCAACGCTTGGCAGCAAATTTGTCGAAACTTCTGCGAGTCATTTCGATAAATATCGCCAAGACCCAAATTGACGAAAATATTGTCAAAATTGTGAAGTAAAAAATCGCCAAGTTAGAGAAAATGGCTCCAAATTGATTGTTCAAATATTGGACTAGATTGCTTATTGTGGATGGTATCAATAATGATAATTGTCAATTTAGAGTTGCGTGAAATAGTGAAATATAAGTTAATTGGGTGCTTCTAAATAGTTTTACATATTATATTGGAAAATGGCCAAATGTACAATTCAACGTTAAAAACAGAGTACTGTGGATCTCATACATTATTTCTTTACTATAAAAGGAGTAAATTCATTGCATTATATAAGGAAAGTCATGTGCTGCCCACATCAGATTTTTTTACTGTATAAGGAGTAAATGTATTGCATTATATAAGGAAAGTCGTGCTGCTCACATCAGTTTTTTTTTACTGCAAAATGAGTAAATTTATTTCATTATATAAGGAAAGTAATGTGCTGCCCACTTCAGATTTTTTTTACTGTAAAAGGAGTAAATTCGTTGCATTATATAAGGGAAGTCATGTGCTGCCCACTTCAGATTTCTTTTTACTGTAAAAGGAGTAAATTCATTGCATTATATAAGGAAAGTCATTTACTGCCCACATCAGATTTTTAAAAACTTGCTTTATCGCTGTATATAGAGTTCTTAGGAAAGCCCCACCTGTGAAAGCCCCCCCGGTAAGAAAAGGTGCATGAGTGCACATATTAGGTCTGTCTATAATAAAGTGACCCTGTCCGATCGAATAGAAGGAATTGAAGTCCCCTTGGAGATGAATTTATTTAGTTGGGACATCGGTTTCGACCTTGGTTTTGACAACAAAGCGATGTGTTGTTGTTACTTATTTCCCCGTGGTGAAGGAGCGCCCATGCACCACGTCCACTAGACCCCTGATCCCATGGCGAAGGGGAGAAATTTGCAATTTCACCTTTTATTGAGGCTCCTCAAGGGCGGAAGTCTGACTTTGCCTCCACAACACAACATCCATGCCCGCTGGCGGGATTCTAACCCACAACCGGACAATCCAGCGATCAGACGGAAGAACGAAGCGATTTAGACGAATAAAGCCCAAAAAGTTGTAAGACATTGTTTAAGAGTACGAATCAACACTAAACTGGTATTTATTTCGCATAATTGGGTTATTGGCGAATGACCGTCCTATTCAGAAAGATACAACAAACTTACATGGACAGAAATCTAGTTTACAGCCGTTTTAAAATGCCCTTCGTCATAGACAATGTAAATGTGAATTCCAAAATGAATATTACCGCGTATTTGATAAGCATCGCATTTGTCATCGTTTTAGAAGCGCTGATGATACGAGTTTTTGGCAGGTATGTATTGCCTTCCGTATAGACGTTTCTGGTGTTGATTCCGACTCATTAGACACTCTACAACTTTGTAATTGGTATTTTCCGTCTATCTCGCTCTGTTGGGATTTCATTATTCCAACTTTTTAAATTCTCCGCTAGGGGCGCTGCAATCCCTTTTATTCGATTGGGCATGGTCTCTTTACAATAGAAAGTCCCAACGTGTACACTCATGGACCTATCCTTACAAAGTTATTGAGGTGCTTAAGGACTTTCCTAGGAACTAGGACTTTCCTATACAGGGTGACCCAAAATCATTGACCTCTGCTTTTATTCCATAAATATTGATCTTAGGCATATATAATAAATTACAAAGTTGTGTAAAAAAGGTACAGAATGTTATGAAATCGATAAAAATTTTCAGGAGATTAAATTTTATGAAATACAAAATTTAAATTTTTGTACGGTCCCCGTACAAAAACATTTTCAATGTGTAAAACGTGCCCCACACACTAATAAGGTGATGTACAAAATTTCAGCATTTCATCATAAAAAGTCCCAGAGATATGTTTAAGCAAACTTGGTGAGGGATTAATCACAAATTAAAAGATAAATGTTTACAGCAAGAGTGCAAATGACGCAATTCACAAATGCATCATAGGCAAATAATATCTGCCTCTTATCTTTAATGGATCTTTGGCATGAATGGAAAACATTTTGAATAAGCCTTGTAATCTTTGTGTAAAGTTATTATTTCTACACAGTGTAGATACTTTTGTGCCAATAAATAGCAAAATTATTATTTATGTAATTGTTTTCTTTCGTAATTTGTGCATAACCCCCTGAAACGCTATCTGCCGACATGATTTTTCCCCCCTCTGAGAACCCATGCCGATGCATCAAAAAAAAAATTAATGATAAAAATAATATTGATAATTATTATTTTTTATTAAATTTAATTCCCTTGAAAATTTTAATCGATTTCATAAAATTCTGTACTTTTTTTTACGCAAATTTGTAATTTATTATATATGTTTAAGATCCATATTTACGGAATAAAAGCCGAGGTCAATGTTTTTGGGACACCCTGTATATATTTCATATGAAATTAGAGGAATGTTGTTGCACAAAATAACTAAATCCCTAAGGAGATCAACGCCATTCAAAGAAGGGGTGTTGAATATGATCTCAAAAAGAGGATAAGTAGATAAAGATAACAAAAGATCTTCCAAATTAACCCTTTTCTACATTGCGTAGGTGTCTTTCTTCTTGTTCGGGTGAATTTTCAAGTTCAGTCATTGTTACGTGTTTCTCAATGTGTAATTGCTCCATTTTCATCGATGTGTAAAATTCTCCGTCAGCATGATGAAGCATACAGGAGGAATGAAACATACATTCGGGAGATGAAACATACAAAGAAACGTCTCGTTTCGAAAGAGTTTTCTTCCTTTATAAAGTGCAGGGCAAGGTTTTTTATTTATTTACTTATTTTACTCAAGGAGTCTCAAAATGTTGCACACATTCCTGTGTTCACAACCGTTAAACAGTATACTTTAAAATAATTATAACTTTTTTTTTCTTTCCTTAACATACAGTACGTGGGATGTGTAAAGGAAAAGTATACTATTAGATTCGAAAATACGAGTCTAGGATTTTTAGAGATCTACACGTTTTGAGCATCCTTGATTACGAATAAACTAGTTTTTCAACGATGTCCGTGTCTCGCGAATAAATTGATAAAATTGAATGAAATTTGGTTTAGTTATTTGAATGGATAAACTTCAGAGGTCTGGTGACTTTTAGGGTGGCAACCTTAAGGGAAAGTCTTCAATTTTTTGAACATTCTTTTTTCCAAAAATCATAAAATCGTTAAGAAAATTAATTTCGTACTGTAAAAATATTATGAAAAAAAATATTTAATTTTTATTTTAATATATATTTTATTTATTTAAAGTGAGAACCATTATTTGTATGACGCTAGCATACGCTTATAAATAACACTAACATGCGTTCGCGAGGTATTTTATGCTTTTAATTTAAAATAAAAAAAAAAAATATGAGAAATGTAATAACTCAAAATAAATTTAAAATTTCTGACCATACAGAAAAATACTTTTATTTATAGAAAAAACTTTTTATTTGAAGAAAAACTAAAAAATCACTTAATTTAATAAAAAACAAGTCTGTTCATCTGCTTTTTTTTTTTTAAAGTTAGAAATCCATTCAATAAAAATAATATTAAAAAGCACCAACAATTTTTGTTTGGCCGAGCATATATAAGCCCCCCCCCCTCCTCCCTCTGATTTATGGGTCTGTGTGTTGCGCTAATAATGGAGAATCAATCTACTCTAACATGCTTTTTTACAGTAGCTGCCGCTGAAAACGATGCTTTTCCCCCCCCCCGTTCTTTGAATTGTTATTTTTGGAACCGTGTGTTAATCCAACGATAAAAGATCAGACATAAAATGTGCTAACAAGTAAGGTGTCAAACAATAGCGTGGAAAGTTATTTTAAGAAATAAATGCTTTTTCAGCATTCGTAATTTAGTGATATACAAGGCCTCCAATAGCGGGCGGCAGAAAATTTTATTAGACAGTCTTGGTACGCCATAGTAATATGCTCGTTTTTTGGGAATTACTTGACTAGGAGCAGCTAAAATGTCCAAATTTAGTATTCCGTTGTCTTTTGTGGTATGTTTTAATTCTTAGGATTTTAATATAATCGGGCTAGCCCGTCATGGACTTTCATAGGAATGTACTCGTTTTGGGGGAATAACTTGATAACAGGAGCAGCTAAAACGTCCAAATTTAGTATTCCATTGTCTTTAGTGGTATGTTTTAATTCTTACGATTTGAATATAATCGGGCTAGCCCGTCATGAACTTTCATAGGAATGTACTCGTTTTGGGGGAATAACTTGATAACAGGAGCAGCTAAATCGTCTAAATTTAGTATTCCGTTGTCTTTTGTGGTATGTTTTAATTCTTAGGATTTTAATATAATCGGGCTAGCCCGTCATGGACTTTCATAGGAATGTACTCGTTTTGGGGGAATAACTTGATAACAGGAGCAGCTAAAACGTCCAAATTTAGTATTCCATTGTCTTTAGTGGTATGTTTTAATTCTTAGGATTTGAATATAATCGGGCTAGCCCGTCATGGACTTTCATAGGAATGTACTCGTTTTGGGGGAATAACTTGATAACAGGAGCAGCTAAAACGTCCAAATTTAGTATGCCGTTGTCTTTTGTGATATGTTTTAATTCTTAGGATTTGAATATAATCGGGCTAGCCCGTCATGGACTTTCATAGGAATGTACTCGTTTTGGGGGAATAACTTGATAACAGAAGCAGCTAAATCGTCTAAATTTAGTATTCCGTTGTCTTTTGTGGTATGTTTTAATTCTTAGGATTTTAATATAATCGGGCTAGCCCGTCATGGACTTTCATAGGAATGTACTCGTTTTGGGGGAATAACTTGATAACAGGAGCAGATAAAACGTCCAAATTTAGTATTCCGTCTTTTGTGGTATGTTTTAATTCTTAGGATTTGAATATAATCGGGCTAGCCCGTCATGGACTTTCATAGGAATGCACTTGTTTTGGGGGAATAACTTGATAACAGGAGCAGCTAAAATGTCCAAATTTAGTATCTCGTTGTCTTTTATGGTATGTTTTAATTCTTAGGATTTGAATATAATCTGGCTAGCCCGTCTTGGACTTTCATAGGAATGTGGAAGACCCAGGCCACCCGACTCACCCGAGGGTTTGAGCAGCAGGATGAGTGGCCGTTTCATAGGAATGTACTCGTTTTTGGAGAATAACTTGAGAATAGGAGCAGCTAAAAAGTCCAAATTTAGTATACCGTTGTCTTTTGTGGTATATTTTAATTCTTTGGATTTTGAACATTATCGAGCTAGTCCGTCTTGGTTCGCCGTTGCAGTGTACTCGTTTCTGGAGAAAAAAAAATTTAAGAACCAGAGCAACTAGAAAATCCAAATTTGGTATGGCGTTTTCTTTCATACATTTAAGTTATATACATCCTAATAAATATATTTTTATTATATATTTTTATTGCATATAAATAATAAAAGTGTGTACTTTAAAACACTATTTTTTGTTCCCGGCCATCCAAATTGCTACTCTAAGTCCACGGACGAGTCGGATGGTCTGGGCTTTCGACACTATTTTTTGTTTTTTCTTGTTTTCTTCAATGTATTATCCCCCCCCCCCCCCATATGTTTTTTAATCACGTGATAAACGCAAAGTGCCGTCCTCTAGCATGGACGAGTAAGCATTTGTTTGGCATTATTAATTACCGATTCACTATATCTTTTTGGAGACATCTATTTTATATATTATATACCAGTTATCTTGTTTAATGCTGAAAAAGGACTTTTGATGGGTGACTGAGCGATAAAGACACCCTTCAGTATCCTGTTTCTAGGAAAATAATATACAACAAACTTATTTTTTGGTCTTTGTATTTTGTGAAATTTTTCCCGTTTTGAAAATGTTGCACAGTGCCCATTTCATTACTTTCATAAGCAAACAAACCACATTTGGAGTGATTATGCGCCTAATAAATTTAGAAAACCATTGTGTTTTTAGTTAATTTCTGTTGATTTTTTCTTCTGCGGGGAAGTAAGTGTGGGAAGGGAATTGTGAGCATTGACTGAATTGCTCACTTGTAAGCTATATAGAATGTTGGGTGAATAGATTAGCGGACCCTTATATCTATTTTTTACAAAACAATAAAACAGAGCCCTAGATATTTCAATGAGTATGTCTACCAAATCTGAATCTGTTCAAAATTGTGAGTAGGATATGGGAGCAGTTTTCTAATTGTCTTAATTTATTTCTTATTTTATTTCTTCGCGCATTAAAATTTATATATAGACTGGAAAATTACCTAAAAAGGGAATACCAGCCCGCGAATATCGATCTCAATCTGAGCTTTACACCCAACAAAATTACTTGATCTTATACAAGGTAGGATCAAAAAGTTCGGAGACTGTGCTGATATCTCCAACCCTGATTGGAGGAGAGAGGAACTATTGAGGCATATGTAACGCGAGAATGTGAAAAGGAAGAAGCAGATGTTTTTCAGACAATGCGTGTCTGTGAACTGTAGTCGTTCGCGTTCGTCGAAAACGGAAATGGCGTTTGAAGAACAACGTGCGAATATCAAATTCTGCCAACGTTTAGGGAAATCGCCGACAGAAACATTGCACCTTCTGCAATTCACAGACGCGAGGTGCAATGTTTCTGTCGGCGATTTTCCCAAACGCTGGCAGAATTTGATATTCGCACGTTGTTCTTCAAACGCCATTTTTGATTTTGACGAACGCGAACGACTACAGTTCACTGACACGCATTGTCTGGAAAAACCCTGCACCTCGGACCTGCTTCTTTCTTTTCACATCTTGCGTCATATGTATCTCTACGCTACGGCAAATAGTTCCCCTCTCCTCCAATCAGGGTTGGAGGTATCAGCACAGTCTCTGAACTTTTTGTTTCTACCTTGTACAATTTTCCTCATTAGAGCAGTCAAAAACAATTTATGCACCAACAAACGCTATTTACAAAGTGTAACTTGTAACTTATTCCAGGTATGATTCATGCTACTTGTAGTCTTTTGTTTTATTTTTCTTACGGCTTTACAAAACTATCGAGTAGTCTACCTACCTTAGTATTATGCCAGGGTTGGCGAGTTCCTTAAAATATAGGAAAACTTTGCCTCGAATTTTGGATCAGTCTACATGTATATAATGTGAATAAATATTTTCTATAATAAATCTAGATAAAAATCCTTGTTAAAATAGAATGTTATTAATGAACACTTACAATCAGTTTTAAAAATCTGAACCGCTAAATTTATATCTGACTTTATATTAAAGAAATGATGCAAGGTGTGGAAACCCCAGGCCGCCCGACTCATCCAGAGGACTTGAGCAACTATTTGGACGACCGGATGTGTAAAAATTGCATGCATTTCTTTACGTTCTGTTGAACAGTAAATCACTTACTAATTTATACTTACTCATACTATTGTTTAGAAAAATATTGTATCCCGAAAATTTTCGAATATGAGAAATACTGGTATATTATGTGAAAAACTATAACTAGATAGATATAGATTTTTATACCGATTTTGATGAAAGTAGAACTCTAAACAATATGTAGAATAAGATAGTTTATGTAGATTCACTTTTTATGTTGTCCATGTAATTTTCTTATTTTTATAATCAATTGAGTCTACCGAAAAGTCATTTTTATAATCTATTGAATCTACCGAAAAGTCTTTTTTATAATCAATTGAGTGTACCGAAAAGTCATTTTTATAATCATTTGAGTCTACCGAAAAGTCATTTTTATAATCAATTGAGTGTACCGAAAAGTCATTTTTATAATCAATTGAGTCTACCGAAAAGTCATTTTTATAATCAATTGAGTCTACCGAAAAGTCGTATTTTATCTGTGCCCGTTCTTGTATTTAAATTCTCAGTGCAGCCCTTCATTCCAAAAATTCACCCAGCTCTTACTTAAAATGCTATGAAGAATTTGATTCATTAATCACTTAATTGGATCAGCTGTTTTATTAACTTAAACACCTCGCACCTGAATGGTGTCCAATAGCATATTTTATAGCTCCAATTCAGCAGAGATAACGGGACACTCTAAAAGTTTTCGTTCAGTCTGCTGTATAAACTTTACACTGCAAGAAAATATCAATTATCTTTTTGTAACGTCGCGTCGCCAAACTTGTACTTATTATTCTAGAGTAGCCAAACTTGTATTTATATCTGCTAGAGTAGCCAAACTTGTATTTATATCTTCTAGAGTAGCCAAACTTGTATTTATATCTTCTAGAGTAGCCAAACTTGTATTTATATCTTCTAGAGCAGCCAAACTTTATTTATATCTTCTAGAGCAGCCAAACTTGTATTTATATCTTCTAGAGTAGCCAAACTTGTATTTATATGTTCTAGAGTAGCCAAACATGTATTTATATTATCTAGAGCAGTCATTCCATTGGGAATAAACGAATTATCTCTTGCTTGTAGTTAGTCGATCATGAATGAAGCTTGGTGTCTAGAGACGAAATTCTTTAAAAATTTGCTGCCTTTCAAATATCTTGTAAGTAATCACGTGACCATGTTGGTCGCATTTGAGAATTGTAGCTTTCTCTCGCACAGAGCTTTCAATAAAGAAATTCATCGGGAAGTTATCATTTTCCCAAAAACAAATCAAGGTATTTACATATTCTCACAATAATTTACAAAATTGGTATTTCGAATATAGAAAAACTTACAAGGAAACCTTTTCGAAAATGTTAACAGAAAAGCAAAATGAAAAAAAAAATTGCATTTAAAAGTTCCATCCAAAAAATAAGGTGCCCAATCCCAGAAGTTGTAGAATTAAAGCCCTTTCCTATGCACTGCAATGTCTGAAATACGTATACATGATACATACATTTTAACTTTTGCCAGTAAGAACATCTTCTTTTTTCTAAATCTTTATTCCAAATTATTTTATCAGATCGCGCACTCATAAGCATAAACTTATTTAAATCCAACGTATCCAACTTTGTACCATTTTGCCAGTATTTCCCCCCACTTCTTTATTTTCCTGGATATATTCTGAATTATTTGAGCTACCTCAGTAAAAAATCTGATGTGGGCAACACATGACTTTCCTTATATAATGTAATGAATTTACTACTTTTACAATTAAAAAATAGGTTTTTCTTATAGTAGAATTAATATTCTTTATAATTAGAAACTAATATTCTTTCCAAGATATAGAATTTTCGACAATTAGTCGTCATTTTCATTGATTTAGCGTCATTTTTATCCATTTGGCGAGATTTTCATTAATTTGGCAACATTTCAAAAAAGTCGCCAAGTTGGCGACTTTCCGCCAAATTCATCGCCAAAATCTCGCCAAGCGTTATGCACTGAGAAAAAAGTTATTCTTACAGCAGATAAATGACTATTGGCGTTCAAATACAAAAGTATTATTCAAAGTATATTTTTTCATGAATGGAACGAGCTAGATCCACGAGAATGATGTCACTGAATTTATCGCATGGTATTACATATGAAAAGTGAACATGTTTCTCAATAGGAATTTTTTTTTTTGTGACTTTTTCATAATTTTTTTGAAAAATGTACAATATCTCGAGAATGGTTCATGTTAGCGTTCTAAAATCTATGTCAATCGTTTTCTAATGAAAAATTACATACGAAATGTCTATTTGCATAACTTTATTAGCGGTTTTGATTTTTTGACGATTTTTTCTAAATTTCATTCGAAAATTTAGGGGGGTTCTGAACATTCGATTATGTATAAAAACAATAGGCTTCCAGTGTTTACGGATTGTGATTTTTGTACCAAATTTGGTTCGAATCGGTCCATTCGTTCGTCAGTTATCGTCTCCACAGACTCACTGACACACACACACACACACACACACACATACATCACTTCAAAAATGTTTGATTCGTGATCAGGGATGCTTGAAACGTGCTCTCCCGTCGAAAACTCGAATTCGAATTTTCGACCCCGTCACAATACTTTCCTTATACATTATGTATTTAAGGAAAGTAAAACTGTTTGTAAAATATATATACCCTTTCTCATCATTAGGGTTATAACACACAAGCTTTGTTTCCAGTCTGTTTTGGGGACGCTGGGAGTAAAAGAATGTCTGGAGCTTGTCACACGAGAAAGCGGACTTTCTCGCGTAATAATCTTCAGGCATTCTTTTATTTCCACCACGCAGCGTCCCGAAAACAGGCTGGAAACAACGCTCATGTGTTATAGCCCTAATGATGAGAAAGGGTATGCAATACGCATATTTTAGATATTAATTTTTTCCCGGAACCAAAAGACAAAATTCGCGATCGAGGTTTTGCAGTAACATTTCTAAAAACAATTCTTCTAGTTATGAAGCAGTCATACAGATAACTAGTTTACACATCAATAAGCGATATATTAAAAATTTTTAAATAATACTTACATTTATAAATAATTCAAATTCTGGCACTGTTATCAACGCCATTGCATGAGATCAATATTTTCGTTTAAGTGGACAACGTTGTGATTCATTATATTGTACATACACTGATTTTCTTCTGTAATGCAGTATCTGTAGTTCTATAAAACTCTATAAGTTTAGAAAAAAGATCGTTCGGCACCGACATTGTTTGGGGGTATTGACAAACAGTGGATGGCGACTTTGTATAGCTGGGAAAACTATTTTATTTATTTATTTATTTATTTATTTTGTAGGCTAGAAATCTACCAAACCTTTGTTGACACGAAATTATTTTACATTCGATTTATATAAACGACAAAGCAAACACATCTTCGTCGTCTAAAAGGTCCAAGGACTTTATCTATGTAATATTCGCGAAATTTTTGGAAAACCCCTAAAATTTTGCGCATAAAAAAAAAAAAAAAAAAAAAAAAAAACTATTAAATTTGAGCCGCGAAACAAAAATCTAAATATTTCAATGAAATTTAGGCAATAATAGGGGGGGGGGGAGGATGTACAATTCGCCAATATATTTGATATTCGCGAAACAGACTGGAAACAACGTTCGTGTCTTATAGCCCTCATGATGAGAAAGGGTATGCAATACTCGTATTACACGGCGCGAACTTCCGTGATATAAATATGACTGCCCTACCCTTCCTTAATGAGTTCTAATCCGTAAACTAGTCCCATATGGTTTCATATGAAGTTTGTATGAATAACAAGAAAGATCAATCATGCATAAAGCATTGATTATGAAACACTTTCCAACTACAATGCAATTTTATTTAAACATCTCTAAAATGCGATACATTCAGCGGTAATATTTTAAAAATTATCACAATACAACAATAATTTATTATATTTGAAAACTTAAAACTTCATCGAAAATAATGAATTTTATTCAAATGACGTCATCGAAATATAAATCGCCTGGCTCTCTATGTAAAAACAGTAAATATTTCATTCATACATTTTTATTTCATTTATCACAGTACTACAATAATTTATTTTATTCAAAATCTTAAAACCATGCAGGTAAAAGAAATTTAACTCTGTTTAAAACTTTATCAAAAAAGTCTGCTATAAAATCGTCTGCTTTCCTATGTAAAATCAATGAAGTTTCATTGATTCACATTAACTATATTGCAGACTCCAGAGCTAAATAACTTTGCGTTAAAGAAATTTAGCAATTCTTTTACAACTCATTCTACATCTTGATGTGTTTACATTCTCCATGAGTGAAAATTAGGCTTCGTTGTAGAAATAATCAAAGTTGGATGATCATTTAAACTTATATATATTGTAATTGCGTTGTTTCTGAATATAGATGCACATAAATTAAGCAAAAATAAAGCAGTTTTATTAAGGATACAACACTAAATATAAATTAAAAAGAATTTTAAAAATCACGATTTTGACACAAAATAGATGGCATTAATTATTTAAACTCAAATATATTATAATTGCGTTGCTTTAAAATATAGATGCACAGAAATTAAGCAAAAATAAGCGGTTTTAGGACGGATACACCACTAAATATAAAAATAATTTTAAATATCACGATTTTTACACAAGGTGGATGCCATACTTTATTTTAAAGTGGGTCACGTGATCTCTCCATATAATATGGGTGTAATTATTATTTAAATATTTGTTTAAAAAAGTACCGCATATATTTTGCTGAAATTGTTTTCATATTTTTATGGGATAATTTGAATATATCTTAAAACTTTCGAAGCAATTTGTAAATTTTAAATTCGCTTAAAAATTTTTTGAAATATTAGGTCCCATAGGGTTCAATGTATTTCATTTTTTCAACCCGGGTTCAGTTCAAAACTAATTGGGTGATATTATTTATTTACATTCCCATATGTCCCACAGACCGTCTCAACAACGTACTAAAATTTCATTTTGATAAAGTCATTTTTACGGCAGTTATCGTGCGAACGAACAGACAGACAAACAGAATGAACAAAGTCATAAACACTTTTCAACTATGTTGTAAAGTGTTAATAAATGGGTTTGCATTATGTTATTTTACTGTATTATGTTTTAACGTCTTTTTTAAAACATTATATGTAAATATAATTTCAACGTTGAAGCTATTGAAATATATATTTTGATATTATCACAATTAATATGTAAAACATTCATAAAACAATGGTGTAGACTGTAAATATATGCACAGTCAATGACTATATCTGAAAATGCTTTTGTTTCCTCTTCACACTATAAGCAATTGTTCCCAGTGAAGGAAGTAAATCAGTATTCAAGAGAAAGAAGTTAGAGACACTTTGCAGGCTTTTCTTCGAGTTATCTAGATATGTAAAATGTATATTTTATTCGACTTTTGAACAAAGGTGCTCGAAACTGAAAATAGGTAAAAGCTTTTCGTCATTACGGCATTGTATCCTTTTGATATATTTAGAAAATATGTATTTTCACTCTCATTTATGCCCACTTTAAGGAACTTGTGCCATAAAACTGAAATTGAGAGCTTAGTTGGCTAATTAAAATCGCCTATTTATACTAACGTTTAAAATCCAAATCAAAATAACATTGGTATTTAATTGATATCAAGTGAAATAAGTAAAATTGGGTGAATGATTTGGCGTTGAAGTACAAAATATTGTTGTTGTTGTTGAGACTCAGACCGTCCGACCTACCACAAAGGGAAATATACAATGTGTCTCTTTTCTCGTGATTGGAGCTTGCAAAATCCACGAGAATGATGCTCACTGTCTTGTTGCTTAATGTTGCACATGAAAATACAACCTTTTAAATGATATTTCTTTCAAGGGGATGGTGGACGTTGAAATTTTTTTATTTATTTATTGACTTAGAAACGTGAAAATTTGTATAAATATTCCTTTTAACATTACTATATACAATACCATTAATTTTTTTTTTCAATTTTGTTATAATTTTGTATTTTTTCTTTTTAATTTAATTTTTTTTAACGAAAATTTGAAAATGCTCCTTGCGTTCCATTTGTTCACATTTTTGATTCATTTTACATTATGATCACTCAAAAACACATTATAAAGAAATTTGGGTATTCATTTTTAAATCACTTAGAAAGTTAATTTTTTAAAAATATTTTTCTGCATTAAAACTTAATTTTCATCATTTAATTAGGTTCTTATTCACTTTTAATTACCTTAATAAAGTCCAATTATAAAATGCATATCCAGTTTCATTAAAAAGTATGAGAGGTGTCTTCTTGCCAAATTTCATGCATCTCAGACAAAAATTAAGACGAATGGAGCATTTTAAAAATGTAAAACCTTGAAAATTCAGTTTCGAAAAAAAAATGCATTCAACCTTTTGCTTACGGGTGGGACAGCGTCCATCCCAAACGAAGAACCTCCCCCCAAAAACAGGTATTTGACATACCCTATCCCAAACAGTTCGACCCCCTTTGCAGGCATTGGCGTCCATGGAAATCGCTGACAGAAACATTGCACCTGCTGCCCCAAACGAAGAACCTCAAAAAAAAAAAAACAGTAGGTGCTGCAGCAGGTGCAATGTTTCTGTCAGCGATTTCCATGGACCCCAATGCCTGCAAAGGGGATCGAACTGTTTGGGATAGGGTATGTGAAATAGCTGTTTTTTTTGGGAGGTTCTTCGTTTGGGATGGACGCTGTCCCACCCGTAAGCAAATGTTAAGTGTGTAAAATAATATTATATATTAAAACTTTTTAGTCGATTTTCGCTCATTTCAACATCCACCGTCCCCCTAATTTTATGTAATTTTTTGGTAAATTTACTCAAATATTTCAAGAACATTTCATGTCAGCGTTCTAAAATGAGTGTATTTTGTTTTAATAGGGTGAATTTGGTGTAAAATGATTGTTTAACATAATTAACTGTTCTGATGTTTGCTTCCGAATCTTGACAGCGTTTATAATCAATAGGTTTTCAGTATTTACTAAATTTCTGATAATCGTATCCAATTTATTTCGAAAAACGACTATTCGTGCGTAAGAATTTGATTCGATGTTTAGGTATTGTCAAAGCGTATACATCTGTCGAAAATTATAATTCCGATTTTCCTTATACATTACACTATGCATGTAGGAATAGTAAACTAATTATGTTAGCTTTGCTTGTTTAAAACATCATTAAATAACTTATTCTAAAATGTATACAACTTGTAACTGTAACGTTTAGTTAGTTTTTTTTTTACTTTCCCTGCAATACATGGTAATGTATAGGGAAAGTATTGGAATCATGCCGAAAATCGCAACTCGAGTTTTCGACGAATCCACACGTTTCGAGACCTCTAGAATACGGAAAAACTAATGTTTAGCGTGACGTCTGTGTGTGTCTGTCTGTCTGTCTGTGCAGATTTTGTATCCACTCTAACTGAAAAACTAATGGACTGAATTTTATAAAATTTGGTAGGTAAGTCACTTGTGGGCGAATCTGGTGCTGATTAGTTTTGGGTACAATCCGAGATAAAAGAACCTGTTTTTTTTTTTTTTTTTTTTTTTTTTCCCTGCTAAATGACCCGCAAAAGCTTGTATCCACTGTAGCTGAGAAACTAATGGACCGAATTTCACAGAATTCGGTAAGTCACTTGTGGGACATTCTGGTGCTGATTAGATTTTAGTACGGTTCGGAAAAAAATAACCTGCCTTTTTTTTTGCAAAATGGGCGGCAAAAATCGCCAAAATCTAAAATAAAAAACTACGTATGCTCAAATATATCCATTAAGTGCTTGTTTAATACATAATTTTTAACGAAAAAAAGAATAAGACCAACCCCATTACACAGGAGTAGCCGTTCTCGAGATATTTTAATTTTTTCGTATTTTCTCTACGCCACCTTTGAAAATAAGTCCAGTTATCAAATGAGAACAAAAATTGAATTAAAATTGGATTAAATTTACTTAAAATAAAGAGAACGTGACTATAAGTCTGCAGGGGAAGTCATGTGCTGCCCACATCAGATTTTTTCTGCTGAATTACTGTAACGGTATATCAGTTACTCGGCAACAAAACAATAGTAATTTACCCATTATATTTCAAAGCAATTTTATCCAACCTTGAACATAATCCACCAGACAGCTATCCGCATAAGTCATTACCGGTAATAACTGAAACATGGGTGGTATATAGTGTGAGCCCATTTTCCAACTCTCATATTGTTTCAAAATCCTACGTACTAAGCGTAGGAGTTGTGTGGTCGTATTATTCGGGTAAAAATGTCAAATAATTCTATTTTAAGACACCTATAAACCACAAAAAGGAAACTTCTTTTAGGGAACAGTCTCTCTTTCCTGGATAGAACTTGCGCATGATAATTGCGAAGGATTGCAATTATTATTCGATTTAAGCAATCTATAAAATGCACAACTAACTGACTGATTGATTGGAAACATATCAAAATTATCGGGCACTCCCACTAAGCTAGAATTTTTGGTTTGGGTGTCATTCGATCCGAGCGAGACCAAGGGAGAAACCTAAAATAAAAAAAAATCGAATTAGGAATGACGGTGCGAAGATATAATCAAAAATACTTAAACCCACGTTCTTCCTTTATCGTGTATGTTCACTCTAGCTACAGAATCTCGACTTCTATCTCTTTCAATTCGTCTCATCTTTTAGGTAAACTTAGAAAAATCGAGAATTCGAATACACAAAAAGATTTTCAGAAAATTTACAGAAGTAATAAAAACGCAATTTGATATCCTTTTGCTGCCAACAATTAAAACTGGAAAATAGAAATGGCTTTATAAATATAACGCCATACAATTGTTCCAATTGTGCGTCAAATTAACAATTAAATCTTTTTGTAATACCCTGAAATAAGATTCTATATATTTTCCCATTTAGCAAGTCAAGGAAGGGCCGTGTAGTAATTACGATTTACTCGACAAATAAGTTTTGTTCAGTGGCTCATGTATCTCCTGGTACATATTATTAAAACTAGTATTGCGGATGGGAGGTAATTTTTCCAAAGGTCATTTTCACTTAACCTTGTTGTTGTTGAGACCCAGATCGTCCGACCTACCAGAAAGGTGTAAGGTAACAGTTTGGACGGCCGGGAAGAGCCACCCAATTTAGACCGGAACCCAGTGGGGGAGGCATCCACAGAGACCTTACCCTCCTTCCCCTACCACCAACTTCTCGGAAGGACTTACGGACCCACATGTTTAACGTGACTGTACTCCGCGTGAACACGGCTGCAGTTTTGATAGCGGAGGGAATTGAACCCGGGCCTACCTAGTGCAATTTCCGCGCGCTAACCGCTGGGCTACCGCGTCCCTTCACTTAACCATCAACTCTATTATTATGAAGGACAAAACATATTTTATTTTTAGTGTATATTGCAAATGTAAATATATAAGCGTCTCTTTGAGGATTAAATGTCCAGCAGAAAAATCTATAAAGAATGCCTATAATCCACTGGAAAGTCTTTTTGGGTTTCTAAAAATTGATTCCTTGTAAAAATGTGGTTCTTAAAATTGTTTATTAAACTAAGCACCGCTATATATTTTTAACCACAGTTGACGAAAATTAATTATCATGCTATTTCAAAGACAGGAGAAATTTTCAAATACCGGATGAAACATACAGAACACCTCAAACAATGGCTGAACAAATATCACATGAATCTGAAACATTGACATCTGAGGACTCTACTCTTGAACTCCGTCCTTCAGATTACTCCGATGATCTAGAGAACAAAAATGTTGCTACCGTTGATGCTAATAATGACTACATACCGTTTTATCCTGCCTGTGTGTCTATCTGTGCAGATTTTGTATCCACTCTAACTAAAAGACTAATTGACCGAATTTCATAAAATTTGGTAGGCAAGTCACTTGTGGGCGAATCTGGTGCTGATTAGTTTTGGGTACGATTCGGAAAAAAATAACCAGCCTTTTTTTGCAAAATGGCCTGCAAAAATCGACAAAATCTAAAATAAAAAACTACGTATGCTGAAATATATCCATTAAATACTTGTTTTATGCGTAGTTTCTAACGAAGAAAAGAATACGACCACCCCCATTACACTAGGGCTAGCCGTTCTCGAGATATTTTCGTTTTTTCTCTACGCCATCTTTGAAAATAACTCCAGTTATCAAATGAGAACGAAAATTGAATTAATAGTGAATTAAATTTAATTAAAATAAAGAGAATGTGTATATAAGTCTGCAGGGAAAGTCATGTGCTGCCCACATCAGATTTTTACTTCTTCATACTATGTAGTCTAGTATAGAGAGAGTATTATTTTCACGAAAATTTTCGAATTCGACATTTTCGTGTCAGTATGTGTTTTAGGACCTCTTGAATACGCTTTGACTTTTTTTGGGGTGATGTCCGTCTGTCTGTGGTCGATTTCTTGTGTACACGATAGCGGCCACAAATATTAAATGATTTTTGCTAAATTTTACATCCGGCTTTGTTATCGAAAAATCTTGAACTAGATAGAATTTTTCAAATTAAAGCGAAAACTTCGAAATTTTATATTTCTTTAAGATGGTGGCATAGGAAAGTTATATTTATGGTTCAATGATCATGAGACTTAATAGTTTCAATTATTGTTGTGAAAAATAGCCGCGATATAATTTTTGTGTTCGTGACGCCATTAGCCCCCTCGGGGAGGCAAGCTTCCCCCTCTCCCCCGGGGATACATTGTCAAGTACAGTACGTAGGGTAGTAGTTAAGTTTTCAGAAAATATTACACACAATAATTTTGTATTAAAATAAATCGTTTTATTTCTTTTCAAAATATTCGCTTTTAGCATAGATACATTTTTGCATTCGATTAAACCAATTTTCAAAACAGTTATGCCATTCAGCAGTTGGTATGGCAGAAGCATGTGGTTTATAAATTTCTATTGCTTCTTCTGGGCTATTAAGGGGACGGTGGACGTTGAAATGAGCAAAAATCAACTAAAAAAATAATTTTTTTTAATATATAATATTGTTTTACACATTTAACCTTTTGCTTACGGATGGGACAGCGTCCATACCAAACGAAGAACCTCCCAAAGAGACAGGTATTTGACATACCCTATCCCAAACAGTTCAACCCCCCCCTTTGCAGACATTGGCGTCTATGGAAATCGCCGGCAGAAACATTGCACCTGCTGCAATTCTTCGCTTGGGATGGACGCTGTCCATTTTATTTTTGATTGTTGGGAATAGGAACAGATCATTGGGTGCTAAATCAAGCGAATAAGGTCAATGATTCAACAAATCAATTTTTTTTATGCTTTAAATAATTGATGGTTTAAAATGCAGTGTGAGCTTGCTTTGTTATCATGAAGACTGATGCGATGTTTCGCCTTATTTTTTTCTGATTTGAGCCACAATTTCTTGCAAAAAAATTGTCGTATATCGATCAGCATTTACTGTTTTACGATCCTCCAAAGCAACGGTTGCAACATTCTCAGAATTGCCAAAACACGAAGTAATCATTTTTAAACTCTTTGAACGAGCAACTTTTGTAGAATTTGATTCATTTTGAAACGCACAAACAGCAGATTGTTGTTTTGTTTCGGGTTCATAGGAATGAATCCACGCTTCGTCACCTGTTACAATGTCAAAGACATGTTTTGAGGCACCAGAGTTGAATCTTCCTCGCACCATTTGACAAGAGCATCGTTTTGAACTTGGGTTAAATTGTGTGAAATCCATCGCACACACCTTTTTGACTTTTAAACGATCATGTAAAATTGAAATCACTGGGGTCCTTGAAATGTTTAAAGATGCCTCAATTTCATTATGTGACATGGCGATCTAGAGTGATTACTTGCTGCACAGTATCAATGTTTTTTGGCATCACAGCAGTTCTTGGTCGACCTTCACGATATTCACCACTGAGACTCCTATGTCCTAGGTGGAATTCTGTAAACCAGTTATAAATTGTTGCTTTGGATGGTGCTTCACCACTAAAAGTTGAATTCATTCGATCGACACACTGCTGCTGTAAACACCGCGTGCTGTTGGCACATTTTGGGCGCGGTAGCCCGGTGGTTTGCGCGCTGGATTTGCACGCTGCCACAACTGCCGCTGTGTTCATGCGGAGTACGATCACGTTAAACATGTGGGTCCGTAAGTCCTTCCGAGAGGCTGGTGGTAGGGGAATGAGGGTACGGTCCCTGTGGATGCCTCCCCCACTGGGTTTCGGTCTAAATTGCGTGGCACCGTCCAAACGGTTACCTTACACCTTTCTGGTAGGTCGGACGGTCTGGGTCTCAACAGCAACAACACTGTTGCTGTGTCAACTAGTATTATTCTTCCCAAACCGTCCGGCCTTATCCAAGGTATAAGGTGTTGGACGGCCGGGAAGTGCCACCTAATGTAGATCGGAACCCAGTGGGAGGGACATCCACAGGGAGCGTATCCTTCTCCTACCACCAACCGCATTGAAGGACTTACGGACCCACATATTTAACGTGCTCATACTCCACGGGGACAGTTTGGACATTGTCGGAATATGTGTCAACCTTTGTCGAAAGTCATAATAAATCACAGCTCGAAAATCCCTTCGATTAATATTCATGTTTTGACACTTCTTTTAACTTCAAAACAACGCCGTAAAATAATTTTATAGCATTTCTCATTCTTTAACAGCCAATGCTCACTTGAAGGTTCGAATTTTAAAAATACTCCGCACTGAAAGCTGCTATTTTTGGTACTGCCACATTCTAAAAACTTCAATGCTGACCTTTGTATCAATCAAAAGATTTTTTCCATCTCTTTAAAATAAAGGGTAACACAATATAACTGTAATCACTTGAACCAAATATATGAATTTTTCAAAAAATTCTTGTTAATAATAATAATAATAATAATAATAATAATAAGAAGAAGAAGAAATAAAAAACAAACAAGCTACTTAAATCTGATATTAGAAAATCAAGGAGCTACACCCCAATCTTGTGATTTGACATGCTTTTGATCCCCTTTTCTCCTATTTTTAGGGATTTTAGACATAGTTTTATCATTGCCATACCTTGTAACAATGATGAAATCTGACAATAGATTAGATAAAGCTACATTGCCGGTAATTTTATCCATTTCATTGTTTTCATCTTGTTTCATTACATTGTTTTTAACACTTTACAATATAGTTGAAAAGTGTTTATGACTTTGTTCATTCTGTCTGTCTGTCTGTCTGTCCGTTCGCACGATAACTGCCGTAAAAATGACTTAATCAAAATGAAATTTTAGTATGTTGTTCAGACGGTCTGTAGGACCTATGGGAATATAAATGAATAATATCACCTAATTAGTTTTGGATTGAACCCGGGTTGAAAAAATGAAATACATTGAACCCTATGGGACCTAATTTTTGAAACATTTTTTAAGCAAATTTAAAATTCACAAACTACTTCGAAAATTTTAGAAAATATTCAAATTATACCATAAAATATATAAAAAAAATTCAGTAAAATATGTTAAATAGTTTTTTAAATAAAATTTATTTAATATAGGGAGAAAAACAAATTCAATTAAATTCTGACTCTTACTATATCCTCCAGAAAGAAAAAAGAGATATATTATATAATAAATATCTTTCCAAGAGTTGAATTATTTATATGTAAGAGAGGTTTCACATTTTAAAATAAATATGGTAGATAGCAATTTTTCAAATTTTTAAATAAAATAAATTATTATAATATTGTGATGAATGAAACGATTGGAGAAATGTTTATGAATGAAATGCTGCTTTTATAGAGAGGCGATTTATATTTCGATGACGTCATTTGAATAAAGTTCATTTGTTTTCAATGAAGTTTTCAAATATAATAATTTATAGTAGTATTATGATAATTTTAAAAATATTACCGAGTAATGTATCGCATTTTAGAGATATTTAAACCAGGCAATTTATATTTCAATGCCGTCATTTGAATGAAGTTCATTTTTTTCGATGAAGTTTTAAGTTTTCAAATATAATAAATTAATGTAGTATTGTAATAACTTTAAAAATATTACCGAGGAATGTATCGCATTTCAGGGATGTTTATATAAAATTGCATTGAAGTTGGAAAGTGTTTCATAATCAATGCTTTATGCATGATTGATCTTTCTTGTTATAACTTTGTTTAGTATATCATGTGTTTGACCCAGTATATCCTCCTGTACCTAGCGTTATAAAATTCCAATAAGTTCATCTTTAGGGATTATTTATTTAATAACCTGATTCAAAATTACTTCGTGAGACAGAGACTTACTGCTACGTTTTGTTAAAAGTTCTATGGTGTAATGGCCAGGCCAGCCACTTTCTTCACGCGAGGCTGCTTTTTAACACTTTCTAACACAATCGTAAAGTGTTTGTGGCTTTGCTCATTCTGTCTGTGCGTTCGCACTATAATTTCCGTAAAAATGACTTTATCAAAATGAAATTTTAGTATGTTATTGAGACGGTCTGTGGGATACATGAAAATATAAAAGAATAATATCACCCAATTAATTTCGGATTTTACCTGGGTTGAAAAAATTAAATATATTGAACCCTATGATACTTAATTTTTCAAAGATTTTTTAAGCAAAGTTAAAATTCACAATTTGCTTCGAAAATGCTAGGAAATATTTAAATTATCACATGAAATGTGTAAAAAAAAATTTCATCAAAATATATCAAGTAGTTTTTTAAAGAAAATATGTTAAGTAGTTTTATGGGTGTAGTTATTGAAATAATAATTACACCCATATTATATAAAAGGATCACGTGACTCATTGCAAAATAAAATATGGCATTCCCCCCCCCCCCCCCCGCTTAGTGATGATAATCGTGATTTTTAAGGAACGTTTATATTTATATTTAGTGTTGCATCCATCCTAAAATCGCTTTATTTTTGCATATTATCTGTGTATCTAAATTCTGTGTCAACACAATTACAATATTTTTTATTTTAAATCATCACTAAACTTTGATTATTTCTACAACGAAGCCTAATTTTAACATATGCAGAATGTAAACAAATCAAGCGATTGTAAGATGAGTTTTATAAGAATTGTTGATTTTTTAACGCATAATTATTTAGCTCTGGAGTCTGGAATATAAGTAATATGAATGAAATATTCATTGATTTTACATACAGAAGCAGACGATTTTATAGCATTGCCCTTTTTATGAAGTTTTAAGTTTCTAAGTAAAATACATTGTTGTAGTAAGTACTGTGATAATTTAAAAAATATCACCGCTGAATGTATCGTATTTTAGAGATGTTTAAATAAAATTGTATTTCAGTTGGAAAGTGCTTCATAATCAATGCTCTATGCATGGTTAATTTTTTTTTTGTTTAAAATATCGAATTGAACCAAAATCGATTAGTGTTTTGTGATAATAAGTTCAGATGTAACTTTAAAATTTATCCAACGTTTTGTTGCATGTTTAAAATTGCCCATAACTCTGTGCATGTGTGTTTTGAAATATTTTCCTTTCCATCCGATCACAACAAAATGGAGTACTATGTTCATATAATGGGGATTTTTTTTTTCATTTTAAGTTGCAATTGCCATACAAAAACATCACTTTTTTTCGCCCTCACAATGCCAAGGAATCACGGGTGATAGTTTTCATTTCCCGTACAATACATGTATAATGGGAACGTATTAGATGTGGGGAGTGGGGAGGGGGGAGAGATCAAAAGTTCGACTCGGATTTTGATGGATCTATGCATTTTCAAAATCCCTGAATGCAAATCAACCTCGTTTTCAATTATGTCTGTCGCCAACTCTAGAAAAAATGGAACAAATCGATTAAACTAAATAGCAAAGCTATTTTAACCTACACGTTAAATACTTGATGTGGGGAACTCAGATCAGAAGTTCTTCAAATTTTCAGATTAAAGAAATAATAATAATTTTAACTGAACAGTTTAAAAAAGTTACAAAATAACCATTATATATTTGTACTTTTTTTATTTAAAAGCTAGTGATATAATTTACAGAATGCTTGCATTATTCTGTGTTTAAAACTTGCTTTTCTTTAAACATTGTGATTTCTTACCTGTATCCATAGCGATCTTTAAACTTACTTTTGACCCAATAAAAAATTGTTCTATTTTAGTTGTATGCTTATCTTCTTATCGCATTCGCGTGAAAATAAAGATATGGTATTTTATTTTATTGGCGAGCTAATTTCGCCTCAATTCTAAGCAAAAAAAATCTGATGTGGGCAACACATGACTTTCCTTATATAATGTAATGAATTTACTACTTTTACAGTAGAAACAAGATTTTTTTTATAGTAGATACTAATATTCTTTTCAAGATATTGAATTTTCGACAATTAGTCGTCATTTTCATTGATTTAGCGTCATTTTTATCCATTTGGCGATATTTTCGTTAATTTGGCAACATTTCAAAAAGTCGCCGAGTTGGCGACATTCCGCCAGTTTTGTCGCCAAAATCTCGCCAAGCATTATGGACGAAGAAATAAGTTATTCTTACAGCAGATAAATGATTATTGGCGTTCAAATACAAAAGTATTACTCAAAGTATCTTTTTCATGAATGGAACGAGCTAGATCCACGAGAATGATGTCACCCAATTTATCGCATGATATTACATATGAAAAGTGAACATGTTTCTCAATAGGAAATATTTTTTTTTCTATTTTATATGACTTTTTGATAATTTTTTTGAAAAATGTGCAATATCTCGAGAACAGTTCATGTTAGCGTTCTAAAATTTATGTCAATCGTTTTCTAATGAAAAATTACATAAGAAATGTCTATTTGCTTAACTTTATTAGAGGTTTTGATTTTTTGACGATTTTTTCAAAATTTCATTCGAAAATTTGGGGTAGTTCTGAACATTCGATTGCGTATAAAAACAATAGGCTTCCAGTGTTTACGGATTGTGATTTTTGTACCAAATTTGGTTCGAATCGGTCCATTCGTTCGTCAGTTATCGTCTCCACAGACCCACTGACACACACACACACACACACACACACACACACACACACACACACACATACACATACTTTCACACACACACACACACATATACACATACTTTCACACACACACACACACAGACATCACTTCAAAAATGTTTGATTCGTGATCAGGGATGCTTGAAACGTGCTCTCCCGTCGATAACTCGAATTCGAATTTTCGACCCCGTCACAATACTTTCCTTATACATTATGTATATAAGGAAAGTAAAAATTTGATGTGGGCAACACATGACTTTCCTTATATAATGCAATGAATTTACTACTTTTACAGTTAAAAAAAATCTGATGTGGGCAGCACATGACTTTCCCTGCAGACTCAAATTCATATTTTCTTTACTTCTTCAATAATTCATTAGATTTAGTTTAATTGAACCAAATAACACTAAATTTGCATTTTTAATTCAATTTTTGTTTTTATTTGGTATTTGGACATTTTTCCGAAATCGGCGTAACAAAAATGCAAGGAATCTCAAGATATTTGAGAACGGTTAGTCCTAAAATATAACGGAGTGTGTTATATTATTTTTCCTCTTCAAAAATTGCGTATAAAACAAGAATTTAATTGATGCGTTTGAGCATACACTACTTAGTTTTTTTTTTTAGCTTTTGGCGATTTTGGCGGGCCATTTGGTAAAAATACGCAGGTTGTTCTTTTCCGAATCGTACCAAAATCTAATCAGCACCAGAGTATTCCACAAATAACTTATCTACCAAATTTTGTGAAATTTGCTCAATTGTATATTAGCTAGAGTGGATACATGAAATTTTTAATGGCCATTTCGTAAAAGAAACGGATTCTTCTTTTCCGAATCGTACCAAATTCTATTCAGCACCTGAGTATCCAACAAGTAATTTATCTACCAAATTTTGTGAAATTTGGTCAATTAGTATTTTAGCTAGAGCGGATAAATGAACATTTTACGGGCCATTTCGTAAAAAAGGCGGGTTCTGTTTTTACGAATCATACTAAAAACTAATCAGCACCAGGGTCACATCCAAGTGACTTACCTACCAAATTTTATGAAATTCGGTCCATTAGTTTTTGGGTTATAATGGATACATACATTGCACAGACACACATACAGACAAACATACACATAGACAAGCATACACACAGACAGACAGACACACACACAGGCGTCACGCTAAAATAGTTTTTTTGTATTCTAGAGGTCTGGAAACGTGTAGATCCGTCGAAAACTCGAGTTGCGATTTTCGACATGATTCCAATACTTTCCCTATACATTACCATGTATTGCAGGGAAAGTAAAAATCTGATGTGGGCAGCACATGACTTTGCCTGCAGACTTATATCGACGTTCTCTTTATTTTAATTAAATTTAATTCACTTTTAATTCAATTTTCGTTCTTATTTGATAACTGGACTTATTTTCAGAGGTGGCGTAGAGAAAATACGAAAAATTAAAATATCTCGAGAACGGCTAGTCCTAGTGTAATGGGGTTGGTCTTATTCTTTTCTTCGTTAAACATTACGTATTAAACAAGCATTTAATGGATAGATTTGATTATACGTAGTTTTTTATTTTAGATTTTGCCGATTTTTGCGGGCCATTTTGCAAAAAAAGCAGATTATTTTTTTCTGAATCCTACCAAAATCTAATCAGCACCAGGATGACCCACAAGTGACTTATCTACCAAATTTTATGAAATTCGGTCAATTAGTTTTTTAGTTAGAGTGGATACAAAATCTGCACAGACAGACACACACACAGACGTCACGCTAGAAATGGTTTTTTCGTATTCTAGAGGTCTCGAAACGTGTAGATCCGTCGAAAACTCGAGTTGCGATTTTCGACATGATTCCAGTACTTTCCCTATACATTACCATGTATTGCAGGGAAAGTAAAAATGTTATTCTTATAGTACATACGTATATTCTTTCCAAGATATTGAATTTTCTTCAATTAGTCGTTATTTTCATTGATTTAGCGTCATTTTTATCTATTTGGCGAGATTTTCGTTAATTTGGCAACATTTAAAAAATCGCCAAGTTGGCGACATTCCGCCGAGTTTGTCGCCAAAATCTCATCAAGCGTTATGGACGAAGAAATAACATATTCTTAGATAAATGACTATTAGTATTCAAATACAAAAGTATTACTCAAAGTATCTTTTCTCATGAATGGAACAATCTAGATCCACGAGAATGATGTCACCCAATTTATCGCAGGATATCACATATGAAAAGTGAACATGTTTCTCAACAGTTAATATATTTTTTTTAATTTATGGGATTTTTTGATAAATTTATTTGAAAAATGTGCAATATCTCGAGAACGAATCATGCTAGCGTTCTATGCTAGCGTAAATTTATGTCAATCCTTTTCTAAGGAAAAATTGCATAAGAAATGTCTATTTGCGTAACTTTATTAAAGGTTTTGATTTTTTGATGATTTTTTCAAAATTTCACTCGAAAATTTAGGGGGGGTTCTGAACATGCGGATGCTTTAAAAAACAATAGGCTTTCAGTATTCACGGATTGTGATTTTGTACCAAATTTCATTCGAATCGCTCCATTCTGTCGTGATATTGTCTCCACACACACACACACATACATACATACTTTCACACACACACACACACACATACAGACATGCTTTCACACACACACACATACAGACATGCTTTCACACACACACACGTACTTTCACACACACACATACAGACATGCTTTCACACACACACACGTACTTTCACACACACACACACACACACAGACATCACCTCAAAAATGTTTGATTCGTGATCAGAGATGCTTGAAACGTACTCTCCAGTCGAAAACTCGAATTGGAATTTTCGACCCCGTCACAATACTTTCCTTATACATTATGCATATAAGGAAAGTAATAACGAAACCTATTTTAAAATGTATATGTTTCCGTAGTAACCGGGAGTTAAGACATTCCTGTTTCGATATTACATTTTTTTCCATTTAATTTTTTGAACATTTTTACGCTTTTACATTATCATATTTACATTGTCAAGAGAAGTCATGGACCAGGCCAATAACTGGGGAAGTAGTAGGGTTATCGTATCAACTGTAGAAGGGATTGAGGGCTATCTCGCTTCTTGTTAAAGATAGGGACGGGAGAAGTCAATTACAAAGTTGTAAAGCATTGAAAAGTGAGTGCCAAGCGTTTTTGTCCCACACCGAAAGCTGCAAAATAACTCTCTAAATAACGATTTTAAAACAGATTATTTTATTAATCTGCATGCAACAGTGTAAACTAAAAGGTATTTTACTAAAAGATATACACAAACATGCATCGTTGCTGATGATGAACATTTCGTATTTTTGTGTATGATCTATGCAATTTCATTCTGCTGCATTGTATAAATGCTGGATTTTTTTTCTAGGGGGGGGGGGGGGGTTAGATTATTTACATTGGTTTCAGGGTCGCTTTCCAGTTTTTGGACGACTCCCATTTTTTGCGGGGTGGGAGACAAAAATGTTTAGTACTAATTTTGCAACTCTCTTCAACTTTACAATTGACTCTAACAAGGAGTGAGATAATCTCTTTTCATCCCTCTAAAGAAGGGAGTTGCCCCCACCCCCCCAAAAAAAATATTTAAACGTTCAGCGCTATTTAGTTTTTCTATACAGCTACCTAAAATATATAACAACCTTAATATTTCTCAAGTTGTTGACGTGGTCCCTCACTTTCCTGACTCCCCGTATAAAGTATTTTCTTCTCCCAAATTTTGAACTCCGAGATTTTGACCAAAACGCACGATTTAAACCTGGACACATTCGGAAAGGTGCTTGTGTAAGAAAAGGTGTGGAAACAATAACGTAAGAACTAATGCACGTGACTCTATGACATTTTATGTACAGTTACATTATTTAAAAACTATTGAACACTGTTTATTTTTATTTTGTCTTGATTAGAACATGGATTATTTTACATTTAATATTTTCATAGAATTATTTCGCATGAAAAATAATAAATCTTAAATGATTCTTGAGCATTCAGTGATGAAAACAATACTTTGAATAACCTGGGAATGAAAGCTCATAAAAAATCGGGATTTGGTTAGTAACTGACTAAAAGTAACTGCGTTATCTGTGACCGTTGCTTTTCATGTAAGGAAGTTCTATTAGTTACTTTCCAGAAAGAGCAGTAATTAGCGGTACTCACGGAGAGAGAAAAAGTACATAGTGCTTTTCAACATTCTTTACTTTTTCAAATATTTAATACTTTTTAAAAATAAAAATTTTGTTAGCTGTTATTTCCCACATTTTATCATTTAAATTTTGTTTTCAAAGAACAAATATTTGAGTATATTGAGTGCTAATTGCTATTATTGAGTGCTATTAATTTAATTTCTATTATAGGGTGCTATTAATTATTATTGGTGGTTGCTATTAATTTAATTGCTAATATTGGGTGCTATTAATTGCTATTATTGAGTGCTATTAATTTAATTGCTATTATTGGGTGCTATTATTGAGTGCTATTAATTTAATTGCTATTATTGGATACTATTAATTGCTATTATTGGGTGCTATTAATTTAATTGCTATTATTGGGTGCTATTAATTTAATTGCTATTATTGGGTGCTATTATTGAGTGCTATTAATTTAATTGCTATTGTGTACTATTAATTTAATTGCTATTATTGGATGCTATTAATTGCTATTATTGGGTGCTATTATTGAGTGCTATTAATTTAATTGCTATTATTGGATGCTATTAATTGCTATTATTGGGTGCTATTAATTTAATTGCTATTATTGGGTGCTATTAATTTTATTGCTGTTATTGGGTACTATTAATTTAGTTGCTATTATTGGGTGCTATTAAAGTACACTGCACAAATTTGTGCATTTATCCTTTGCTCTACAGTCCTGCATCGGGTCGAATACCCGACCGCAGGACTGTAGAGCAATTTTATCTTAATTTAGTGCTATTAATTTAATTGCTATTATTGGGCGCTATTAATTTTATTGCTGTTATTGGGTACTATTAATTTAGTTGCTATTATTGGGTGCTATTAAAGTACACTGCACAAATTTGTGCATTTATCCTTTGCTCTACAGTCCTGCATCGGGTCGAATACCCGACCGCAGGACTGTAGAGCAATTTTATCTTAATTTAGTGCTATTAATTTAATTGCTATTATTGGGCGCTATTAATTTTATTGCTGTTATTGGGTACTATTAATTTAGTTGCTATTATTGGGTGCTATTAAAGTACACTGCACAAATTTGTGCATTTATCCTTTGCTCTACAGTCCTGCATCGGGTCGAATACCCGACCGCAGGACTGTAGAGCAATTTTATCTTAATTTAGTGCTATTAATTTAATTGCTATTATTGGGCGCTATTAATTTTATTGCTGTTATTGGGTACTATTAATTTAGTTGCTATTATTGGGTGCTATTAAAGTACACTGCACAAATTTGTGCATTTATCCTTTGCTCTACAGTCCTGCATCGGGTCGAATACCCGACCGCAGGACTGTAGAGCAATTTTATCTTAATTTAGTGCTATTAATTTAATTGCTATTATTGGGTGCTATTAATTTTATTGCTGTTATTGGGTACTATTAATTTAGTTGCTATTATTGGGTGCTATTAAAGTACATTGCACAAATTTGTTCATTTATCCTTTGCTCTACAGTCCTGCATCGGGTCGAATACCCGACCGCGGATTACCCACTTTGCCGGTCGGGTTTCCTTTTCTTTTTTCAAGTTACGGGTCGGATTTCCTTTACCTGCCAAGCTGTAGTCGCAGACGTAAACCCCCAGGTCGTCCCTGCCAACGGAGATTAATCTGTTAAGCTGCAGAATGTATTACGGGTCTATACCAGCAAAAATTATTTTTCTAATTTGCACCTTATCACAGTTTGATGTGAATAACATCGATGCTTGGGAATCTTTTGGACCTCCGAATCTCATGGATGCAAACCTAAGCAATTTTTACTTGTTTTGTCGGAATTAGGGTACAGATTATGAATATATAAAAATAATTTTAATATTTTAATATGTTGAACTTTTTTCGGTTCGATCGAGTTTCTTGCTTACGTTCACTCGAAATATCTTCGAAACTATAAACGATAGATATAAATAGTAAGCGCAAAAATGTTCAGTAGGAAATCCAAATTCTAGATCTGTAATTTGTTTGTACAAAACTCTTATAGTTTTCAAATAATTGTCTTGTCAAGAAGAATATTGAAATTTTTCCGTTTTTGAAGCTTGTCATGCTGATATCTCGAAAATTAAAAAAGCTACGTATGAACAGTAAGCAATAAATTATAGCCTTTTGCATGCTCTACAATGATATATAATTTGATTTTGTATCGAGTTCTTAATTTTTGAACTGTAGTGGTTATAATTTCGATATTTTAATATTTTGACAAGTCAAGAGTTTTCCAATGGAAGGAAAATCTGTACCATTTAATATGTCATGAGTGTTGCAGCTCAATATGTTTTCTCTTTGGCGAGATATTAGTGCAAAAGCACGAAATATTTTAATTTGAGTTAAAGAAATTAGGAAGGGAAGTGAAGGGGATTCTAAATATTTTTTAACTGATGAGGATTGAAGAGAAGAATTAGAAGTATGATATTCTAGCATATTTATATGTCTCGGTCAGACAAGTTTATAGATTCACCTGAGACTTAAATCTTATCGGATATGTTGTATAAATTTAATAAAGTTGTATGGAAACACGTCAAAATAATCAATGCTTTAAAGATAAAGACAACCAAAAAATTGGCCATAATTAAAAGTATTTTATTTAAATTTCCTTTTACGGGGTCAATTGCCACTGATGAAGGGCATGGTTGAAAAAGAAAGCGCTGTGGCTATTTAATTTTAGTTCGTCGTAAAAGGAAATTTAAATAAAAGACTTTTAATTATGGCCAATTTTTTGGTTGTCTTTATTTTTAAAGTATTGTATGAATTTAGTTTATATGCCGCCAAGCAAGTTGGTAAAATAATTTGATATTTTGACTTGAAATCTGTGGTCTAAAAATTCTGCTGAAATCGCAGCGAAAACTAAAAGTGTAAGCTATAAACAGATTGCAAGTGATTTTTAACCTTGTGAAAGCGCTACAGATATATAATTGGATTTCGGATTAGATTCTTATCTTTTAAATAGAGTGGTTCTAATTTCTATATTTTAGTATTTTGAAAAGGTGGTTCTAATTTCGATATTTTAATATTTTGAACTTTTTTGAATGTTTAAAGAAGACAAATCCCTTACAGAGAAATATTTTATCAACTCAAAAACTATTTCGGCTCCATTGAACTGGAGCCACTGCCATATATATATTCTTTTTATTTAATGAGAGTAATATGATTAATGCGTGAACGCAAGTTTCAAACTGAAAACAGCAGAAAATTGCGCTTATGCATTAGTTCATTAGTTAGATATCTGAGACATACTGAATAGAATTTTGAAATACAATTCTAATGCGAATCGGGTTTCAGAGCCACATGCTAAGGATTTGGTCCAGGTTGCCGACCGACAATTTTCTTTGTTTCTGGTTCAGGTCATGCCAAAGCCGTTCCGGATAGGTCTCTACTTATGAAATCTGATCAAAATATGACAATTCCAAGGTATTGTTTGTCTGCTTACCTGAAAAAAAATCTGATGTGGGCAGCACATGACTTTTCCTGCAGACTCAAATTCATATTTACTTTATTTCTTTAATAATTCATTAGATTGAGTTTTTAATTGAACCAAATAACACTAAATTTGAATTTTTAATTCAATTTTTGTTTTTATTTGGTAATTGGACAATTTTCCGAAATCGGCGTAACAAAAATGCGAGAAATCTCAAATATCTTGAGAACGGTTAGTCCTAAAGTATAATGGAGTGTGTTATATTATTTTCCTCTTCAAAAATTGCTTATAAACCAAGAATTTAATTGAGACATTTGAGCATACACTATTTAGTCTTTTTTTTTTAGATTTTGGCGATTTTGGCGGGCCATTTCGTAAAAAGAGGCAGGTTGTTCATTTCCAAATCGTACCAAATTCTAATCAGCATCAGAGTATCCAACAAGTAACTTATCTACCAAATTTTGTGAAATTTGATCAATTAGTATTTTATAACTAGAGCGGATAAATGAAATTTTTACGGGCCATTTCGCAAAAAAAGGCGGGTTTTATTTCTACGAATCGTACCAAAAACTAATCATCACCAGAGTCACATCCAAGTGACTTACCTACCAAATTTTATGAAATTCGGTCCATTAGTTTTTGAGTTAGAGTGGATACATACATTGCACAGACACATAGACAAACGTCACGCTAAAACTAGTTTTTCGTATTCTAGAGGTCTCGAAACGTGTACATCCGTCGAAAACGCAGAGTTGCGATTTTCGACATGATTCCAATACTTTCCCTATACATTACCATGTATTGCAGGGAAAATAAAAAATTGGGAGTGGCTGACTTCAATTTAATGGACTAAGATGGTTTTGCGTGAATAACACCTTTCTTTGTGGGTGGTTTGTCTTGTTTAGACATCTTTAGAATAGTTAACCCCCTTTTTTAAAATAGCTCAAAATATTAAAATATCGAAAATATAACCACTCCAGACTCGACTTACAGACTTGAAAATGGAAAATTTTCAGTCTTCTTGAACTTGAAGAGACAATTGCTCAAAAACAATAAGCTCTTTGTAATAAAATATTTTTAACCCAGGAACTGGATTTTGGATTGAACATTTTTGACACTTACTGTTTATATCTATATTCTATAGTTTATAATATATTTTGAGTGAGGCCAAAACTCATTTAGACAAAATCTTTCTAGCTTACAAAAAAGAAAAAAAAAGTTCAAAATATTAAAATATTGAAATTATTTTTTAAATATTCATAAACTGTACCATATTTTTGACAAAACAACTAAATATTGTTTCCATTTATATCTATTTGGTTCGGAGATATAAGCGTCTAAAATGTTTATATTTTTCGTAACTCTCCGATTTCAGCCAGAGATAGCCACACAGTAGATGCTATTCACATCAAAAGCGATTGACAAAAGAGGGACCATAACTGCTTGCAACGTAGTATAAATAAGTATGAGTACAAGAACGCTTAACAGGTCCATTGGAAATGAGGTGTACACATTGCTTCCCTATGACGTAATCTTAAAATTCATGTTTATGTATTTTTTATTAACTTTTTTATTCCTCTTACTACGCCTAGATTTTGAAAAAAAAAAAGCGGGGGGGGGGATGTTGAAGAGTGATGATGGGACGGACGTTCATGATTCTCTCTCTCTCCCTGCTCTTGCCCGAAAGGGTGCCGTCGGCTGTGGATGTGGGGAGGAAGAATCCGTTGTGTTTCTTATTGAAGTTTTACTTTTGGCGATCGAATATTGTGATCGCCTAAGGTGGTGGGAAGCAGTTTTCCCCAATCGTAGTTGGTTGTGGAGATTTATTGGAGTTTTTGTTAAGTTCACTTGCATGTGCGTTATAGTCATGGAGGTACAAGTAAGGCGTTAAAACTTTATTAAGAAAACGCCAATATCATTTGAGACAAAAATTCCCGTGGCGCTGGGGAAAGATTAGTCTTGCAATGAATGCATTTCTATGGCGAAAGGTCTAAAATATTTATTTAAACTGTCAATTTTGTAAAAATAAATTATTAGCGCAATGCAAAGTAGAATTGTAATAATAAAGAATGTTCCTATTTATTCAAAATTATGTTACCTTTCAATTTATTCTTATCTCCATATATTCTGTACTCTATCGTATATCTATGAAAAAATACTGGTTAATTCTACTCATAATTAGGGAACACTTAATTAAAAAATAATCAAAAATACATATATTAAATACTACGCCTTATTTGTTGTGTCAACTAACAATAGTGACTACTTTACTAACACTACCGACACATAGATATAATTTTCAAAGCATTATGGCCTTTTCAAGCGTTTCATCCATAGGAGTTTTATCTCCTTCTTTCTAACTCCGTGGTTATAGTTATGTGTGAAATATTTATGTTGTCATTCCATAGTGGATTGTATGAAAATATGTAGGTTAATATAGATATTAGACTCATAGCACACCATGGATTGCATTCCCAAACCATTTGAATTCCAGTTTTTGGCTTGAAAATGTAGGTGGTAATTTTTTAGCATCTACAGCAAATGATATAGTTCGCAGAGAGGGTACCCCAAATCCTCGTACGATAAATGCTCATCGAATAAAGGAACTGTAGATCATATTTTCAATAGGACAGATTTTTACCATAAGCAAAAGAGCCAAATGCCGGACGCGGAAGGCCAGAAGTATACTAAGCCAGAAAGCCTTCTTTCAAATCAGACGCCAAACTTCGTTTTATCGCCAGCGTGATAGGCGAAGGAGCGCTCTCTCTCAAGGTTACTATAGCAGCCACATCAAGAGAAAGGACTCTCGCAATTTGGTTTATTTTTCCATTATATGACTTACAATTTAGCAATAGAGACACGATTTAAATGGAGTGTCTCTCAGAATTAAATTAATTCAATATTGATTAGATTAAAGAAGCCGATATATAACTTACAATTAAGCAATATGGGCTTATCGCCGATATATAACTTACAATTAAGCAATATAGACACTTTTTAAATGCATTATCTCTTAGATCTCTAAGCATTATCTCTAAGTTTCATGAAAATCCATTCATATATACGACCACACAAATACGCGGAAGGCCAGAAAGTATACTAAGCCAGAAAGCCTTCTTTCAAATCAGACGCCAAACTTCGTTTTATCGCCAGCGTGATAGGCGAAGGAGCGCTCTCTCTCAAGGTTACTATAGCAGCCACACCAAGAGAAAGGACTCTCACAATTTGGTTTATCTTTTTATAGGATATATAACTTACAATTTAGCAATAGAGACACGTTTTAAATAGATTGTCTCTTAGATTGGAATTAAATTAATTCAATATTGATTAGATTAAAGAAGCCGATATATAACTTACAATTAAGCAATATAGACCCTTTGTAAATGCATTATCTCTTAGATTAGAATTAAATTAATTCAGTAATCAATCAATTAAAGAATTATTTTATTATTTTCTAATGCTATTGTATACAGGAAGTTCACGGATAATCACGACATTTAGACGAAAAAATACACTTAAAGACACCATGAACACATTTCGAACATTTTGGGAAATATTTCCATCAGTGTGAGTGTGTGTATCTGTGGGGTGCGAATGCACGTATCACTATGGCAATTTATATGTAGATGCATTCTGTATAAAATTAGAAACAGTTAGAATATTTTGTAATAAATGGGATTAAAACATTATTCGAAATTAGAGATTTTAAATTAGAGAGAGTACGTACAGCTACGAAATTCTATATGTAGTTACATTCTGAAAAAATTAGAATTAGGTAGATCATCATGTAATTAACGTGATTAAAATACGGGTGAAAAGGATGGAGGGAGACACAGAGAGCGAGAGAGAAAGAGTGTGGTTGTGTGTGTGTCAAAATATAGTACGATCAAAATATAGTGTGGTAACTACAGGAGAGGTCGACCTTGTTTCGAACGAGTAGGATTCAAAGGCGCCCATAAAACTTATTCCTGAGATAGCCAAACTCAAGGATGGGAGGTAAATATCTATTAACTTAATACCTACATTTCTGACCTTAAACGTTCGAGGGAGCGAAAGTGCCCCCTCGCGCTCCCCTATGGGCGCCCATAGAACATCTTCCAGGGGGTAAACTCATGGATGAGAAGTACAATATTGACTAACTTGATACCTACATTTGTGACTTTGAACGCCCCTATGGGCACCCATGGCTATAAGTGCTGAAGACCCAGACCATTTGACTAGCCCTATAGGGCTTACAGCAGCTGTTTGTGTGGCCGGGAGAGATGGCTATAAGCAGCACAGACTAATATAGTATTCTGTGGCTATAAGTGTTGCAGACCCAAACCACTCGGCTGATCCAGAGGGCTTACAGCAGCTATTTGAGTGGCCGGGGTGGCTATAAGTGTGTAAAGCTTTAGACTTCACGGAAACTTTTGTGGGGTCTGGAAAGACTCCATTTTTCCACTCCTGGGTAAATCGAAACTCAACTCTGTTAGGTTCTGTCTTGAGGTTACTAGTATAAGCAGGGAGTTTTTTCAATGAGCGCCCATAGGAGAGGGAAAGGAGGCACTTCCGCTCCCCTGGACATTCAGTGTCCCAAATGTGGGGATCAAGGTAGTCGATATTGTACATATCATTGAGTTTAACTTCTAAAAAAGTGCTATGGGCGCCCATGCTTATAGTATCGACAACGGGACAGAACCTAACGGAGCTTAATATTTTTGTTTCTCACTCGAGGGCGAATAAAATGGGTGGGAGTGTCAAAAAGACTTTATCAATCAATGACTTTGAGTCCTTCACAGCTTAACCAAATTAATTTTTATTTTGTTCAAATATTGTATTTGAAACGATTATAACCGCGAAACTCAACATATCTTAAATCAAGAATATTAATTTCCCCAAAGGGACAGGAATTATCAAATAAATTAAACTTCATTTTCCAAGATATTGACTATCATCAATTTGACATCATTTTTATTAATTTAGTGTCATTTTTTCCAATTTGGAAACATTTTAAATAAAATGTCAAGTTGACGATATTTTGTTAATTTATCGACAAGCATTACAGACATACAGACAAACTAATAAATTACATTTGACAAATTGTTTGATGTCAAAATACAAAACTATTGTAAAACAGTGTCTCGTGAATAAAACCTACCAGAATGATGCTAACACCGTTGTCACATAATATTGTACATGGAATGGAAACATATTACGGTAGTTAGCACTGTTTTAATTTCATGTATTTTTTAAAATTTATTTGAAAAACGTACAATATATCAAGAATGGTTCATGCTATTATCCCAAAGTTTATGTTATTCATTTTCTAATAAAAAATTAAATAAAAAATGATATTTTATGTAACAATATTAAAGGTTCTTATTTTTTATGATTTTTTTTCAAAATTTCATTTGAAAGTTTGGAGCTGGTTTCCAAGTATTCGATTGCTTATAAAATCAATAGACTTCCAGTATTCACTGATTGTAATAATCGAATTTTTTTCTTTGTTTGAAACGTTCCATCCGTTCGTTAGAAATCGCATCCACTGACTCAAGGACGCACACACTAATATACGTACACACACACTAATACACATACACACACTAATATACATGCACATACTACATACATTAATATACATGCACACACACACAGAGATATCACTGACTGGGCGCGGTAGCCCATTGATTAGCGCGCTGGAGTTGCACTCGGTAGGCCCGGGTTCGATTCCAGCCACTGCCAAAACTGCCGCCGTGTTCATGTGGAGTACGATCACGTTAAACATGTGGGTCCGAAAGTCCTTCCGAGAGGTTGGTGGTAGGGGAAGGAGGGTACGGTCCCTGTGGATGCCTCCCCCACTGGGTTCCGGTCTAAATTGGGTGGCACTTCCCGACCGTCCAAACAGTGACCTTACACCTTTCTGGTAGGTCGGACGGTCTGGGTTTCAACAAAAACAACAGAGATATCACTTTAAAAACATTCGATTCGATTTCAGGAATGTTTGAAACAAGCTCTACCGTCGAAAGCACTGAGTAGAATTCGAGTTTTCAACCTCGTCATAATACTTTCCCTATACATTATATCAATGTTTTTCAAATTTATTTTCTCACGAAACCCTTTTGAAATTTAATTTGATGGTAGAACCCCAAAATAAGAAATATCCCCATTTGTCCAAATTATGCATCAAAATTTTACCCGTTTTTAAATTTAAGACAATTTGCATGAAACTATCACGTCGCGGAATCCCAAGGGTTCCGAAAACCTTGCAAAACGATGCATTATTCTAGGTATGTCAGAAAAGTAACATTTATTGCTCCCACAAACCGAAAATGTCAAGCAAATTTCCTTAAAATGTCACAAATTTTGCATTTTTAAAATGACAAATATTCCTTTCTTTCAAATAATCTTCAATTTTCGTCACTGATTGTTGTACTATATAAGTATTAAACAACATACGGATCCTACACATATATTTACTCCAAAATCTGGCATATAAACGTTTTATTCAAATAATAAATTCAAATAATATGGGTGGAACATTTCTTACACTCATTGCAAAGAATCTGTGTGCAGTACAAAAAGGTCTTAAAGGTCCAGTATTTTCATAGTATTACTTTAAAACCAAAATGTACATAAAACATGATTTAAATAATGGGAAACAAATGTATCTAATCTGTCTTCATAAACAATATCGCGGATTAAAAGCAATCGTCTTTCTCTCCGCTTTTGCAGGAGTTGCAAAAATAGTGTACCAGAACTGGCGATAAAACGACGTTTGGCGTGTGATGTGAGAGAAGCTTTCTGAATTGGTATACCTTTGGGCTTATCGCCATGCCGGACACCCTCAATTATTAAAAAGCCTATTTTACTTACCGTTTAATTCCGTTGCGGTTGGGGACAACGCCTGTGTGTTATAGCTCTGAATCCCGGGCAACGTCAGATATATATCTTCTAGAACGTTCGACATTGGCTGGGATTTCAGATGGAACGCTAATGTCTGCGTCCATGGACGTCAATGCTTGCAAAGGGGAATCGAACTGTTTAGGATAGGGTATGTCAAATACCTGTCTTTTTGGAAGGTTCTTCGTTTGGGATGGACGCTGTCCCACCCGTAAGCAAAAGGTTAAATGCATTTTTTTCGAAACGGAATTTTCAAAGGTTTTACATTTTCAAAATGCTCCATGCGTCTTAATTTTTGTTTGAGATGCATGGAATTTGGCAAGAAGACACCTCTCATATTTTTTAATGAAACTGGGTATGCATTTCATAATTGGTCTTTATTAAGGCAATTAAAAGTGAATAAGAACCTAATTAAACGATGAAAATTAAATTTTAATGCAGAAAAATATTTTTAAAAAATTAACTTTCTAAGGGATTTAAAAATGAATACCCAACTTTGTTCATAATGTGTTTCTGAGTAATCATAATGTGAAATGAATCAAAAATCTGAACAAATGGCACGCAAGGAGCATTTTCAAATTTTCGTTAAAAAATTAAATTAAAAAAAAACAAGAAAGATCAATCATGCTTAAAGCATTGATTAAGAAACACTTTCCAACAGCAATGCAATTTTATTTAAGCATGTCCAAAATGCAATACATTCCTCGGTAATATTTTAAAACTTCTCACAATACTACATTGATTTATTATATTTGAAAACTTAAACCTTCATCGAAAAAAAAGAACTTCATTAAAATGACGGCATTGAAAAATAAATTGCTTGGTTTAAACATCTCTAAAATGTGATATATTACTCGATAATAATTTTAGAATTATCATAATACCACGATAATTTATTATATTTAAAAACTTCATCGAAAACAACTGAAATTCATTCAAATGACGTCATAGAAAAAATAACACGCCTGGCTCTCTCTAAAAAAGCAGCATTTCATTCATAAATAATTTCCCATTCATGTCATTCATCACAATACTATAAGAATTTATTTTATTTAAAAATTAAGACCATGGAGCTACAAGTAATTTGACTCTATGCTTAAAACTTCAACGCAAAAAATCGTCCTTCTCTCGATAAAGTCAATGAATATTTCTTTCATATCAGCTATGCAGACTCCATGAGCTAAATTCTTTTGCGTTAAAAAAATACAGCAATTCCTATACAACTCATCCTACATATTTTGCTGTTTACATTTTACATAAGTGAAAAATAGGTTTCGTTGTAGAAATAATCAAATTTGGATGAGCATTTAAACACATATATATTGTAATTGCGTTGATTTAGTATGTAGATGCACAGAATTTAAACCAAAATAAAGTGGTTTTTGGACGGATACAACACTCAATATGAAACAAGAAAGATCAATCATGCTTAAAGCATTGATTATGAAACACTTTCCAACTTCAATGCAATTTTATTTAAACAAGTCTAAAATGCAATACATTCCTCGGTAATATTTTGAAACTTATCACAATACTGCATTAATTTATACTGCATTAAAAAAATGAACTTCATTCAAATGACGGCATTGAAATATAAATTGCCTGGTTTAAACATCGCTAAAATGTTATACATTCCTCGGTAATAGTTTTAGAATTATCATAATACTACGATAATTTATTATATTTGAAAACTTCATCGAAAGCAACTGAAATTAATTCAAATGACGTCATAGAAAAAATAGCACGTCTGGATCTCTCTATAAAAACAGGATTTCATTCATAACTTTCTCCCATTACTATACTATAATACAATACTATAATAATTACAATATATATTACAATATATATTACAATACTATAATAATTTATTTTATTTAACCATTTTGTTTAAGACCATGGAGCTACAAAAAATTAAACTCTATGCTTGAAACTTCATCGAAAAAAATCGTCCTTGTCTTTATGAAATCAATTAATATTTCATTCATATCAGCCATGCAGACTCCATGGACTAAATTATTTTGTGTTAAAAAAATACAGGAATTCTAATACAACTCATTCTATATATTTTGCTGTTTACATTTTACATAGGTGAAAAATAGGCTTAGTTGTAGAAATAATCAAATTTAGATGAGCATTTAAACTCAAATATATTGTCATTGCGTTGTTTCAGTATGTAGATGCACAGAATTTAAGCAAAAATAAAGTAGTTTTAGGACGAATACAACACTCAATATGAATTAAAAAGAACTTTAAAAATCACGAAGTGGGTCATGTGATCGTTTCATATCATGGTCACGTGATCGTTTCATAAAAAAGGTGTAATTATTATTTTAATTTTTATTTAAAAAACTACTGAATATATTTCGCTGAACAACATACTAAAATTTCATTTTGATTAAGTCATTTTTACGGCAGTTATCGTGCTTACGGACAGACAGACAGACAGACAGACAGAATGAACAAAGTCATAAACACTTTACAACTTTGTTGTAAAGTGTTAAAAATACAAAATTATAACAAAATTTAAAGAAATTGAATGGTATTGTATATAGTAATGTTAAGAGGAATATGTATACAAATTTTCATGTTTCTAAGTCAATAAATAAATAAAAAAAATTTCAACGTCCACCGTTCCCTTAAGAATTCACGGCCGTCTAATGACGGGAATTATTTTTCGCTTCGGAGAATATTGTCCTTGTCGGGATGAAAATGAAAAAAAAAAAGGGGGGGGGGAGGATCCTTTAGTAACAATATCCAAGTTCGCATGAATACGGAATGAGCCATTACTCCTATAGTGAGCTGGGTGTTCCGGATTTGATAAAAACTTTCGTCTGGGAATGAGATTTGTTTCGAAATTTTGGTTTTAGTTTCGTTGTGTTTCATATTTCATTTCATACTAGCAGAGTCCCCCACGAAATTTTTGCAAGTAATACAAATAATCTATTTGGAGTGTGAGGCTCCATTCGACTTTCTCATACATTCAAGCTCTATGTATTACGTAGATCAGCTTGTATCATAATTAGCATCAAAATGGAAGAAAAAATCTGATGTGGGCAGCACATGACTTTCTCTGCAAACTTATATTCACGTTCTTTTTATTTTAATTACATTTAATTCACTTTTAATTCAATTTTCGTTCTCATTTGATAACTGGACTTATTTTCAAAGGTGGCGTAGAGAAAATACGAAAAAACTAAAATATCTCGAGAACGGTTAGTCCTAGTGTAATGGGGTTGTTCTTATTCTTTTGTTTTTAAAAATTACGTATTAAACAAGCATTTAATGGATATATTTGAGCATACGTAGTTTTTTATTTTAGATATTTGCGATTTTTGCGGGCCATTTTGCAAAAAAAGGCAGGTTATTTTTTTCCGAATCACACTAAAATCTAATCAGCACCAGGGTGTCCCACAAGTGATTTAGCTACCAAATTTTGTGGAATTTGGCTCCTTAGTTTTTCAGCTAGAGTGGATACAAACTTTTGGGGGCCATTTCGCAAAAAAAGGCGGGTTCTTTGATCCCGAATCGTACCCAAAACTAATCAGCACCAGATTCGCCCACAAGTGACTTACCTACCAAATTTTATGAAATTCGGTCATAATTAGAGTGGATACAAAATCTGCACAGACAGACACACAGACTCACAGACACACACACAGACGTCACGCTAAAAATAGTTTTTTCGTATTCTAGAGGTCTCGAAACGTGTAGATCCGTCGAAAACTCGAGCTGCGATTTTCGACATGATTCCAATACTTTCCCTATACATTACCATGTATTGCAGGGAAAGTAAAAAAAATCTGATGTGGGCAGCACATGACTTTCCCTGCAGACTTATATTCACGTTCTATTTATTTAAATTAAATTTAATTCATTTTTAATTCAATTTTCGTTCTCATTTGAAAACTGGACTTATTTTCAAAAATGGTGTAGGAAAAATACGAAAAACTAAAATATTTCGAGAACGGCTAATCCTAGTGTAATGGGGTTGGTCTTATTCTTTTCTTCGCTAAAAATTACGTATTAAACAAACATTTAATGGCTATATTTGAGCATACGTAGTTCTTTAGTTTAGATTTTGACGATTTTTGCGGGCCATTTTGCAAAAAAAGGCAGGTTATTTTTTTTCGAATCGTACCAAAATCTAATCAGCACCAGAGTAACCCACAAGTGACTCATCTACCGAATTTTGTGAAATTCGGCTCAGTAGTTTTTCAGCTACAGTGGATACAAGCTTTTGCGGGCCATTTCACAAAAAAGGCGGGTTCTTTTATTCCGAATCGTACCCAAAACTAATCAGCACCAGCCCCGGCCACAAGTGACTTACCAACAAAATTTTGTGAAATTCGGTCCTTTAGTTTTTTAGTTAAAGTGGATACAAAATCTGCACAGACACACAGACGTCACGCTAAAAATAGTTTTTTCGTATTCTAGAGGTCTCGAAACGTGTAGATCCGTCGAAAACTCGAGTTGTGATTTTCGGCATGATTCCAATACTTTCCCTATACATTACCATGTATTGCAGGGAAAGTAATACGTGTACTTTATTTTGTAAGATTTTATTCAGAAGTTGTTCCTGTAAAATATTTCTTAAGTGTTTTTTCTAAATTTTATTTGTTCAAGTTGGCAACAACTTAGTGATACGGATGAGTCAGTTGTATGAATTGGACTGATTTGCCTTACTTTTTACTGTTTTGATACCATTTATAATGCAGTGTAGTTCAAAACTATTAGTTTTCGATCCTCCAATATCTTCGATAGTATCCTCGTAGACGATACTATCAGCGTTCTTCTGGAATTATTGGTTCTCCATGTAAATAATGCTTTGAAAAGCTTAATTCGAATTATTTGATTTCTAATTATGCGAATTACTATTTGTTTTTCTCATCTGCACTAAGTACTATCTTAAGGCTTCTTCCCAACATTCCCTTGCCTGTCTGGGACTATCCTGGGATGATCTTATCTCTGAACCGTTGATGGTTTTGGATTTTCTTGGGATTCAAAGGCTCATGGACTTAGTTTAGCTCAGGACTAGGCTAGGCGGAATTAGAAACAACATCACTATTTTGTTTTAACCTTGTTTTAGTTTCTAACATAACGTCTGTATGGGTGTATGCATGCTTTTTAAGGTTCCACAGTTAATAAAACAACAATCTTATTGTACTGTCCGTCTTTAACTCCCCCCCCCCTCCCCCGCTCTAATATTTTAAACCTGATCTGTTCATCTGACATCCTTAAAATTTATTATGCAGTTGCAGATTAATATTCTAAAACAACAAAGTCATAAAAATTTTAAATTCTGGGAGTGGAAAAGAATAAGTTGGTCAAAAATCATTTATTTAAAACGCATTTAAACAAATGAAGAAATATGTCAAAAAAAAAAGTCGTATCAAAACATGAAAAAATTACTCCTTTTTTTCTTCTTTTAGAAAAAAGTAATGGACGAGAAAATCGGCAAAAAAAGAAAATCGAAATTAAAATTGCGGAGCTAGAGCACTTGCCTGATTGCTTATGATAAAAGACGGTCCTGTATCATCCAGGACAATATTCTGTGAACATCTAAGCAAGCCATTAAAATAATTTGTTTAGATTAGAGTTAACAAGAAAGATCAATCATGCTTAAAGCATTGATTATGAAACACTTTCTAACTTCAATGCAATTTTATTTAAAAAAGTCGAAAATGCAATACATTCCTCGGTAATATTTTAAAACTTATCACAATACTACATTGATTTATTATATTTGAAAACTTAAACCTTCATTGAAAAAAATGAACTTCATTCAAATGACGGCATTGAAAAATAAATTGCCTGGTTTAAATATCTCTAAAATGCAATACATTCCACGGTAATATTTTTAAAACTATCATAATACTACGATAATTTATTATATTTGAAAACTTCATCAAAAACAACTGAAATAAATTCAAATGACGTCATAGAAAAAATAACACGCCTGGATCTCTCTATAAAAGCAGGATTTCATTCATAACTTTCTCCATTTCATTCATCACAATACTATAATAATTTATTTTATTTAAAAATTAAGACCATGGAGCTACAATTCATAAACTTTATGCTTAAAACTTCATCGAAAAAAATCGTCCTTCTGTTTATAAAATAAATTAATATTTCATTCATATCAGCCATGCAGACTCCATGGACTGAATTATTTTGTGTTAAAGAAATACAGGAATTCTAATACAACCCATTCTACATATTTTGCTGTTTACATTTTACATAGGTGAAAAATAGGCTTAGTTGTAGAAATAATCAAATTTGAATGAGAATTTAAACTCAAATATATTGTCATTGTGTGGTTTTAGTATGTAGATGCACAGAATTTAAGCAAAAATAAAGTAGTTTTAGGACGGATACAACACTCAATATGAATTAAAAAGAACTTTAAAAAATCACGATTTTGAAACAAGATGGATGCCATATATCATTTAGAAGTGGGTCATGTGATCGTTTCATATCATGGTCACGTGATCGTTTCATATAAGATGTGTAATTATTATTTTAATTTTTATTTAAAAACCTACTGAATATATTTCGCTGAATTTTTTTTTATATATTTTATGGAACAATTTGACTATTACCTAAAATTTTCGAAGCAATTTGTGAATTTTAAATCCGCTTAAAAAATGTTTGAAAAATTAGGTCCCATAGGGCTCAATGTATTTCATTTTTTTAACCCGGGTTCAATCCAAAACTAATTGGGTGATATTATTCATTTATATTCCCATAGGTCCTACAGACCGTCTGAACAACATACTAAAATTTCATTTTGATTAAGTCATTTTTACGGCAGTTATCGCGCTAACGGACAGACAGACAGACAGAATGAACAAAGTCATAAACACTTTTCAACTTTGTTGTAAAGTGTTAAAAATTACGTGTGGATAAAAACATTATTTAGTTAAGCAGCATTAGACTAAATAATGTAAGAGTATCGACATATTTATCTCTTTTAGTCTCGGTAGCAAACCAAACCTCCTTCAGTCGATAAGGGAAGCAGACAAGGCCGCTGACAGCAGAGCAAAATTATGCTCTTGCACAATTTTTTTTATCTGGGGATGATGAATATGTTCATGAAAAGAAAATTAATTTATAGTAATTTTATTATTAAATTGTGTAAATATTTAGCCGTAAAATAAATGATTAACCTTTTGCTTACGGGTGGGACAGCGTCCATCCCAAACAAAGAGCCTTCTAAAAAACCAGGTATTTAACATACCCTATCCCAAACAGTTGCGATAGACGCCAATGCCTGCAAAGGGGGATCGAAATGTTTGGGATAGGGTATGTCAAATACCTGTCTTTTTGGGAGGATCTTCATTTGGGATGGACGCTGTCCCACGTCCCACCCGTAAGCAAAAGGTTAAAGTAATAAGAATAAAACAAAGATTAACGAATTTAAAGGGGAAAAAAAGCTAAAGAAGAAAAAGAGACTTTTTCACGTTACAAGCTAGGAAATTCACGAAAACTAACACATGCAGTCTATAACGTCCGAGCTGATGAGTGGCGATAGAATATGTTTGGGTGGTCATGTTTATTGTTACATAGCAAATATAAAACAATATGTGTTTAACCATTTAAAAATTAGTGTACAGGGTGTCCCAAAAAGATTGAAACGCGCTTTACTTCTTTACCTGTTGGAGATAAGTGGGTAATGCAAATTGCAAAAATGTTGAAAATGAAGTAGGAAATAAGACTACGTTAATGAAATAGTCCTCCCATTCATTTTCAAAAAGTTACACTTTTTAAATTTTTATACGACCCCCTTAGACAAATTGGGCCAATCAGAAAATTTTTATTTTTAATGCACCAAGATCATTAACAAAACCCTGCATATCTGTATCTTTAAAATCAACTGAATTATGATAAAGGCAAAAATCTGATTTATGCCACTTTTCCGTACCATGTAAAAAGCTGTTTCATCATTGAAAATAGGAATCATAAACAAATTGACGATAGAAATTGTTTAGATCAAAAATACGTTAATATGTGTCAAATTTTTTTATCACAAATGCATCTAAATAAAGGATTACACAGACAGAGATCATATAGAGCAGTGGTACTCACTACGCGGTTGGGTATCCTATGTGTTATCATCAAGTTTTATCTTTTTTTGCGATATGTCACAAATTTACATTTCTAATTTGATATAGGGTCCCTATTCACAATGTCCAATTTTCAATTAAATATAACTCTCTCAATTTTAAAGATACAGATATGCGGGTTTTTTAATGATCTTGTTGCATTAAAAATAAAAATTTTCTGATTGACCCAATTTGTCTAAGGGGGTGGTATAAAATTTAAAAAGTGTAACTTTTTGAAAATGAATGGGAGGACTATTTCATTAACGTAGTCTTATTTCCTACCTTACTTTCAACATTTTTGCAATTTACATTGCCCACTTATCTCCAACAGGTAAAGAATTAAAGCGCGTTTTAAACTTTTTGGGACACCCTGTATACCATTTTTAAAAAAATTATATACCGCTTTATAAAAATGAGCGTGCATCACCTTTAAAATATATTGAGATTTTGATGGCATTTTCAGAGGACAATCCTGAAGACGCAGTAGTCAAACTAGCAAATTAAGACATTAATGAACATACTAAATGCAATGATCCTTCTATAACACAGAGCTGTGCCGAATGCTTCATGTCCAAACAGCTTTTTTCTTTGTTTCTTCTTTCATATTACATGGCATTCGTATAAAATTTGTGATTCATATTATTTTACCATTGCGAAAATTTATTGATTTTGTCGAAATTGTGTTCAAACCGCAATCGTTCTATGAAAGTTTGCTTGTAATTTTGTTTCAAATATTCTATAAGGAATCGGAGTGGTATTAATTAAATTAGCAATTTTTCAGAAGGATGCTTTGACATACACCTGCCCCAAAAATACGTCCATGATCGTGTGTACATATAAAATTTCAAAGTAGCACGTGCATTTTTCCAGACGTGTTGATTCAGGAGGATAGAAAAAAAAAATCTTCCGTTGATTTAAAGTAAAATTATTTTGAGCTCATTGTTAAAAAAATCTGATGTGGGCAACACATGACTTTCCTTATATAATGAAATGAATTTACTATTTTTACAGTTACAAAAAATGTTATTCTTATAGTAGATACTTATATTCTTTCTAAAATATTGAATTTTCTTCAATTAGTCATCATTTTCATTGATTTAGCGTCATTTTTATCAATTTGGGGAGATTTTTGTTAATTTGCCAACAATTAAAAATGTCGCCAAGTTGGCGACATTCCGCCAAATACGTCGCCAAAATTACGCCAAGCGTTATGGACGGAGAAATAAGTTATTCTTACAGCAGATAAATGACTATTATCGTTCAAATACAAAAGTATTACTCAAAGTATCTTTTTTCATGAATGGAACGAGCTAGATCCACGAGAATGAAGTCACCCAATTTATTGCATGGTATTACATATAAAAAGTGAACATGTTTCTCAATAGGAAATATATATTTTTTATTTTATATAACTTTTTCATAATTTTTTTTAAAAATGTGTAATATCTCGAGGACGGTTCATGTTAGCGTTCTAAAATTTATGTCAATCGTTTTCTAATGAAAAATTACGTAAGAAATATCTATTTGCGTAACTTTATTAACGGTTTTGATTTTTTGACGATTTTTTCAAAATTTTACTCGAAAATTTAGGGGGGTTCTGAACATTCGATTGCTTATAAAAACAATAGGCTTTCAGCGTGTACGGATTGTGATTTTTGTACCAAATTTGGTTCGAATCGGTCCATTCGTTCGTCAGTTATCGTCTCCACAGACTCACTGACACACTCACACACACACACACACACACATAACTTCAAACATGTTTGATTCGTGATCAGGGATGCTTGAAACGTGCTCTCCCGTCGAAAACTCGTATTCGAATTTTCGACCCCGTCACAATATTTTCCTTATACATTATGTATATAAGGAAAGTAAAAGTGTTTGATAAACTGAGAAATTGGAAAATTATTTTCGCAAATTTTATGCCTATATAAATTTTACTGTAATTATACTTATATTACTATACTAGAAGGTATGTATGTTCGTCATATGACTGAAATCAGAAGTGAAATATTACTTCCCATTTGGAAGTAATAGACTCTATAACAAAAAAATCGACGCACCAAGAAGGAGTTGTCTGAATGTGATAAAAAGTGGTGGATGTGAAGAACATACATAGAAAAAGAAACGATTAAAATTCCAGAACAATTTAATGATTTAGAGTTTGACCGTATACGAAGGGAGGAAGTCAGGTAGGCATTGGTCCACCTCTGGACAGGATGCAAGATGACACCCGGCGTGGCATAGACTGATAAAGTTCACGGAAGATGTCCTGTGGAAGGTCTTGCCAAATTGTCTCCAACTGTCGGGTTAAATCGTCGACATTCCGGGATGGTTGCAATCGTCTTCCCGTAACGTCCCAAATGTGCTCTATGGGAGAGAAATCAAGAGACCTAGCTGGCCAAGGAAGTGTTGGGCAAGCTTGAAAACAATTCATAGCAACACGTGCAGTGTGCGGCTGGGCATTATCTTGTTGAACAGTAAGTCCGAGGTGTCACAAAAGGAACGGTAACACAACCGGTCGTAGGATGTTGTTTACGTACCGCTGTGATGCCAGTGTGTCAGAAATGGCGCTACCAAAGATATCCGCAGATAATGCCGTACGATACGTAAGATATCCGCAGTCGAAATGCAACAGAAATTTTGACCACAGATTCAGAATCGCTCCTTATATACACCTGCTGAATGCTCAATTCCAATGCGCTGGAGCTCCCACTATTTATTCATTGGACACCAAATTTTATTCATTTGCATGTTCGGCCAAAATGTCTTTGCATACGAAATTTCATCACAATCAGACAACTCCTTCTTGGTGCGTCAATTTTTTTTGTTATAGAGTATATTTCGCTTTTTGAAATAATCGTCAAAAATCAGGATCGTTAATAAAAAATTAATAAATTAAACGAAATGTTGCCAAACGTGTTTCAATCACGGATAAGCATTTTAATTTAGATACTAACCCAGACCATCAACATTTCCATAACCCTCCACGTGAACACTAAACTTTTCCTGATTGAAACACATTTGGCAACATTTTGCAGTAGCGTTACCCAGAAATAGATAGATAAACAGACAGATAAATCAAGGTGTTTATATTATTAATAACTATATATAATTACACTAGCCGGCAAAAAAAAAAACTCATTTTTACTTTCCTTATATACATAATGTATAAGGGAAGTATTGTGACAGGGTCGAAAATTCGAATTCGAGTTTTCGACAAGAGAACACGTTCCAAGCATCCCTGATCATGAATCGAACATTTTTGAGGTGATGTCTGTGTGTGTGTCAGTGAGTCTGTGGAGACGATATCTCATGAATGAATGGAGAGATTCGAACGAAATTTGGTACAAGAATCACAATCCGTAAATACTGGAAGCCTATTGTTTTTAAAAGCAATCGAATGTTCAGAACCCCCCTAAATTTTCGAGTGAAATTTTGAAAAAAATCATCAAAAAATCAAACCCTTTACTAAAGTTACAAAAATAGACATTTCTTATGTAATTTTTTCTTAGAAAACGATTGCCATAAACTTTAGAACGTTAGGATGAACCGTTTTCGAGATATTGCACATTTTTCAAATACATTTATCAAAAAATCCCATAAATTAAGAAAAAAATGTTAACTATGGAGAAACATGTTCACTTTTCATATGTAATATCATGCGATAAATTGGGTGACATTCTTGTGGATCTAGCTCGTTCCATTCATGAGAAAAGATACTTTGAGTAATACTTTTGTATTTAAACGTCAATAATCATTTATTTGCTATAAGAATAACTTATTTCTCCGTCCATAACGCTTAGTGAGCTTTTGGCGACGAATTTGGCGGAATATCGCCAACTTGGCGACTTTTTTAAATGTTGCCAAATTAACGAAAATATCACCAAATGACACTAAATCAATGAAAATGACAACTAATTGTCGAAAATTCAATATCTTGGAAAGAATATAAATATCTACTGTATGAAAAACCTATTTTTTTTACTGTAAAAGTAGTAAATTCATTGCATTATATAAGGAAAGTCATGTGTTGCCCACATCAGATTTTTTTAATATTTAAATTGATTCTTATAGTTTTGGCATTGCCAACCATTAAATGTATAGCAAAAAAAAAAAAGATCGGGAAGGATGAGTTTCATAATATTATAGAATTTACATTGACGGGGAGCTCGGAGGAGGAGGGGTCAATGACCGAAGTCGTGCTCGTCTTCGGAAAAGAAAATAACTAGGGCCCAAGCACACACTTAGTAAAATCAGATACTTTTTGAGAAAGTACAGTTGAATGTTATAAAAATCGTCGAACTCGTCTAGTCAAAAATTTGAAGAAATATATATTCTTAATCTTGTTCCAAAATATATCGAGAAACATAAAGTCCCTCCTTCAGCTCTTCTCGTAACGGGCTATCCATTTTTCCCTACCTTCGGGCGAACATTTTGAAATCGATGACCCCTTTTTATTTATTTATTTATTTTTTTATCTCTTTCATTTTTGTAAGAGACGAATGTGAAACGTATTTGTAGTAAACTAATAAGGTAATACTGACAAAGAACGAGGTTGAAGGAATAGCGTTTTCCTTTTACTTGTGTGTGACAAATAAAAGTATACATTATATTTAAAAAATTTGATTTTTGGAAGAATATGTGGGAATATGGAGATATAATTTATTATGTTCTACGGGAGTTGCTGTATTCCTTATTTTTCTTTCAATAGAAGAACGTCGAACTGTTTCTTGAAATATTTTGCGTATTGTTCGAAATAAAATTTCATATAATTATTTTCACTTTCTCTGCAGTACATAACATGTGTCAATGAAAAACCCTCCGATGGGGAAGGAAAATTCAATTTTCGGATATTAATGAATCTCTACCTTTTTGAGCATCTCTGAATACGCATAAACCATTTTGAAATGATGTCTGTGTGTATGACTGGCTTTGGAGACTATTATCTCTAACAAATTGTGATAATCGAATGAAATTTGGTACGATTATATTGGTTCAGCCAACGGCCCTACCGTGCTGATAACACCGGTTCTCGTTAACCGAAGTCAAGCAGCATCGGGCACGGTTAGTACTTGGGTGAGTGACCACCTGGGAACACCGCGTGCTGTTGGCAGATTTCGGCCGCGGTAGCCCGGTGGTTTGCGCGCTGGATTTATACGCTTCCACAACTGCCGCCGTGTTCATGCGGAGTACGATCACGTTAAACATGTAGGTCCGTAAGTCCTTCCGAGAGGTTGGTGGTAGGGGAAGGAGAGTACGGTCCCTGTGGATGCCTCCCCCACTGGGTTCCGGTCTAAATTGGGTGGCACTTCCCAGCCGTCCATACGGTTACCTTACACCTTTCTGGTAGGTCGGACGGTCTGGGTCTCAACGATTATATTGGTTCGTAAACGTCAGCTATCTGGATTTTCCAGATGGTCAAACAAGGGAGAGGCCTTCAATTTTTCGAATTAAAAAAAATGATCTAAATATATTTACAAAACCTTATTTTATATGTACTTTTTTATGCAAAAGAAAATGGCCGTAACCTGCTCAATTATAATTTACGAAACTTTCTTGAAGAAAGCAGACATATGCCAAGTATATGTTTTTTTTTATAGAATTTTAACATCTTCCGTTCTCGAGATATTGCACTTTTTATTTAAAGTGAAAATAATTTCAAAACAAATATATATATATATATATATATATATATATATATATATTTGTTGTGCGGAAAGTTATAAATAAAGAAGGTTTGTAAGTTATTTTCTTACAAGCAGCAGTTTTATTTATTTTAATGCAGTGTTTTAATCATAGAATGTTAGTTAACATGTTCCGTTCTCGAGATATTGCATTTGTTTTTTTATTTAAAGTAAAAATAATTGCAAAAAAAAAAAAAAAAAAATAAGTTAAATATATTTACTATTCGAAAATTCATAAACGTTTTGGAAGTACTTGTAATCAGGACAGCATTGTTTAGAAATTATCACGAGGCATTCTCGATATATGTGTGACGAAAATACCAGGTTAGATCTTCGACCAGAGATATAGGACGACCTATATTTCACCTCGATAGGTTAGATAGGTGAACTGGCCGGGGCTGCACTACACCATGACTGTGGGGGTCCTATGCGTTACGAAGAGAATACAGGGATAGATTTTTGAGATATAGAAAATTTTCTAGAATACTATAACGAGCATCTCAAAACAAATCGAGTAAAATTTGTTAATTATTTCAATAGATAAATATCTGTTGATTTTCAGGGTAGGACAAGGGAAATGCTTTCATTTATCGAAAATCAAATAAAAAATTATAAAAAATAAAATGTTTTCAAAAATAGCTATTTTATATGTAATTATTATTATTTTTTTTAATGCAATAGTATATGATCTAATTTTCAGAACGATAAAATGTGCTCTTTTCTATACAGGGTGTCTCAAAAACATTGACCTTGGCTTTTATTTCTTAAATATTGATCTTAGATATATGTAATAAATTACAAAATTGCGTAAAAAAAAGGTACAGAATTTTATGAAATCGATTAAAATTTTCAATGGAATTAAATTTTAAGAAATACAAAATTTAAATTTTTATACGGCCCCGTACAAAAACATTCCCAATGAGTAAAATGTGCCTCATACACTAATAAGGTGATGTACACAATTTCAGGATTTTATCATAAAAAGTCCCAGAGATATGAAAAGACAAAAATGCTGACTTAAACCACTTTTCGATGCATCGACATGGGTTCTCAGAGGGGAAAAATCATGTCGGCAGATCACGTTTCAGGGGGTCATGCACAAATTACGAAAGAAAACAATGATTACATAAATAAATAATAATTTTGCTATTTATTGGTACAAAAGTATCTACACTGTGTAGAAATAATAACTTTACACAAAGATTACAGAGCTTGTTCAAAATGTTTTCCATTCATGCCAAAGATCCATTAAAGATAAGAGGCAGATATTATTTGCCTATAATGCATTTCTGAATTGTATCATTTGCATTCTTGCTGTAAACATTTATATTTTAATTTGTGATTAATCCCTCACCAACTTTGTTTAAGCATATCTCTGGGACTTTTTATGATAAAATTCTGAAATTATTAGTGTATGGGGCATTATTAGTGTATGGGGCACATTTGACTCATTGGAAATGTTTTTGTACGGGGACCGTATAAAAATTTAAATTTTGCATTTCTTCAAATTTAATCCCCTGAAAATTTTTATCGATTTCATAAAATTCTGTACCTTTTTTTACGCAATTTTGTAAATTATTATATATATATGTCTAAGATCAATATTTATGGAATAAAATCCGAGGTCAATGTTTTTGGGACACCCTGTACAATGCGCGTTCTTTAACTTTGCTTATCTAAAATAGAAAAGAAAAATTAATAAAGTATGTTTATTTTATTATTAAATAAGTAAGCGTTTTTAAAGCACTTTTAACCAGAAATTGATAGACAGCGTTTTTAATTTTGTAGTTATGCAGAACCGTTCTCAAGATATTAAAAATTTTACTTTTCTGCAGGGAGCGTGAAATCTCAGTCAGAATAAGGCGAATTACATGAATTATTTTTATTTTAATAGATGACGGCAGCTATTGATTTTCAGCGCAATCGAGTTATAAGTAAACTTTAATTTGTGTCACTATTTACTTACAGTATCGAAAGCTCTTACTCAATAGCTAAAATTTATTTGGATACATAATATTTTTTATTCATTTGTTTTATATTTGTGTTCTTATAACAATTTTCAGGTAGATATGGATTGCATTCTCATTCTTCTCATAAGTATATCTCTCTTTCCATTCAACCCTCTCCATATCAATAACTCGGCTCTTGTGAAACCCTCGACTCCAGTGAGTGACAAATTATTCCTTGATTCGAAACGGAACGACACGGTGATCCAGAGTAGAATCTGCGACGAATGGAATTATAGATGAAAATGCAAAGCACAGCCCCCTCATTCATCTTTGTTGGCAGTTATTTTGTAATAAAGTCACGAGAATTTCAGTCCAGAAAATTATAACGATGACAATTCGTCGCGTTTGGGTCTGCGCCGCAACTGCTAATCAATTAAAAGTGATTTGATAATTTGAAACATCGGAAACGATGATGCAGATCCATCCTGGGTGGCATCACGGAACGTTTGTTGTGGATGCTGATTCGATTTCGGCCTACCATTTTGTGTCTACGTCAGACTCAAAAGCAAGTTCATCTTTTCTGCGCAGAATTCTCCTGTTTTTGCTGTCCCTCATAGAGCGTGTTGAGTATCGTGATGATGTTAGAAAATTCCACTATCGGATTTTGATATTGATATTATGCGCTAGAAAACCCTTTTGAATAATAATCACTTGTTTTTACACTGTCAAATGCATTTAAAAGCATTAATGTGTACTAGGAATTACAATCCCAAACGTTTTTCACAGTCCCGGGATTTTGGGATTCCATTTTTTCCCCCGATTATAGAATTTTCCCAGATTATTGGTCCGAATTGCTTAACTGTTTTCTTAAATTTGTGATTTAAAAAGAGGATTTTTAGGAATTGTGATGCATTAATTCGATGTGAGCTGCGCGCCCCTCCCCTCCTCGCCATCGAGGAATTCCTGACGTCGCCTCTGGATCAAATAAGCCTCAAAAGATAGATTTTTTAGTACTTAAGCGTATTTTATCAATCCCGCTCTTCTACTTTCATTATATCATAATCCTCTGTTCGTTTTATCTAACTTGGGACTTTATTTCCTTTCCCGAGAACCGTGCACGTGATCTACCGTGGAGCGTGATAGGTTCTAAATGAAATGGCGCTGCTTGATAATTAATTTTTCTGTTTTGTCATTGAGGGGTAGAATTACCTTTTGCTCGGGGCTGATGTTTGCTTTTGCCGAGCATAACCCGCATTCTTCTGTCATTTTGTTTCTTCCACTCTCATCTTGTGTTGGGGAAAGCGTGGAGCCCTCCCTCTCTTTTCGCTAGCTCTACGCGATGATTCGAAGCAATTTTATTATCAAGCAGAGCTGCCATTACTAATTGTCGAGCCCCTTACAAGTATTATGGGACGGGACAGCCCAGTGGTTAAGACTCGGGAGTTGCACTCGAACGACTCGAGTTCAATACCCGGCTCTGCCCAAACTGTCCCCGTGTTCATACGGTGGACGGGCACTTTAAATAGGTTGGTCTTTAAGTGCTTTGGAGAGATTAGTGATAGGGGAAGGATGGTACAGTCTCTGTGGATACCACCCCACTGGGTTCCGGTCTAAATGGGTGGCACTGTCCGTCTGTCCGGGCGTCCAAACATACTTTACACCTTGTGGTTGTCCAACGGCCCTTCCGTGCTGAAAACACCGGCTCTCGTTAGATCACCGAAGTCAAGCAGCATCGGGCGCGGTTAGCACTTGGGTGGGTGACCACCTAGGAACACCGCGTGCTGTTGCGGGACCCTCGGGATTCTCTCTTTTCCCCTTCGCTTACTGGGCCTGGCCCTTCAGTTTTGGGCGTTTGGATAAACGATGGACTTTTCTCCCAGCCATCCTAGCGAAATGACGTTTCTCGTAAAGGATTTTGTAGACATTATATTTAAAGATATATGTATAACATAATTTAAGAATAAATCTAGCGCATTAATACAGAGGAAGTATATAATACTTAAATAAAATTTTAAGAATCCTGTTTTAAACACTAATTATCACACAAGAAAATGCAATACAGCCGTAGAAAAGCTATTTGGCGCATGAAAAGAATATACACAGTATGTTAAAAATTGACTTGTGTATAGAATAATCACTGACAGAGAGAGAACAATTGAACAAAAATTAACTATAAATGTAAAATGGAAAGGTTATATCGAGTTTAAAAACATTCTAGCAAATAAAATGCAATTCAATGTCTTTTAGACTTTAAAAAAATGCTTGAAAATGCAGGTATAATCAATATAAATTTTGCTTTCACAAAATTAAACAAAAAATATTTATAACAAGTTACTTTTATACAAAGTAAACGAAAAAACTTGTATATAAAGAGAATATGAAAAACAGAAACCATTATAAAATATATACATTTCTAAAGAGCCATTAAAATAATATCAAACATGTAATAGTAGAATAGCATAAGATTTAAACTGCACATATAATATATAACTTTACAAATTAAACTTATATATATATAGCAAATAACAGGCATTTTTATTTTTTGCATTGTTCCACCCGATGTAAAAATTATGTCTTTGAATGTTCAATACAAAATTTTGTATGTAGAATAATCGCTGTCAAAGAGAAAGCAATTAATCTAAAATTGACTATAAATGTAAAATGTAAAGTAATATTGAAATTTTAGAAAAATCCTCACTGAAACGAAATGCAATTCAATGTTTGTAAATGCATGAAAATGTTCGAAATGCAATTCAATGTCGAAAAATAATTATTAAAGTGTGCATCGCAAGGAAAATTGTATCTAAAAATTAAAAAATAAATAAAAACGTATATTTAACATAATTTTTCTGCAACTCGGGGAGTTATTATTAAGAATGTCATAAGTTCCAGTTTATCATCAAATATGTAACACTATTACTGAGAAAGGAATTCCTTAAATAAATCAACTTAAATAATATATAAAATATTCAAACAAAAATTCTTTTATATTTTTAAAATTTAGAAAAAATAATAGACTCGATAAATTTGTTTTAAGTGTAAAATTTTTTTTATTGACTATATAGTTGTTTGTCTTGGATTAGAGGCATGTACTATAAACATTAACTACCAATGCATGCCAAAACTGTATATTTTCTCACTTTCTTTATACGCTATGGAAAAATCCCACAGTTTTAAGTTACAGATTCAATAAATGTTACAATCTCAGGAACAACCAGGAGGAGAAATTATAAATTTTTATGCTATAATTTTGTAAAAAAAAAAAAATTAAATTTATTCTTACGTTTTATCTTATGCAGTTAATTTTTGATTACATCTATAAAAAAATAGCTATATTTGTATAACCCTAAGCTTCTGTAATTTATGTGTATGATGCCAATAAAATACTGATGGTCATTTTTTGTGAAATATAGACATATAAATAGTCAATTTATCGTTTTTAAAAACAAATCGCGAACATAATTACAGAAATTCAACATATGAGTACTTTACTCCTGAAATCCTGAGTGTTGAATATAAACTCTCATTTAAAATAAAAACTCTCTAAATTCAGTTATAAACACCTTAAACTTTATTAGAATATATGAATTGAAAGTAAATTAAATGTCACTCATAGCAATTAAAACAGGTAGCAGTTTGTATATCAGTAAAATTGCTCTGTACAACTTTTGAAACTATATTTCATTATGCGAAAGATAAGATATATACATAAAATAATTAGTATAAAACTTAAGAATAAATAAAACAAAATAAAATGCCATAAATCAGAAAAAAAAATGTATAAATGTACGATCCCTGATTTTATACAGTTATTCACATTAGAACTATGAACAATAAGTATATAATTTTCTTCGTTTATATCTATATAAACAAACTAATTTTAATATAAGCATATTGACTCCTTTACTTTTTTTTTTATATAAGAATAAGAATTTATAGATATAAATTTGCAAAACATTTAATTTACGACAAATTTTACAATATTTATTTGAGGAATAAATGAAATAAAATAAAATGTTATAAATCAGAAAAAAAAAATTAAATGTATGATCCCTGATTTTTTATATTCAAATACAGTAATTTATATTAGAACTATGAATAATAAGTAGATAACGTTCATCTTATTTATCCGTATCAAGAAACTAATTTTTATGTATTGACCCCTTCGCTTTTTTTTCTCATATAAGAATAGATATTTATAGATATAAATTTGCAAAAACATTAAATCTACTGCAAATTTTACAATATTTAACTGACAATATTGATATAAATGTCATTTTCTTATTTAAGAATAAGTATTTATATATATAAATTTACAAAAACATTAAATCTACGGCAAATTTTACAGTATTTAATTGACAATTTCAATATAAATATGAATATTAATGTGTAATAGCATATAATATATCCATTAATATATCTTAGTAATAACCAGTTTAGCCTAATACTCATTAATATAATTTGTAAAAACTACAATAAAGAAGAAATTCTTTAATTAGCTTACCCTCCTACAGCATTCAGTTTTCTATTATATCCAAGTAAGCACATCAATTGATCAGTTGAACATCAATTTGATATATTGAAAAGCCTGGCCTTCATAATCATTTTAAAACTACATTGCTATGTAAAACTTAATCTTTAAACTTTAATAAATATCTGATTTATAATCTTAATTTACTCGTAGCATAGTAAAACTCATAATAAAATCCGCACATTGTAAAATGTAAACAACGGTCAGTGTCACTATGTCGTATTCAAACTCCCACACAAAGACAAGAGGGGAACTGAGAGGATTCAAAACGCCAGCGCTTACAATGACGTCGAGCGGACACCCCTTATCTAGGGCCAGGCCCAAGGAAGAAGAGAAGAGGAATCACGATAGCCCCGGCTGTTGGCACATTTCGGGCGCACAGCCCGGTGGTTTGCTCGCTGGATTCTCACGCTGCTACAACTGTCGCCGTGTTCATGCGGAGTACAATCACGTTAAACATGTGGGTCCGTAAATTCTTCCGAGAGATTGGTAGTAGGGGAAGGAGGGTACGGTCCCTGTAGATGCCTCCCCCACTGGGTTCCGGTCTAAATTGGATGGCACTTCCCGGCCGTCCAAACGGTTACCTTACACCTTTCTGGTAGGTCGGACGGTCTGGGTCTCAACAACAACAACACCTTGTGGTTGGCCCCGGCCGTCCAAACAGTTACCTTACATCTTTCTGATAGGTCGGACGGTTTGTGTCTCAACAACTTTGTGGTTGGACGGTCTGGGTCGATGAAACATTATCGCGGACACCGTTCCATTCCCTTCCTTGTGAATGTTTCATATCTCCCCCGTCTTAACTCCCCCCATTTTAATAGTGTCCGTCCCCTCTATGGATGTCCGTTCCGCTCAGTATATAGAAACACCAGCAATACATTCTTCCAAGGGCGTCTAAACAGCACTTAAAAATCATTTTAAGGAATAACTAATGAACATTTTGTCTCGACAGGTATATGCATAGCGTTTATACCATAATTAAAATAAGTTAATTTTCCTAATTTTATAGTTATGCACTATACACCTAAATTACGGCTAAAAAAATTTTTTTTAATAAACCCTTGACCACAGACTTTGGCAAGACTTAATAGTATAATTACGTATATGCGAAATAAGTAAATTATTGCAGCGCAGCTGTTCTCGCTATTCTTGCACTAATAAATCGTTCTCGACATATCTCTCTCCCAAATCATAAAAAAATCTGATGTGGGCAGCACATGACTTTCCTTATATAATGCAATGTATTTACTACTTTTACAATAAAAACAAAATAGGTTATTCTTATAGTAGATACTTATATTTTTTCCAAGATATTGAACTTTCGTCAAATAGTCGTTATTTTCATTGATTTAGCGTCATTTTTATCCACTTGGCGAGATTTTCTTTGATTTGGTAACATTTAAAAAGCTGCAAAGTTGGCGACATTCCGCCAAATTCTTCGCCATAATCTCGCCAAGCGTTATGGACAGAGAAATAATTTATTCTTATAAAAGATAAATGACTATTGGCGTTCAAATACAAAAGTATTACTCAAAGTATCTTTTTTCATGAATGGAATGAGCTAGGATGCACGAGAATGATATCACCCAATTTATCGCATGATATTACATATGAAAAGTGAACATGTTTCTCAATAGGAAATATTTTTTTTTTATATAACTTTTTGATAATTTTTTTGATAAATGTGCAATATCTCGAGAACGGTTCATGCTAGCGTTTTAAAATTTATGTTAATCGTTTTCTAATGAAAAATTACATAAGAAATGTCTATTTGCGAAACTTTATTAGCGGTTTTGATTTTTTCATGATTTTTTCAAAATTTCATTCGAAAATTTAGGGGGGGTTCTGAACATTCGATTGCGTTTTAAAACAATAGGCTTCCAGTATTCACGGATTGTGATTTTTGTACCAAATTTCATTCGAATCGGTCCATTCGTTCGTCAGTTATCGTCTCCACAGACTCACTGACACACACACATACTTTCACACACACACACACACACACACATACTTTCACACACACACACACACAGACATCACCTCAAAAATGTTTGATTCGTGATCAGGGATGCTTGAAACGTGCTCTCCCGTCGAAAACTCGAATTCGAATTTTCGACCCCGTCACAATCCTTTCCTTATACATTATGTATATAAGGAAAGTAATAAGAACAGATTTTATACAAGATCGATATACTACAATAAGTGCTCATTATAGTTTTTGTGATAAAACGAACAAACCGCATCTCAAGAACATCGAAGTATTAGAGATTTGATATCATTTCCTTACATTATTTCAAAAGTGGTTCTATTAGCGTACACAGCCAGTAGTGCAGATACATACATTGCAAAGATACACACGCAGACATCACACTGAGTGCATTTGCGTTCTAGAGTGCTCAAAGCTTGCAAATCTATCGAAAACTTGAATTCTAATATTCGATCTTATTCCAATATCCTATATCCAATGTTCGAATACTCAGCATTACTCGGGGTTTAGGGCGCAAACCTGTGATTTAAATTCTGACGGAACAACATTGAATTTTTTAAAACCAGCAAACGTTTTAAAAATACAAAAAAAAGAAAACCATGTTATAACGTCACGACTTCAGAGAACGCACCCCTACCCCCTTCTGTATGAAATCTATAGCAGCGGATGCAGGAACTTGTCCCGGTCACAATTTCTGATAGCGGCCGAAGTTCAAACTTTTATGAACCAATTTTAAATATTCATAGAAAATTCAGAAATTGAATATTTAAACAATTTCTTTATTATCATTATTATTATTATTATTATTATTAGAATGAGAATATATCACTTTATATTCATGACAAAAATTAGAAATTTTCAATTTTCACCATGCAACCGTATAAAAATAAAATTACATAAATTAGGCATATTTCGATTAATTTTTTGTGTAAATTAGTAGTTTTCTAGGTAGTTTCTTCATGATTTGCTTCACAGTTTTATTTACTGTTATTATTGTTTTTAAATATGAAGAAATTGTCCTAGGGATTTGGTTTAAAGCTCGTTTTAAAGACCATTCTTCGATTTCTCTGATTGTGTCAGTCAAAATAGAAACTCAATAATATCTTCGAATTTGACCCAAAATAACACGGTATCGAATTTCATAGCTCTGGGTGTTTAAACTTTTCTCTACGCGACCACCAGGTGAACAAACATCTCCATTTATTATGTTAGATTTTTCCCTTTACATATACTATGCATTGCGGCGAAAGCAATCATTTGAATCATTAAGCATAAAGTTAATGATTCAAACCTATTATATATTTTTAAATAAACTGTTTGTTCTCATCTCTGCAGTTAGAAACTCGGATGTAGTAAGCCTAATTTTCAAATCTATTCGGATTGATAGCTTGGTGGTTAAAGTGTTAGGATCGCAGACGGTGACCCATGTTCGATCCCCGCCGCCATTTTTACTTTCATAGAAAGTCCGTGTCTACGCGGGGTATGAGTGCTTTATATCTGTAGGTCCAGAAGTCCATGCGAGGGATGATGGGTTAGAGCAGTGTTTCTCAACCTTTTCGTATTTGTCCTTCCCCCCTGTCTTTTCCTATATCGATTTCACCCCCCACCTTCTAAAATCCCTGCTAAAACAGCTATAACAAGCAATATAAAAATCTGATGTGGGCAACACATGACTTTCCTTATATAATGTAATGAATTTACTACTTTTACAGTAAAATAAATAGGTTTTTCTTATAGTAGATGCTAATATTCTTTCCAAGATATTGAATTTTCGACAATTAGTCGTCATTTTCATTGATTTAGCGTCATTCTGATCCATTTGGCGAGATTTTCGTTAATTTGGCAACATTTCAAAAAGTCGCCAAGTTGGCGATATTCCGCCAAATTCGTAGCCAAAATCTCGCCAAGCGTTATGGAAGAAGAAATAAGTTATTCTTACAGCAGATAAATGACTATTGGCGTTCAAATACAAAAGTATTACTCAAAGTATCTTTTTTCATGAATGGAACGAGCTAGATCCACGAGAATGATGTCACCCAATTTATCGCATGATATTACATATGAAAAGTGAACATGTTTCTCAATAGGAATTTTTTTTTTATTTATATGACTTTTTGATAATTTTTTTGAAAAATGTGCAATATCTCGAGAACGATTCATGTTAGCGTTCTAAAATTTGTGGCAATCGCTTTCTAATGAAAAATTACATAAGAAATGTCTATTTGCGTAACTTTATTAGTGGTTTTAATTTTTTGACGATTTTTTCAAAATTTCATTCGAAAATTTAGGGGGTTCTGAATACTCGATTGCGTATAAAAACAATAGGCTTCCAGCGTTTACGGATTGTGATTTTTGTACCAAATTTGGTTCGAATTGGTCCATTCGTTCGTCAGTTATCGTCTCCACAGACTCACTGACACACACACACACACACACACACACACACACACACACACAGACATCACTTCAAAAATGTTTGTTTCGTGATCAGGGATGCTTGAAACGTGCTCTCCCGTCGAAAACTCGAATTCGAATTCTCTACCCCGTCACAATACTTTCCTTATTCATTATGTATATAAGGAAAGTAATATGTGCTTTTCAGGTAAGCACATCCCTTTTGCGCCCCCCTTCAGATATTTTGCCCAACCTCTTGTGAGGCGCGCGCCACAGGTTGAGAACCGGAGATATTTTAACGTTCAGAGCCATTGGGTAGGGAAAGGATGGTATGTTGTGTTTGCCACCCACATTGGGTACCGATCAAAATTGGATGGCACTGCCCTTGTCTTCCAAAACAGTTACCGCACACCTTTGAATAGGTCGGACTGTCTGGGTATGGAAGAAAAAAGAATCTATACGAACTTCTCTAAAAGAGCAGGTCTATATCGAATCTCAATAAAAGCGCGTTTGACAACCCTTTCTTGTTGGCGTCACATTTTCTAGGTTTAGGGCAGAATTTTGTCGGTCAAGGTGGCATCCCAACTTTTCACTAACTACGGTGGAGCAAACCGGTAACAAACAAGGCCACCCCACACAGATGGATGGATGACCGATTTACGGAAGGCGTCGAACTTAACAGGTTTTCCGGATAAAGCAAACTTGGTCGCGTTGCCTCCAGTGTAGGACGGAAACAGTGTTACCTCAACCAGTGGTTGGAAAAATTACTTTATTATTGTAATGAACTACAACTACATTATGACAAATGTAGTTAACTACTTTTTACTTTCCTTATATACAATAATGTATAAGGAAATCATTGCGACGGTGTCGAAAATTCGAATTCGTGTTTTCGACGGGAGAGCACGTTTCAAGCATCACTGATCACGAATCAAACATTTTTGAGGTGATGTGTGTGTGTGTGTCAGTGAGTCTGTGGAGGCGATAACTGACGAACGAATGGATCGATTTGAACGAAATTTGGTACAAAAATTACAATCTGTGAATACTGGAAGCCTATTGTTTTTATACGCAAACGAATGTTCAAAACCCCCCTAAATTTTCGAGTGAAATTTTGAAAAAATCATCAAAAAATCAAAACCTCTAATAAAGTTACGCTAATAGGCATTTCTTATGTAATTTTTCATTAGAAAACGATTAACATAAATTTTAGAACGTTAGCATGAACCGTTCTCCAGATATTGCACATTTTAAAAAAAATTATCGAAAAATTATATAAAATAAAAAAAAAATTTCCTATTGAGAAACATGTTCACTTTTCATATGTAATACCATGCGATAAATTGGGTGACATCATTCTCATGGATCCTAGCTCGTTCCATTCATGAAAAAAGATACTTTGAGTAATACTTTTATATTTGTACGCCAATGGTCATTTATCTGCTATAAGAATGAATTATTTCTCCGTCCATAACCCTTGGCGAGATTTTGGCGACGAATTTGGCGAAATGTCGCCAACTTTTTTAAATGTTACTAAATCAAAGAAAATCTCGGATAAAAATGGATAAAAATGACGCTAAATAAATGAAAATAACGACTATTTGACGAAAATCCAATATCTTGGAAAAAATATATGTAACTACTATAAGAATAACCTATTTTGTTTTTACTGTAAAAGTAACAAATACATTGCATTATATAAGAAAAGTCATGTGCTGCTCACATCAGATTTTTTTAAAAAGTAGTGACTATAAACTACGTTTAAAATATAGTGAATAAGTAACTACTTTTATAAGACGAATTTTGCCACAGCTTCAAATTACACAAAAGTTGACGATGTGGGTATACTGTAGTCATTTAACATACTTATTCTGAATAATTAAAATTAACTGATCAACTTACCAATCTTTAAGCTTTTACCCACTTCTGAAAACACTAAAATAAAACAAGAAAGATCAATCATGCATAAGCATTGATTATGAAACACTTTCCAACTGAAATGCAATTTCATTTAAAAATTTCTAAAATGTGATACATTCAGTGGTGATATCTTTTACATTATCACAGTACTACAGTAATTTATTATACTTAAATATTTAAAACTGTATCGAAATATAAATCATCTGATTCTCTATGCAAAATCAAGGAATATTTCATTCATATAACTTGTATTCCAGACTCCAGAGCTAAATAATTTTGTGTGAAAAAAATTCAGCAATTCTTATGTAACTCACCCTACAATCGCTTGAGATATTTGCATTCTGCATAAATTAAAATTAGGCTTCGTTGAAGAAATAATAAAAGTTTAGGGATCATTTTAAATCACAACTATTGTAATTGCATAGGCACGGAATTTAGATACACAGATAATACACAGATAATATATATATATGTGTGTGTGTGTATGTATTCAAAGTATTGGAATCGTACCGAAGATCGGAACTCGAATTTTCGAAGGATCTACACGTTTTACACTTCTAGAACACGAAATAATTATTTTTAGGAAGACGTCTGTGTGTAAGAGTGTATCTGTGTATATTTCTGTGTGTCTGTGAGGATATTACATTCACTCTAATTAAAAAACTAATGGACCGAATTTCATAAAATTTGGTAGGTATGTTTTTTCTGGGAAATCCTGATGTTCATTAGATTATAGTACGATTCGTAATAAAAGAATCTGCCTTCTTTGCGAAATGGCCGGTAGTGCCTTTATCCACTCTAGTTAAAAACTAATGGAACAAACTTAACAAAATTTGGTGTATAATATTTCAATAACCTACAAGTGATTTCTGTACCAAATTTAACAAAATTTGGTATATAAATTATTTGTAGGTTATTCTTGTACGATTCGGGAAAAAAGGACGGGCTACTTTTGCGAAATGGCCCGCAAAAATCGTTAAATATAAAAATAAGACTACGTGTGCTCAATTATATCAATTAAATTCCTTTTTTATACGTGATTTTTGACAACAAAAAGAATAAGACTAACCCCATTACTCTAGGACTAGCCGTTCTTGAGATATTTTAGTTTTTTCGCGTTTTCGCTACGCCACCTTTGACAATAAGTCCAGCTATCAAATGAGAACCAAATTTAAGTTTAACGTGCAAATTCAATGTCATTTAAAATACTTATGGCTATTATTTTGTGCAGATAAACTCAAATTATTATTGAAGAAATAAAGAGAACGTGAATATGAGTCTGCAGGGAAAGACATGTGATGCCCACATCAGAATTTTTAACAATATTACAACAATGATTTATAGAAGTGAACGGGGATTATTTGCAGGCCATTTCGAAAAAAATGTATGATCTATATTTAAAGATCCACCAAATTTTTGTAGAATAAAATGTTCAATAAATTTAAGCTGTGTACCAAATTTTAACTTTCTAGGACGTAGGAGGAAAGTGCATTAAAAATGCCATCAAATAAGTATATCATGAAGAGTTATATAAAATTTAAAAAAAAATTGAACAGTTGTTATCTACTAAATTTATTTTAAAATGTGAAGCCTCTCTCATATACAAAATGATTAAACTGTTGGAAAGATATTTATTATATAATATATCTCCTTTTTCTTTCTGGAGGATATCCCAAAAGTCAGAATTTAATTGAATTTGTTTTTTTCCCTATATTAAATAATTTTTAATTAAAAAACTACTGAATATATTTCCCTGAATTTTTTTTTATATATTTTATGGAACAATTTTAATATTACCTAAAATTTTCGAAGCAATTTGTGAATTTTAAATTTGCTTAAAAAATGTTTGAAAAATTAGGTCCCATTAGGTTCAATGTATTTCATTTTTTCAATCCGGGTTCAATAAAAAACTAATGGGGTGATATTATTTATTTATATTCCCATAGGTCCCACAGACTGTCTGAACAACATACTAAAATTTCATTTTGATTAAGTCATTTTTACGGCAGTTATCGTGCTAACGGACAGACAGACAGACAGAATGAACAAAGTCATAAACACTTTTCAACTATGTTGTAAAGTGTTAATAAAAGTAAAACGTTTAAAATCAGAGAGCAACCCAAAATAGGTTTAAAAGTCCTTTAATAAAATCTCCTTTCCCCGACGTACAAACACCAATCTTTGGTTGTCTTTGATATTAAAGTTTAACTAAAGTTGACGCGTATCCTTTTTGTATGTTTGCTTACTGAAGTAACGTTAAAAGTAGCGTCAAAACTCGATACAAACTGGTGATTTATTGTATTGCGCTACTCGCTACATCGCTTATTACTTTCCTTATATACATAATGTATAAGGAAAGTATTATGACGGGGTTGAAAATTCGAATTCGAGTTTTCGACGGGAGAGCACGTTTCAAGCATCCCTGATCACGAATCAAACATTTTTGAAGTGATGTGTGTGTGTGAAAGTATGTGTGTGTCAGTGAGTCTGTGGAGACGATAACTGACGAACGAATGAACCGATTCGAACGCAATTTGGTACAAAAATCAAAATCCATAAACACTGGAAGCCTATTGTTATTATACACAATCGAATGTTCAACCCCCCCCCCCCCAAATTTTCGAGTGAAATTTTGAAAAAATCGTCAAAAAATTAAAACCGCTAATAAAGTTACACAAATAGATATTTGTTATGTAATTTTTGCTTAGAAAACGATTGACATAAACTTTAGAACGCTAGCATGAACCGTTCTCGAGATATTGCACATTTTTCAAATAAATTGATCAAAAAATCCCATAAATTAAAAAAAATATAAACTGTTGAGAAACATGTTCACTTGTCATATGTAATATCATACGATAAATTGGGTGACATCGTTCTCGTGGATCTAGCTCGTTCCATTCATGAGAAAAGATACTTTGAGTAATACTTTTGTATTTGAACTCCAATAGTCATTTATCTGCTATAAGAATAACTTATTTCTCCGTCCATAACGTTTGGCGATGTTTTGGCAACGAATTTGGCGGAATGTCGCCAATTTGGCGACTTTTTTAAATGTTGCCAAATTAACGAAAATCTCCCCAAATGGATAAAAATGATGACTAATTGACGAAAATTCAATATCTTGGAAAGAATATAAGTATCTACTATAAGAATAACCTTTTTTTTTGCTGTAAAAGTAGTAAATTCATTACATTATATAAGGAAAGTCATGTGCTGCCCACATCAGATTTTTTTTTTAAAGTAGCGCGTTACAAACTACGTGAAAACGTAATGACTACTGTAGTTTCGCTTCTTGTAGCGCGCTACCTCCGACCACTGACCTTAACTGTAGAGGATAGACGTCCTTCGTTTGTAAATAAATAGTGGTGTGATACCATACCCCACAGGCGTGCATCACTAATGGAATATTGTATGACTTTTATTTTTTACTTTCACATACTACGTAATATAATATAAAGTATTGTTTTCACGAAAATTTTCGAATTCGAGATTTTGATGCCAATATATGTTTTAAGACTTCCTGAACACGTTTCGACTATTTCTGGAGTAATGTATTTGTGTAGTCGTAAATATTAATGGATTTTCATGAAACTCTGTATCCGGCATTGTTATCAAAAAATCTAAATTATATCTTAGGAAGTTTATATCTCAGAACCTAATAGATAAAAATGTAAGCAATTTTTATTTGTTTTGTAGGAAATATAGTATAATTTATGAATGTATGAAAGTGATTTCAATATTTTAATATTTTAAACTATTTTTGTTTAAAAAAAAAAAGTTATCTTCTAATAGAACTTTTGCATTACTTTACCCATTTTCACTATAGAAGTATCTTCCAAACTATAAAAGATAGATATAAAAAATCTTAAATGTTAAATACTTCGTGTTGTAACCCATGTTATTGCGAAATAATTTTTATATAACTTATAGAAAAAGACGATGAGGGTGTACAGTTAAAGAAATGGAATGTCAAATAGTTATTTGGGTGAATAAATGGAAGCCGCTATGCTAAATAGTAAAACAAGAAAGATCAATCATGCATAAAGCATTGATTATGAAACACTTTCCAACTTCAATGCAATTTTATACAAACATCTCTAAAATGCGATACATTCCTCGGTAATATTTTTAAAATTATCACAAAACTACATTAATTTATTTTATTTGAAAACTTCATCGAAGAAAATGAACTTCATTCAAATGACTTCATCGAAATATAAATCGCTTTTATATAAAAGCAGCATTTCATTCATAAACATTTTTCTAATCGTTTCATTCATCACAATACTATAATAATGTATTTTATTTAAAAATTTGAAAAATTGTTATCTACCATATTTATTTTAAAATGTGAAATCTTTCTCATATGTAAAATAATTAAACTGCTGGAAAGATATTTATTATATAATATATCTCTTTTTTCTTTCTGGAGGATATAACGAGAGTCAGAATTTAATTGAATTTGTTTTTTTCCCTATATTAAATAATTTTTATTTAAAAAACTACCTAACATATTTCACTGAAATTTTTTTTATATATTTTATGGGATAATTTGAATATTTCTTAAAATTTTCGAAGCAATTTGTGAATTTTAAATTCGCTTAAAAAATGTTTGAAAAATTAGGTCCCATAGGGTTCAATGTATTTCATTTTTTCAACCCGGGTCCAATCCAAAACTAATTGGGTGATATTATTCATTTATATTCCCATAGGTCCTACAGACCGGTACAGAACAATTTGAATATTACCTAAAATTTTCGAAGCAATTTGTGAATTTTAAATTTGCTTAAAAAATGTTTGAAAAATTAGGTCCCATAGGGTTCAATGTATTTCATTTTTTCAACCCGAGTTCAATAAAAAAACTAATTGAGTGATATTATTCATTTATATTTCCATAGGTCCCACAGACCGTCTGAAAAACATACTAAAATTTCATTTTGATAAAGCCATTTTTACGACAGTTATCGTGCTAGCGGACAGACGGACAGACAGAATGAATGAACAAAGTCAGAAACACTTTCAACTATGTTGTAACGTGTTAACAAAGTCCTAAACACTTTCAACTATGTTGTAAAGTGTTAATAATGATGGAAAACAAATGGGGGAATTTACGGTGGCATTCCGAAACCACCTCGAGTTATTTAACCGGCTGTCATACCCGTGGAAATGTAAAAATTCTGTTTATAGCTGAATGGTCATACCAAGTACACCAAGGAGTTTACGGATGATAATATGAATATAAAAACAAATTGAATTTAAAAGTATCTGGAAATCCATGTAAAATTTCGACTCTGTGGGTAAAAACCAATCATTCTTGGGCCGGTTTTAGAGCGAATATTTGCGATATTTTCTGCGATTTTTGTCCTTATCTTAATTCGCGAATTTAAAGTTTCTTTTATAATTTCATGAAATTTACATTTCGAATTTGGGGAAAGTAACACTATTTCTAATATCCGGAATGGCTTATGAGATTGTATCTGAAATAATTTGTTTTTATTTATTTTTTATTAGAATAAGTTCATTGCACTTATTTAATAATAGTGAGCTTATTTTTAGGCCATTTCTCTTCTTGTAAATCAAAAGCATTCAATATTTCGAGAGCGGCTTTGTATGTTAGCATCGTATTAATTGTAAATTTTATTTTTATATAAAACAAAAACTTAAATGGTAACTGATTTTAACTAACTTAACTAATTTTACTAATTAAACTTAACTACTTTTTATTTTAAATGCTTTTTCGATTGAAAAAAAAAAAAAGAGGAAAGAAACAACTGCAATTGCACGACCGACCGCACAGATTAATGGCTTCTACAAATATCAATACTTAGAAATTGCATAAGGCAAGGGACCGTTTCCATAATTATTTTGTCACCAACTCCGAAATCTTTAAGGGCAACCCCCATTGATCATTTTATATTTAGATTCCCCGAAAACTTTCAAGTAGATTAAAAAGAAAAACAGTAATGAAAAAAGGTTCAAAATTGACCGAGAAAATCCTTAAAAACCATTAAAGGGTCATCTAAAAATTGAATTCTGCAGCAAAAAAAATTCTTTATTTCAATCTGATAGTCTGGTTTCACCAATATGTAATGTTCTGTCACTTTCAACTACTTTTTTTTTTCGAAGGGGGGGGGGGGCGCGTTAGTGTTACACATGGACATTGTTTTTGAAAAATCGATAAGTTAGGTGCGGTGTTCGATGTATTTTTAATCATAGATGGTTTAAAAAAAACATCGGTTTTCTTCAGTGTTGTAACAGTGGTTTTCTTCAGTGTTTCAACAGTGTTCTAAAAGTAAAATTTTTAGCCAAAAATGACTATGCTTAACTTTGTATGATGTTACTATTAATTTGCATGGCCTGTTTTGTTAAGAAAAAATGGTCATGGGCTAACCAATGCATTTTAAATGATGTTTATTCTAAAAACTTAGATATTGATAAAACTCAGACCTTCATATTTAATATTTAATTCGGTTTCATTTATCTATTTACTATTTAATATTTTCAAGCAATTTGTTTCGGCACTTTGGTAATAGCCCTCGATAGATGTAATAATTATCGGAACATTGAATAAAATTGAATTGCACACTCAATATTGCACGGATAAAATTGAAATTTTGTAAACCAATGTTTCAGGCGCAGCTACTTCAAATGGTGTTAAAATTAACAAAGTAATAGCCCTCGATAGATGTAATAATTATCGGAACATTGAATAAAATTGAATTGCACACTCAATATTGCACGGATAAAATTGAAATTTTGTAAACCAATGTTTCAGGCGCAGCTACTTCAAATGGTGTTAAAATTAACGGCTGCTTCTAATTATGATTTTTGTGAATGGTAATTTAATAATTAATAAATATTTCAAATATGTTTAAATAATCAAATTTATATGAATTTTGCTTGGGATTTTCAGTAGAAAAGTATGCAAAAATAATTTTCTTGAAAAATCGATTTATCGCGAATATACATATATCCCAAAACTGGAAAACACCATTTAGTATCAGAATTAGCAAATTTCAAACATATGCAAATAGATGAAAAATATTTTGAAGATTGATAACTTTTTTTTTTAAATCCACTTGAAATTTTCATTTTAATCTGAATATGTAATGATCAATAGAGTTTGTCCTTGAAGATTTCGGAGTTAATGTCAAAATAATTATGAAAACGACCCCTTAAGCAAATTTTACTATTTGTAAAAGACATTATTAATTCCTATCGAATAATATCTTCCGTTTTGTTCTGCAATGTAAATTGTGCGGTCGGGGTTATTGTATTTATTTTTTTTTATATATGCATGGTGTCCCAGAAAGATTGATACGCGTTTTAATTCTTTACCTGTTGGAGATAAGTGGGCAATGTAAATTGCAAAAATGTTGAAAGTAAGGTAGGAAATGAGACTACGTTAATGAAATAGTCCTCTCATTCATTTTCAAAAAGTTACACTTTTTAAATTTTTATACGACCTCCTTAGACAAATTGGGTCAATCAGAAAAATTTTATTTTTAATACAACAAGATCACTTTTGCATTATCATTCTGTATAATCACGACTCTCTGAACTTTTGCATTATCATACTGTGTAATCACGACTCTTTGAAACTTTTGCATTACCATTCTATATAATCACGACTCTCTGAACTTTCGTATTACCATTCTGTATAATCACGACTCTCTGAACTTCCGCATTACCATTCTGTATAATCACGACTCTCTGAACTTTCGCATTCCCATTCTGTATAATCACGACTCTCTGAACTTTTGCATTACCATTCTGTATAATCACGACTCTCTGAACTTTTGCATTATCATACTGTGTAATCACGACTCTCTAAACTTTTACATTACCATTCTGTATAATCACGACTCTCTGAACTTTTGCATTATCATTCTGTATAATCACGACTCTCTGAACTTTTGCATTATCATTCTGTATAATCACGACTCTCTGAACTTTTGCATTATCATTCTGTATAATCACGACTCTCTGAACTTTCGCATGACCATTCTGTATAATCACGACTCTCTGAACTTTCGCATTATCATTGTGTATAATCACGACTCTCTGAACTTTCGCATTATCATACTGTATAATCACGACTCTCTGAACTTTCGCATTACCATTCTGTGTAATCACGACTCTCTGAACTTTTGCATTACCATTCTGCATAATCACGACTCTCTGAACTTTCGCATTACTATTCTGTATAATCACGACTCTCTGAACTTTCGCATTATCATTCTGTTTAATCACGACTCTCTGAACTTTCGCATTATCATACTGTGTAATCACGACTCTTTGAACTTTTGCATTACCATTCTGTCTAATCACGACTTTCTGAACTTTCGCATTACCATTCTGTATAATCACGACTCTCTGAACTTTCGCATTATCATTCGGTATAATCACGACTCTCTGAACTTTCGCATTATCATTCTGTATAATCACGACTCTCTGAACTTTTGCATTATCATACTGTGTAATCACGACTCTTTGAAACTTTTGCATTACCATTCTATATAATCACGACTCTCTGAACTTTCGCATTACCATTCTGTATAATCACGACTCTCTGAACTTCCGCATTACCATTCTGTATAATCACGACTCTCTGAACTTTCGCATTCCCATTCTGTATAATCACGACTCTCTGAACTTTTGCATTACCATTCTGTATAATCACGACTCTCTGAACTTTTGCATTATCATACTGTGTAATCACGACTCTCTAAACTTTTACATTACCATTCTGTATAATCACGACTCTCTGAACTTTTGCATTATCATTCTGTATAATCACGACTCTCTGAACTTTTGCATTATCATTCTGTATAATCACGACTCTCTGAACTTTTGCATTATCATTCTGTATAATCACGACTCTCTGAACTTTCGCATGACCATTCTGTATAATCACGACTCTCTGAACTTTCGCATTATCATTGTGTATAATCACGACTCTCTGAACTTTCGCATTATCATACTGTATAATCACGACTCTCTGAACTTTCGCATTACCATTCTGTGTAATCACGACTCTCTGAACTTTTGCATTACCATTCTGCATAATCACGACTCTCTGAACTTTCGCATTACTATTCTGTATAATCACGACTCTCTGAACTTTCGCATTATCATTCTGTTTAATCACGACTCTCTGAACTTTCGCATTATCATACTGTGTAATCACGACTCTTTGAACTTTTGCATTACCATTCTGTCTAATCACGACTTTCTGAACTTTCGCATTACCATTCTGTATAATCACGACTCTCTGAACTTTCGCATTATCATTCGGTATAATCACGACTCTCTGAACTTTCGCATTATCATTCTGTATAATCACGACTCTCTGAACTTTTGCATTATCATACTGTGTAATCACGACTCTTTGAAACTTTTGCATTACCATTCTATATAATCACGACTCTCTGAACTTTCGCATTACCATTCTGTATAATCACGACTCTCTGAACTTTTGCATTACCATTCTGTATAATCACGACTCTTTGAACTTTTGCATTATCATACTGTGTAATCACGACTCTCTAAACTTTTACATTACCATTCTGTATAATCACGACTCTCTGAACTTTTGCATTATCATTCTGTATAATCACGACTCTCTGAACTTTTGCATTATCATTCTGTATAATCACGACTCTCTGAACTTTTGCATTATCATTCTGTATAATCACGACTCTCTCTCTGAACTTTTGGATAATCATTATACTTATGTACCACACTGCTTGAATTGCCATTCTAATATATTCTTTGATTTTCCCTCCTTGTGGCCACATCATTTTGTCTGGGGTCCAGATACGCCCTCCTTGCTCTCATTGATTGCTCCTCAGTGCGATGTCGCATCATTGCATCATTAGCTCCTTGAGTTTCCAAAGAAGCTTGGTTTAAATCTTGGCCCTAGGAGATCTTTGCCCCAACCACACCTGCAATTTGTGTGACGTGAATTCATTGGGGTCATGACTTTTCGAGCCAAGATTGTCATAAAACGGTGCCTAAAAGTCTGCGCTGTGTTTAGTCATCAAAACATCATTTTGCATTAGTCATTAAACAACAAAGTTGCCTCCTGGTCTCACAAAATAATTAAATAAATAAAACACAAAAACAATATTTTTATGAAGTAGTTCTCATAGGATGATAAGTGATGTACCCTTCATTTTCGATGAAGTTGTTAAGAATTTTTATACTCTTTCAAACTTATTTTATGCAGTCATCTGCATATTCGGAAAATTCAGAACGGACATCACCAGAGCCAGTCGTGGAAATCCTTAGTGAACCCTCAAACTCAGTGGTCAAGTCTTCCATTTGTCTTTCTTGTGCATGTTTTTATTTTCCTTACATACATATAATGTATAGGAAAATTGCTGTGACGGTCGAAAATTCGAATTCAAGTTTTCAACGGAAGAGTGCATTTTAAGCATCTCTGAACTCTAATCGAACGTTTTTGAGGTAATGTCTCTCTCTCTCTCTCTCTGTGTGTGTGTGTTTTATTGAGTCTGTATATGCGATATCTCACGAATGAATGGAACGATTTCAACGTAATTTCGCATTCGTTTCAGATTCGGACGTATGATCCATGAATACTGGAACCCTATTTATGTTAAACGCGATCAAACGTTCGGAAGATCCCCAAAATTGCAAATGAATTTTTGAAAAAATCTTAAAAAAAATCAGGAGATTAAATAATGTTAGATGAATAATCATTTCATGCGTATTTTTTATTCTAAAACGAATGACATAAACTTTAGAACGCTAGCTTGAACCGTTCTCGAAATATTGCACTTTTTCCAAATAAATGTGACTATAAATTACATAAAAATGAGCGAGTTAAGTGTCATTCAGTATGTAACTCGTGGTGATAAATTGGAGACCTTGGCGACTAATTTGGCGAAACATCGCCAACATGACGAGTTTCTTAATGCTAAAGTTACAAACATGATTCAAATTGATGAATAATAATTAGCATATTTTAACATAATGGCGTATATTGCTTAGCAGATGTTAGGCATATTTCTAATTGTCGAGTTATATTTGCTCAAAATATAAGTTAATTTGATACTTCAAAATAATGTACATGTTGTCATCCAAGAAAGTGCCAAATGTTAGCTTACTTTTCAATGTTACATTGTGTCGTGGATTTTATCGCATTGAAAGAAGTAAAGTACTTGCATTATGTAGGGAAAATCATGTACTGCCCACTTCAGATTTTTGGTCTGAAATGTAAAGACATCATTTGTTTTTTAATTAAAAGAAAAATCACCCTTTCTGTTTTCATATTCACATTTTTTTAGCATCTACTTTGTTATCAGCTAGTTTTAATTTCCCAGTTTTGATTATATTATAACTAGATAATGTTTATTTGGTGCTTCGCCTTTCCGTATTACCTTCAGGGTAGGCATCTTTTCGTATTACCTTCAGGGTAGGCATAGGTAAAATTATATTTTAATCTCCTGCTCTCCGAAATTCGACCACATCAGTGATCGCCTAAGCTCTATCTATAGCGAACCCTGAGAAACAGATGTTTCGCAAAAAAATGTTGAACCAGAAATGGAAAAAGGAAAATCCTTAATTAACCGTCTTACCTCCTCCGGAATTTAATGCTAAATCCATATCAGCCTTATCTTTAGTAGGTCTTGAGAAATAGATGCTTCTATAAATGGTAAAATCTTTATCACTAATAAGTCACCAACCGGTTTCGAATTTTGTCACCAACCTGTTTCGAAGTCAGAAAACATCCTTCTACACCGGGACTAACAAAAAGCGCGACTTGAACTTATTAAAGCAAGATCAGTATTATCTGTCGGTAAATAGCAAATATGGCTTCATGGAGAAACGGTTTCCACCCCCTTTTATTGTGTTCGTTTTATGCTGTTTGATACGTTATAACCAGCAGTTTGACATTTTGAGCATTTAAAATTCAATTATTATTTTATTTCAATTCACTCATTTGCAGCACTCCTTTTACTAGTTTTAGTGTTATGAAGTAAATGAAGACATTGTTTTTGAAAAATCGATAAGTTAGGTGCGGTGTTCGATGTATTTTTAATCATAGATGGTTTAAAAAAAAAACATCGGTTTTCTTCAGTGTTGTAACAGTGGTTTTCTTCAGTGTTTCAACAATGTTGTAAAAGTAAAATGTTTAGCCAAAAATGGCTATGCTTAACTTATTACGATGTTACTACTAATTTGCATGGCCTGTTTTGTTAAAAAAAATGGTCATGGGCTAACCAATGCATTTTAAATGATGTTTATTCTAAAAACTTAGATATTGATAAAACTCAGACCTTCATATTTAATATTTAATTCAGTTTCATTTATCTATTTACTATTTAATATTTTCAAGCAATTTCTTTCGGCACTTTGGTAATAGCCCTCGATAGATGTAATAATTATCGGAACATTGAATAAAATTGAATTGCACTCTCAATATTGCACGGATAAAATTGAAATTTTGTAAACCAATGTTTCAGGCGCAGCTACTTCAAATGGTGTTAAAATTAACGGCTGCTTCTAATTATGATTTTTGTGAATGGTAATTTAATAATTAATAAATATTTCAAATATGTTTAAATAATCAAATTTATATGAATTTTGTTTGGGATTTTCAGTAGAAAAGTATGCAAAAATAATTTTCTTGGAAAATCGATTTATCGCGAATATACATATATCCCAAAACTGGAAAACACCATTTAGTATCAGAATTAGCAAATTTCAAACATTTACAAATAGATGAAAAATATTTTGAAGATTGATAACTTTTTTTTTAAAATTCACTTGAAATTTTCATTTTAATCTGAATATGTAATGACCAATAGAGTTTGTCCTTGAAGATTTCGGAGTTAATATCAAAATAATTATGAAAACGACCCCTTAAGCAAATTTTACTATTTGTAAAAGACATTATTAATTCCTATCGAATAATATCTTCCGTTTTGTTCTGCAATGTAAATTGTGCGGTCGGGGTTATTGTATTTATTCTTTTTATATATACATGGTGTCCCAAAAAGATTGAAACGCGTTTTAATTCTTTACCTGTTGGAGGTAAGTGGGCAATGTAAATTGCAAAAATGTTGAAAGTAAGGTAGGAAATGAGACTACGTTAATGAAATAGTCCTCCCATTCATTTTCAAAAAGTTACACTAAAAGTAAATGGGGCACATACGTTTTCATTATTTACAATATAAACACCTTGATTTATCTGTCTGTATATCTATCTATCTCTGGGTAATGCTTGGCGGAAATTTTGGCGAGATATCGCCAACTTGGCGACTTTTTTAATGTTGAGAAATTGACGAAAATGTCGCCAAATCGATAAAAATTTCGTCAAATTGAAAATATGGCGCAAAATTAATGAAATTAATTGTGTTTTGAAACGACATAGCATTGTAACGATGTTTCGGCAGCGTTTGTCAGTCGACTTCTTTTACTAGTTTTGCCTGAAACTAGTAAAAGGAGTCCTTTTACTAAAACTAATATTTGGCGACAATTTTAGCGAATTTTTAAAATGTCTCAAAATTGAATAAAATATCACAAAAATTAACAAAAATGTCACCAAATTGATGAAAATTCAATATATTGGAAAGAATATAAGAATTTACTATACGAAAAAGTTATTTCTCTGTTCGTCCGTCCGTGACGTTTGGCAAAGAATTTGGCGGGATGTCGCAAATGTCTCCAAATTGATAAAAATAACGCTATATGGGAGGTAATATTTTGCAAATTTTGAATTCCGTCATATGACGTACATACCTTCTAGTTATGTGTAAAAAGTAAATGATGCATGCCGTAGGTTCAAAATCGATCAGGCCAGCCATAGGTTTAAAAATTTTATCTGGCCGGCAATGGGTTCAAAATTATATGATTATATATCTGCGCTACTGACCCAAATAAGTTTGACCGTGCCTATATTAAGCTAAAGGCCAAAATGTAAAAATGACACCTGCGCTCGTTCTAGTCTTACAATACACCCTCCCCTAAAGAAATTGATGCAGGAAATGGGCCAGCTTTTCCGCGAGTTTACGAAATCGTTTCCAACATCCACAGTGTCTACTCTGCGAAACAAACGATCTATTGCTCTTTTTACCTGTGTGATGTAATCCCGATGATAATGCTATCTTCTTCACCTGGCGTTTTCTCACTGTCAAACTCCTGCAGCCCGCGTCTTTGAGAACTCTCACCCCCCCCCCCCCCCCTCTCCCTTCTATTTAGAAGAAATTCTCTATTAGATACCTTCTTAAGTTTTGTTTTTATAAATGCTTTATAACGGTTGACAATAATGTGTATTTCTCATGAATTTTAATAACACGCCTGTATCTGAACATGTATCCTATTACAAAATGAATATAACATATATCCTATTACATGTATGTGAACAGCATTAGAGGCATGCATTGTTACCCTGACGCTGATTAAATTTTGGTACGAATTGGAAGAAAATAAACAGATCTCTGCCATGACTCGTTACAGCTGTAGATCTAAAAATCCATCTGAGTGGTGATGGGTTAGGAGAACGGTACGGTACGGTTCTTGTTGCCACACTCATTGCGTTCTGGTCTAAAGTCAGTGACACTGTCGTGACCGTCCAAACAGTTACCCCACGCTTTCAGGTAGGTCGAACATTCTGGGTAGCTAAAAAAAAGACTATACACTGATTTTTATTGAAAAATGGTTGATTCGAATTTGGGGATGCTCGAAACGTGTAAATCCATTAAAACTTAAGGGTGAAATTTTGACCACATTGCAATACTTTCTCGTTACATATATAGTAAACTTCGAATAATCCAGCACGTTAGGGATTGCAGCAGTGCCGGATTAACAATTCTGTCGGATTATTAGATGTCAAACTAAAATGCGATAAGAGATGAGAAAAACTAATTTAAATCATAATAATGGGCCACAAACATGGTATTTATTTGCTTAAAACGTTACACTGACTGACTTACACTGTACATACAGTACGTGAAAAAAACATTTAAATTAATTTTAAAATTATAAGTTAAACTTATATGAACAGAAATCTGCAAGAGCTCACGAGCATTTTCGAATACAGCCGTACGGCCCAAATTCCGTTCGGGAGTCATGCCGGACTATCGAGCGGGCTGAAACATTGGATGCCTGATGAATGGAATTTTACTGTACTATATATTGTATGAAACGTAATAAATTAAAAAAAAAAAAAAAACTATTTTGAGACTGTGGAGAAAATCATAAACTGCTCTCGCCAAACTTTTATGTTCTTTATCAATTCAAAACACCCCCTGGGAGGACTCACACATAATTTGGAACAGGCTAATTAAGTGTGCTGATGAAACAGTTAAATCGAAAGGTCATTCATCACCAGGTCTGATAGAATTGAATTGAGCGCCACTGTCATTAGCGTTCGAGTTGTGGCCGCCAATTGCCAGCGACGAGTTTTATTGCTTTGAAGTGGCTGACTTCAACAATATTGTTTCTCTCGCGTTTATATGATGTATACACTGCGAAACTGCGACCGTCGTCTTCGCCTGATGTAGACTTGATTCGAAGTTTGCGTGATATTTTTGCGCAATAAATGGGGGCAGTGTTAAAGGTCACAGTAAACAATGGCACGAGTCTATCTCTAGATGGTATCAGAGTATTTCAATTTCAGTGCTTCCTCAAAACATTTTAGCCGTTTTTACTTTCCTTATATACATAATGTATAAGGAAAGTATTGTGACGGGGTCGAAAATTCGAATTCGAGTTTTCGACGGGAGAGCACGTTTCAAACATCCCTGACCACGAATCAAACATTTTTGAAGTGATGTCTGTGTGTGTGTGTGAAAGTATGTGTGTGTGTATGTGTGAAAGTATGTGTGTGTGTGTGTGTGTCAGTGGGTCTGTGGAGACGATAACTGACGAACGAATGGACCGATTTGAACCAAATTTGGTACAAAAATCACAATCCGTAAACACTGGAAGCCTATTGTTTTTATACGCAATCGAATGTTCAGAAGCCCCCTAAATTTTCGAATGAAATTTTGAAAAAATCGTCAAAAAATCAAAACCACTAATAAAGTTACGCAAATAGACATTTCTTATGTAATTTTTCATTAGAAAACGATTGACATGAATTTTAGAACGCTAACACGAACCGTTCTCGAGATATTGTACATTTTTCAAAAAAAATATCAAAAAGTCATATAAAATAAAAAAAAAAAATTTCCTATTGATAAACATGTTCACTTTTCATATGTTATACCATGCGATAAATTGGGTGACATCATTCTCGTGCATCTAGCTCATTCCATTCATGAAAAAAGATACTCTGAGTAATACGTTTGTATTTGAACGCCAATAGTCATTTATCTGCTGTAAGAATAACTTATTTCTTAGTGCATAACGCTTGGCGAGATTTTGGCGACGAATTTGGCGGAATGTTGCCAACTTGGCGACTTTTTGAAATGTTGCAAAATTAACGAAAATCTCGTCAAATGGATGAAAATGACGACTAATTGTCGAAAATTCAATGTCTTGGAAAGAATATTAGTATCTACTATAAGAAAAACCTATTTTTTTACTGTAAAAGTAGTAAATTCATTACATTATATAAGGAAAGTCATGTGTTGCCCACATCAGATTTTTTCTTTTTGGAAACTGGTAGTCCCGTTATTTAACAAATACAACAGAACCCGCTTATTACGAGCTTTTATTTAACGATATTCTGGATTTAACGGGGGAATTATAAATTATTAATAGGTGCTATGTTAATTTAAGCCTGATTTGTTCGCTTTTAACGAGCTTTTATTTAACGATATTCTGGATTTAACGGGGAAATTATAAATTATTAATAGGTGCTATGTTAATTTAAGCCGGATTTGTTCGCTTTTAACAAGCTGTTATTTAACGATATTCTGGATTTAACGGAAGAATTATAAATGATTAATAGGTGCTATATTAATTGAAGCCTGATTTGTTCGCTTTTAACGAACTTTTATTTAACGATATTCTGGATTTAACGGAGGAATTATAAATTATTAATAGGTGCTATGTTAATTTAAGCCTGATTTGTTCGCTTTTAACAAGCTTTTATTTAACGATATTCTGGATTTAACGGAGGAATTATAAATTATTAATAGGTGCTATGTTAATTTAAGCCTGATTTGTTCGCTTTTAACGAGCTTTTATTTAACGATATTCTGGATTTAACGGGGGAATTATAAATTATTAATAGGTGCTATGTTAATTTAAGCCTGATTTGTTCGCTTTTAACGAGCTTTTATTTAACGATATTCTGGATTTAACGGGGGAATTATAAATTATTAATAGGTGCTATGTTAATTTAAGCCTGATTTGTTCGCTTTTAACAAGCTGTTATTTAACGATATTCTGGATTTAACGGAGGAATTATAAATGATTAATAGGTGCTATATATTAATTGAAGCCTGATTTGTTCGCTTTTAACGAACTTTTATTTAACGATATTCTGGATTTAACGGAGGAATTATAAATTATTAATAGGTGCTATGTTAATTTAAGCCTGATTTGTTTGCTTTTAACAAGCTTTTATTTAACGATATTCTGGATTTAACGGAGGAATTATAAATGATTAATAGGTGCTATATTAATTTAGCCTGATTTGTTCGCTTTTAACGAACTTTTATTTAACGATTTTCTGGATTTATCGGGGGAATTATAAATTATTAATAGGTGCTTTGTTAATTTAAGCCTGATTTGTTCGCTTTTAACGAGCAAACATTTTCAGTCTCTGGATTTGAGAAGCATAGTAACGATCACAGTAACACCCAATAAAATTTAAAAACGTCGTAAAACTTAGAGCGAAATAATTTTTGCTTTACTTCGTTTAAGAACATATGCAGCAGTAGTAAGAAAGATATAATGCGTTGTGTGTGTGTGTTGTGTGTGTGTGTGTGGGGGGGGGGGGGGATCAAAAGATCTACGCATCAAACATCCAGGAGAAATATTTTGGAAAATACATAGACAACTGACGAAAACAGAAAACTGACGTTTAATTTAGAGACTTCAAAATATATAACTAACAAAAAGGTAGTTTTGAAAAAAAAGTTTTTGGTTTTATACATTTAAAGGTGTTCTGCGGAATAAGACATTCTAATTCTGAGACACATTAAATAGAAGCTTGAAACTGTCTATATAGTAATAAAAAGATGTGTGACAACAATTAAAAAAAATCACACTTTTAGAAATGGTATATTTTAAGGGGTGCGCAGACTAAAACATCCTAATTCGAAATTTCGAAGTTACGAAAGAATTTGTATAAGAGATAGATTTAGATTTTGGTAAAGAGATGGGTTGTGCGACAAAATAAACGGCAAAATAAAATATATATTCATTTAGGAGCAATGCGATGTAAATTGCTTGAATTTGGCAGTAAATTTTAAACGCATCTTGTGATTAGATAAAAAATTTATTCCATCAAATCGTAAAAAATAAATAAACAGTAACATTCTTGGGTATAGATAATTTTAGCTCTTGCCAAAATATCTAAAAATTTAGTTCTTGCCATATTAAAAGTTCACGGCCCCCTAAGACTACTTTAATGAAATAGTCCTCCTATTCATTTTCAAAAAGTTACACTTTTTAAATTTTTATACGACCCTCTTAGATAAATTAGGTCAATCAGATTTTTTTTTTTTAATGCAACAAGATCATTAAAAAAAAACCGCATATCTGTATCTTTAAAATTAAGCGAGTTATATTCAATTGAACATTGTGAATGGGGACCATATATCAAATTAGAAATTTAAATTTGTGATATATCACAAAAAAGATAAATTGGATGATAATACATAGGAGACATTTTTGCGAATTCCGCCTAGGCTCACGATGCAATCACGGATTTATTTAGATGCATTTGTGATAAAAAAATTTTGACACATATTAACGTTTTTTTGATCTAAACAATTTCCATCGTTCATTTTTATGTGACATTTTCATCGTTTATGATCCCTATTTTTACTGATGAAACAGCCTTTCACATGGTACGGAAAAGTGGCATAAGTCAGATTTTTTCCTTTATCATAATTCAGTTGATTTTAAAGATACAGATATGCGGTTTTTTTAATGATCTTGTTGCATTAAAAATAAAAATTTTCTGATTGACCCAATTTGTCTAAGGGGGGTCGTATAAAATTTTAAAAGTGTAACTTTTTAAAAATGAATGGGAGGACTATTTCATTAACGTAGTCTTACTTACTTTCAACATTGTTGCAATTTACATTGTCCACTTATCTCCAACAGGTAAAAAATTAAAGCGTGTTTCAATCTTTTTGAAACACCCTGTATACACTTATTTCTATCCTAATGTCTCTTTACATTGTGTACACTGATTCTAATGTTAATCAATCCACTACCCTTTTCATAGATAAGTTAGCAATTAATAATTTTCATTTTGTATTATCTTTTATCTATTGCTACCTAAAATTAAAACTTTATTTTAACATCTATGCTAGAATTAGGTTGTTAGTTATTACAGTTGTTAATGCATAGTTTTCGATTTTAAATATCCTTGTATATTTATATATATATATACCTGGTGGTCAGAATTAAAACACCCCTACTCTGAGCTCTCTATACATCGAACTACTCAGTGTAAAGGCTCCAAAATTGTTGAACCTACTATTCAAGGCATGGGGAAAGGGATTACGTGAAAAAAAAAATTAGTTCCAGAAACATCGGTAGGTGGCGCTGTACAACAGAAAATATGCTGAAAAGACACAAAATAATCACAAAAAAAAGAAAACACATGCGATATGGAATTTTTTCTTTTTAATTTCTTTTGCTAATATGAAAAAAAAGAAGATAAAAAAGTGAAGAAACTTAAAATGTCATTGTAACTGCAATTTCGCACTGTAAGCACAAAAATTTGCATAAACCCTTGGTTTGCAGCTACTATGTTCTGGGCATAAAAGGGAATAAAACTGGGAAATTTTCATTCTTATCAGCGATGGCTGTCACACTGCCAGAACGCGCTTTGCTTGTGAAGCTGTTTTATAAAAACAAAGGACATGCTGCAGCTGCACTTCGAGAGTTTCGTCGACTTACGAATTTGCGCAAAGGACTATTACTTCCACAAGCTCTCAGGAGAATGATCGCTCGATGCGAAAAAACTGGACATCTTGGAGTTCAGCCGGGTCGAATACGCAAATCGACTCGTTCAGATGTCGTTGACGATGTTACCACCGCTATTGTTGAACAATCAATGGATAACGTTATAGACTAGTAGTGCATGTGGAGTGTCACGACACTTGGGTGTTCCCTACAGCACAGTGCGGAACGTACTGAGAAACATAGTGCATTTTTTCCCGTACAAAATTAGTCACAATCACCACTTGCTGACCATCGACAGGGAGAAGCGACTGACCTTTGTATTGACATTTCTGGCTAGAGTTGAAGTGGATGCATCGTGGCCATGGCAGATTCTATGGAGCGATGAAGCGCATTTCCATCTAAGTGGAACAGTCAACACCCATAACTGTCGCATTTGGGACACGGAAAACCCTCGTACCTTCCAAGAGATTCCACTTCACTCACCGAAAGTTACAGTCTGGTGTGGATTCACAGCCACATTCATTCTTGGACCTTTCTTTATCGAAGAGGCTACTCCCAATGGCCCTGTGACATGCACCGTGACGGCCAGGAGGTACAAAAACATGCTCAAAAATTTTGTTGTACCCCAACTGCAACAGCACCAATGTCTTGATTCAATTACCTTTATGCAAGATGCCTCCACACATTGGACTCTGTGTACAGCAGTTTCTTCGGCAACATTTTACTAATGGTAGAGTAATTAGTCGTGCGTTTTCGACAACCTGGCCATCTCGTTCTCCAGATTTTAATCCCTGTCATTTTTGACTGTGGGGATACTTAAAAGGTCTTGTTTATCGAGGACGTCTGGTAACCTTGGCAGATTTGAAAGACAGTATCACTCTGCATGTGAGAAGCATCTCAATCGACCAATTACAATCCGCAGTTGAACAAGCTGTTCACAGACTGCAGATTTCACATCTTGAAGAAGGGAACCATATTGAGCAGCATTCCCTGCATCGATAAGGTCCTTGTGATATGAATGTTTGGTACGTTCGAATAAAATGTGTTACAAATGTGTATTTTGTGTCTTTTCAGCATATTTTCTGTTGTACAGCGCCACCTAACGGCGTTTCTGGAACTAATTTTTTTTCGCGTAATCCCTTTCCGCATGTCTTGAATAGTATGTTCAACAATTTTGGAGCCTTTACACTCAGTAGTTCAATCTATACAGAGCTCAGAGTAGGGGTGTTTTAATATATATATATATATATATAAAACTGTGCGCAATTTATTTAAAGAACTAAGGTTAATGCGAAACGTTGCGGTTTTATTCCGAGCACCAGTTAAAAAGTCATCGGTCAATACGTGATTTGGAAGTGTAAAGAATATCAGGTTTTTGGCAACCTATATATATTCGGTTATTTTAAACAAATAAGTTGCTACTCCATTGTATGTTTTATTATAATTCATCTTCTACGTGATAGGCATTTATTTGAATTCCCATGCTTCTTGCTTGCTTAGCTTGTGGATTATTTGTTTGACCACAAAGCAAGCCAAGCGTTCTCATTTTTTTTCTTTTAAAACCTTTTATACTTAAATATAGTATTGTATAGGGAAAGTATGCGACTTTGCAAGAATTTGATATTGCATTTGTTGGATTTGAGGCTGCAGATACACTGGTGGAGCGTTTTTGAAGTGAGGTCTGTGTTTGCGTGTATGCAGATTAATTAATTTTCGAGTACATTAGTTGCTAAAAACATTTTATTTTCATCCCAATCTTGAATGCAACTTAAGGGAAAACAGTACTTCATCTGTATTGCATATATGTATGTGACCCAATTCCCAATAGACTTAATTCTTTGTCTGGTATGGACGTACCAGTCAAAGGGTAGAAAAACATATCAGTTAAAAAGGTATATTTATTATTTACCCCTCTGTCTCTGCTATTTGTACACATTTCGTCATTTTCAAGTTTGTTGAACGTCAAACAGTAACGAATGGGATCCAACTTATTCGCGGAATTTTAAGACGCGATTCTGTAGATGTATTATTGAAGTAGCGGGCGCTTATTTAGGACCTGGGCAAAGCCGGGTATTTCGTTTTAGTATGAAATAAAGATTAAATTATCTAAACAAAGATCTTTCCAATTTCCTTGGTAACTTGAGCTGTTGTCTTTCTTCAGCATAATGAATGGTTGATCAGAATGTCTTCCAATTGCGTTGAATGAAATATTTTAGCTTTATTTGTATTTATAACCCTGCCTTGTATTTTTTACCTTTACCAGGTCAAGATTAATAGAAGAAATGCCAAACTGTCGCACCATACACTTTTTGAGATAACACAGTGAATGTTTTATTATCCATGTTCACTATTTATAAGATCTCGCACTATATCCTTGCAACAAAACTGATCTGATAGTGTAGAGGTATAGGAAACACTGTAAACCTAAATAAAATAAATTAAACCAATGACTTAAATTCAATTGAACATATTGTAATAATTAAAATTCAAAATTATATTCATGTTTGTTAATATTTATAATAAACAAGAAAGATCAATCATGCTTAAAGCATTGATTATGAAACACATTCCAACTTCAATGCAATTTTATTTAAACATTACTAAAATGCAATACATTCCTCGGTAATATTTTAAAACTTATCACAATACTACATTAATTTTTAATATTTGAAAAGTTAAACCTTCATCGAAAAAAATTAACTTCATTCAAATGACGGCATTAAAGTATAAATTGCCTGGTTTAAACATCTCTAAAATATGATACATTCCTCGGTAATAATTTTAGAATTATCATAATACTACTATAATTTATTATATTTGAAAACTTCATCGAAAACAACTGAAATTCATTCAAATGACGTCATAGAAGAAATAACACGCCTGGCTCTCTTTATAAAAGCAACATTTCATTCATAAATAATTTTCCATTCATGTCATTCATCACAATACTACAATAATTTATTTTATTTACAAATTAAGACCATGGAGCTACAAGTAATTAAACTCTATGCGTAAAGCTTCATCGAAAAAAATCGTCCTTCTCTTTTTAAAATCAGTGAATATTTCATTCATTTCATCTATGCAGATTCCATGAACTAAATGATTTTGTGTTAAAGAAATACAGCAATTGTAATACAACTCATTCTACATATTTTGCTGTTTACATTTTACATAGGTGAAAAATAGGCTTCGTTGTAGAAATAATCAAATTTGGATGAGCATTTAAACTCAAATATATTGTAATTGCGTTGTTTCAGTATGTAGATGCATAGAATTTAAGCAAAAATTAAAGTAGTTTTAGGACGGATACAACACTCAATATGAATTAAAAAGAACTTTAAAAATCACGATTTTGAGACAAGATGGATGCCATATATCATTTTGAAGTGGGTCATGTGACCTTTACATATCATGGTCACGTGATCGCTTCATATAAGAGGTGTTATTATTATTTTAATTTTTATTTAAAAAACTACTGAATATATTTCCCTGAATTTTTTTTTTATATATTTTATGGAACAATTTTAATATTACCTAAAATTTTCGAAGCAATTTGTGAATTTTAAATCCGCTTAAGAAATGTTTGAAAAATTAGGTCCCATAGGGCTCAATGTATTTCATTTTCTCAACCCGGGTTCAATCCAAAACTAATTGGGTGATATTATTCATTTATATTCCCATAGGTCCTACAGACCGTCTGAACAACATACTAAAATTTCATTTTGATTAAGTCATTTTTACGGCAGTTATCGTGCTAACGGACAGACAGACAGAATGAATGAACAAAGTCATAAACACTTTTCAACTTTGTTGTAAAGTGTTAAAAATTGACCCATTTCTCTTTTGATTTCGGATTTGTTTGTTCTCTTTCACTGACGAAGGGAATTTAGCGTATCCTCGAAACAGCTGTATGCTGCTTATTGTGCTAATTTTGCCCTTTTACGTTGCTCTAGTTTTTCCTTATAGTAAAACTTTGTCGTAAATATAGAACCCGAAAAAAGAGAGATGCGTATTACAAGGTTTGTACAGAAGAAACTGTAATAAAAATCTATGAATGCAAGTGGTAATCGTCCTGAAAACTTTTCAGACAAGGATGTAAGAAGACGGTTTGGGTTACAAAGAAATCAGTGTTTTGTAGAAAGTCTTGTCTTTGAGGGGCCATTTTATATTTAAAATGAAAAAAAAAAAATCGATATTTTTTATTAACGATTAAAAAGGTCTTGTTATTTCTAAACATTTTAGTACAAAAATTAGTTCTGTATTGATTATTTCGTGAGATATTAAAAAAATCAACGCACAAATTAGTATTGCAAGTTTAATACATTTTTCTCAAAACGTAGGTTTTTGAACTTCCGCATGATATTTAAAAAGCCACCGTTTGATGTATTGTCATGTTTGTTTAGTAATAACACGCCACTGTTGAAAAATGAAACTAAAATTAAATCTGCAATTTATTAAAAAAATTATCAGCAAAACAGTTGTTTAAAAATCAGAAAAATCTAAATAAAAAGTAACAAAAATTAATTTAAAAAAAAATTCAGCAGTTAAAATTAAAATAATCCAATATTCCTGAGTACACAAATGTATTAAAAATATCGTACCAAAAAGTACGAGTAGTTTGATAATATTTATAAAAATGGTGTGGGCAGCACATGACTTTCCCTGCAGACTTATATTCACTTTCTCTTTATTTCTTCAATAATTCATTTTATTGAGTTTAATTGCATAAAATAAGGCCCATAAATATTTAAAATGACATTGAATTTGCAATTTTAATTCAATTTTCGCTCCCATTTGGTAACTGGACTTATTTTCAAAGGTGGCGTAGCGAAAATACGAAAAAACTAAAATATCTCGAGAACGGCTTGTCCTAGTGTAATGGGATTGGTCTTATTCTTTTCAATGTAAAAAATTACGTATAAAACAAGCATTTAATTGATATATTTGAGCATACGTACTTTTTTATTTTTTCGTAAAAAAAAGAAAAGGGCAGGTTATTTTTTTCCCGAATCGTACCAAATTCTAATCAGCACCAGGGTAACCCACAAGTGACTTATGTACAAAATTTTGTAAAATTTTATCAATTAGTTTTTCAGCAAGAGTGGATGCAGGCAATTTTTGCGGACCTTTTCGCAAAAAAAGGCGGGTTCTTTTATCTCAAATCGCACCAGAAACTAATTAGCACCTGGCTCACAGGTGACTTACCAAATTTTATGAAATTTGGGCCATTAGTTTCTGAGTTAGAGGGGATACATACACTGCATAGACAGACAGACACACATATTTCACGCTAAAAATAGTTTTTTCGTGTTCTAGAGGTCCCAAAACGTGTAGATCCGTCGAAAACTCGAGTTGCGATTTTCGACACGATTCCAACACTTTCCCTATACATTCTCATGTATTGCAGGGAAAGTAGAAAGTTAAGATATCATGCGCGCAACAACCTACTATGATTTTAACGACCAAAAAAGAAAAGTAACCTTTTATGTATCGTTAATTAATTTTCAATAACTTTTTTATTACTTCCCCTATACATTACCATGTATTGCATGGGAAAGTATTGGAATCATGCCGAAAATCGCGAATCGGTTTTTCGACGGATCTATGTATACATTGTGGGACCTCTAGAACACAAAAAAACTATTTTTAGCGTGCGTCTGCCTGTGCAGTGTATGTATCCACTCTAACCGCAAAACTAATGGATCAAATTTTATAAAATTGTGTAGGTAAGGCATTTCTGTGTGACCTCGGTGCTGATTAGTTTTTGGTACGATTCGGAATAAAAGAACCTGCCTTTTTTTTTAGAAATGGCCCGCAAAAATTGTGTGTCCACTCTAATTTAAAAACTAAATAACCAAATTTCACAAAATTTGGTGGATAAGTCACTTGTGAGATACCCTGATGTTTATTAGATTTTGGTGATTCGGAAAAGAAGAACCAGTCTTGTTTTACGAAATGGCCCGCAAAAATATAAAATAAAATACTATGTATGCTCAAATGTGTCAATTAAATGCTTATTTTATACTTAATTTTTGACGATTAAAAGAATAAGACCAACCCTATTACTATATGGCAACCGTTCTCGAGATATTTTAGTTTTTTATCATTTTTGCTACTCCGGTTTTGAGAATAAGTTCAATTACTAAATGAAAATGAAAGCTGAATTAAAAGTGTAATTTAAATTAATTATGCGTGCTATTTAGTGCAATTACACTCAATTTAATGAATTATTAATGAAATAAAAATATAATGAATTTGAGACTGCAGGGAAAGTCATGTGCTGCCCACATCAGACTTTTATTAAATATCATCTTATGCTTGTTTGTCCTAAAAGTTTGATGCCTATAACTGTAACAGATTTTATGTAAAAAGTTTAAACGTATATTAATTTTATCGATCTTTGCATATTTTAAAAGTAGATTAATGTTGCATCATAACAGATTTCAGCAAATTACGAGATAATCACAAATAATTGTTTTGGCCGCCATTTTATCAAGATGGCGGATGTAACACAATTTAGAGTGGAATAGAATCCTCTTTTATAAATCCCTAAAATTGTACTAATACACCAAATTTTATGGTAGTGCCATAAAATGAACGATTGCTATTTATGCTTAGCAACTCCACCATGATTTGAGCATTAGTCGAATAAAATGTTCGTCGGGGTGTGTGAGTTTAGCGTTTTCTGCGGTTGTGAAGTGAAGAAAGAGGTCAACTCTCTTCACGGTTTGTTGGTTCTCTCTCGGTTAACAATTGTTGCAGAGTCGAAAAGGCAGAAGCTTGTGCTGTCTTTTTTTTTTTCTCGTCATGTAGAATATTTAATTTGTTCATATCATTTAAGTTCACTTGTGGCCATAAGCAGTTTCAGAATGAAAATAATACAAAGACTGACATATTTTCTGTGGTTAAAACGCACTTATCCGCAGATATCTCAAATTAGAAAAATTTCGGGAAACAATATAATTGTATAAGAATATACAATAGTATGAAGTATATAATAATAAGAGAAAGTGAAATTATTTTAAATCATGAATTTATACAATGGGGCGAGGTTTTGACTTGATATGCAAGTACTACCTGTTGAATTAGCAGACGATTTGATATGCAAGTACTACCTGTTGAATTAGCAGACGATTTGATATGCAAGTACTACCTGTTGAATTAGCAGACGATTTTTTTTTTCTGAATAATTTACTGGAGGTCTTTTTTTTAATAAATTTTATTTTATTCTATTTTATTTAAGGGCCTATTTTATTTAAAGGTCTATTTCGTTTATTATTATTATTATTATTATTATTATTGTTGGAGTAATTTTCGAGGGTAGTCTGTATGAGTATAGAACTTTTTTTTTCCAATGGCGTAGGCACTTGAACTATATCATTCGGCAATACGGCGACCCAAGCGTTAACCATTTTTTCGCCATACAACGTTGTCCCGACGCACCACAGGGTGGCGAAATCACCCAACATGAAATTGCGTACAGACAAGAAACTAGATCACAACGTAAAATGCTGCTCAAATAAGATGTAGTAAGCAGATGCACGATTCGGAAACCAAACCGATGACTAGCAATTCAGCAGCCAAGAAGTAAAACTTTAATCACTGATTTGATTTTTATTCTGCCTTCTTTATTTAAAAGTGCTCCTCGGTTCTCTATTTGGATTTCTTCGAAGTTTTTAATTCAATAAAAATTCAAGTTATCTGATCAGTGACATCATATTTCTCTGAAGTATGAAATGACTACATCTAAATATTTTTTTTCTCACTCCGTTTCACTCTTTTTCTGCACCATACTTCAAGTTCATTTATTCTATTTTTTATTTTTTTCCCTCACTTTTCTTCTCTTTCATCACACTAGGCGGCAGTATCATACCGAGTTCTGTTTCTTGGCCTTTCAGCTGGCCTATACGAACGGTCATGGTTACATTTGATGTCAGATCCGGACATGTTCGATCTGAAGAAAGAAAACCTGCTTACCACATCTTATTTTCGCAGCATTTTACGTAGTGATCTAGCCTATTTATAGTTTCTACGTGGCTCGAAATGGTATTTCTATACAAATGCTAGTCTGGATTTACACGAATTTCATTAACATGGTACTTTTGCAGAACCAATCTACGGTATATAAATTGTTGTTGTTGAAACCCAGACCGTCCGACCTACCAGGAAGGTGTAAGGTAACTGTTTGGACGGTCGGGAAGTGCCACCCAATTTAGACCGGAACCCAGTGGGGGAGGCATCCACAGGGACCGTACCCTCCTTCCCCTACCACCAACCTCTCGGAAGGACTTTCGGACCCACATGTTTAACGTGATCGTACTCCGCATGAACACGGCGGCAGTTTTTGGCAGTGGCTGGAATCGAACCCGGGCCTACCGAGTGCAACTCCAGCGCGCTAACCAATGGGCTACCGCGCCCCGGTATATAAATTGTGGATGCATTCTCGATTATACTTAAATTGAAATTGTAAGTTGTTCTAAGTGTGAAGCCTATTTAAATTTCATTTTTATAATTTCCATTCTTTTATTTGCAGGTAATTAAAGATATTAAGAACTAATCAAGCATCTGCCCAGCAAATAGAATATCTAGTAAGCACATTTGAATGTATTTTAAAAAGCTGTCTGTATTAATTTTTTTTTATATTATCTGCCGTTGCCATTTGTCATAATGCCTCATGTTAAATGATATTTTTGTTTACTTCGCTTCTGCAGTTTTATCAAATTCGGTTTTAAAGCATAAATTTTCATGTATAAGGGGAGGGGAAATTGGTGATATTCAACCTTTTTGAGTTAACGAACGCCTGTTCAAAATGTTTTTAGTGAAACATCTTGATCAACTTTTCCTGGAAAAAATAATTTCAATGGTTATTGCTTTATGCAACGAATTTATAACTAGTTTACCCATATTCTCACTTCTCAGTAATAATCAATTCATTCTACCGTATTACTTTCCCTGCAATACATTGTAATGTATAGGGAAAGTATTGGAATCATGCCGAAAATCGCAACTCGAGTTTTCGACGGATCTACACGTTTCGAGTCCTCTAGAATACGAAAAAACTATTTTTAGCGTGACGTCTGTGTGTGTGCCTTTGTGTCTGTCTGTCTGTGTGTCTGTCTGTCTGTCTGTCTGTCTAGATTTTGTATCCACTCTAACTAAAAAAGTAATTGACCGAATTTCATACAATTTGGTAGGTAAGTCACTTGTAAGCGAATCTGGTGCTGATTAGTTTTGGGTACGATTCGGGATAAAAGAACCCGCCTTTTTTTGCGAAATGGCCCCCAAAAGCTTGTATCCACTCTAGCTGAAAAACTAACGGACCGAATTCCACAAAATTTGGTAGGTAAATCACTTGTGAGACACCCTGGTGCTGATGGGCCAACGGCCGTACCGTGCTGAAAACACCGGTTCTCGTTAGATCACCGAAGTGAAGCAGCATCGGGCGTGGTTAGTACTTGGTGGGTGACCACCTCGGAAAGCCGCGTGCTGTTGGCCATCTCGGGTGCGGTATCCCCGTGGTTTGCGCACTAGATTTGCACGCTGCCTCAAATGCCGCCGTGTTCATGCGGAGTACGATCACGTTAAACATGTGGGTCCGTAAGTCCTTCCGAGAGGTTGGTGGTAGGGGAAGGAGGGTACGGTCCCTGTGGATGCCTCCCCCACTGGGTTCTGGTCTAAATTGGGTGGCACTTCCCGGCCGTCCATACAGTTACCTTACACCTTTCTGGTAGGTCGGACGGTCTGGGTCTCAACAACAACAACACTGGTGCTGATTAGATTTTGGTATGATTCGGAAAAAAAATAATCTGCCTTTTTTTGCAATATGGCCCGCAAAAATCGTCAAAATCTAAAATAAAAAACTACGTATGCTCAAATATACCCATGAAATGCTTGTTTAATACGTAATTTTTAACAAAGAAAAGAATAAGATCAACCCCATTACACTAGGACTAGTCGTTCTCGAAATATTTTAGTTTTTTCGTATTTTCTCTACGCCACCTTTGAAAATAAGTCCAGTTATCAAATGAGAACGAAAATTGAATTAAAAGTGAATTAAATGTAATTACAATAAAGAGAACGTGAATATAAGTCTGCAGGGAAAGTCATGTGCTGCCCACATCAGATTTTTTTTTATATCGTTTGAAAAACAAAATATTGTAACATTGTCGTCTCTTTTTAAAACATATTGCACCTCATGGAAAGTATAGACTTTTCTAAACATTGGTGTGGAAAAACGGAAATCGCCAGAATTCTGTATCGATTTTTCTCGTAATCTTTATATTGCTATTCTTGTTTGCTGAAAATTTATTATATTAATATTTCAATTTGAGTATGAAATTAAAATTTTACGAGTAATTTTTTCCTTTGTCAATTGTGAATTGGTTAAAAATGTAATCGGAATTCTAGTGGGAGCCCGAAGTCCTGCATATTCATAAATGTTTTCTAAAAGAAACGAACATCCGCTATTGCAGAAATCATTCCGCGAATCTCCCAGGAAGTTCGATAACAGCAGTTCAGGAAATACTGCGTTTTAGACTATTTTGAATAAAACTTCAAGTCAACGTATGAGACAGTGTGGAAAAGGAACGTTTCAAATTTGTGTTTGATGAAAGCCAGGACCGTCGCTGCAATGTGGGTAGCCCGTGATCCAAAATTTTACTGTATTAGAAAATGATAAGGGTGATGGGGTAGTTTATATTATTAAAAGAATCTGATGTGGGCAGCACATGACTTTCCTTATGTAATGCAAAGAATTTACTACTTTTACAGTAAAAAAAAATAGATTATTTTTCTAGTAGTTATTTATATTATTTCCAAGATATTGAATTTTTGTCAATGAGTCGTCATTTTCCATGTCGTCATCATCAATGAGTCGTCATTGATTTAGCGCCATTTTTATCCATTTGGCGAGTTTTTCGCTAATTTAGCAACATTTAAAAAAATCGCCAAGTTGGCGATATTCCACCAAATTCGTCGCCAAAATCTCGCTAAGCGTTATTGACGGAGAAATAAGTTATTCTTATAGCTATAGCAGATAAATGACTATTGGCGTTTAAATATAAAAGTATTACTCAAAGTATCTTTCTTCATGAATGGAACGAGCTAGATCCACGAGAATGATGTCACCCAATTTATCGCATGGTATTACATATGTAAAGTAAACAAGTTTCTTAATAGGAAATATTTTATTTTTATTTTATATGACTTTTTGATAATTTTTTTGAAAAATGTGCAATATCTCGAGAACGGTTCATGTTAGCGTTCTAAAATTTGTTAATCGTTTTCTAATGAAAATTTACATAAGAAATGTCTATTTGCGTAACTTTATTTAAAGTTTTGATTTTTTGACGATTTTTTCAAAATTTCACTCGAAAATTTAGGGGGGTTCTGAACATTCGATTGCGTATAAAAACAATAGGCTTCCAGTGTTTACGGATTGTGATTTTTGTACCAAATGTCGTTCGAATCGGTCCATTTGTTCGTCAGTTATCGTCTCCACAGACTCACTGACACTCACACGCACGCACACGCATACACATACTTTCACACACACACACACACACACACACACAGACATCACTTCAAAAATGTTTGATTCGTGATCAGGCATGCTTCAAACGTGCTCTCTCGTCGAAAACTCGAATTCGAATTTTCGACCCTGTCACAATACTTTCCTTATACATTATGTATATAAGGAAAGTAACAGGTGATTCACATTAGAACATTGATTTAAATCATGCTAAATAATTTTGAACGTGATGTTTAGTAATGACTGTATTATCATAATACACAATGTATTAAAGTAACACGTCAATTCGAACACTTGTTATTATATAGATTTATCTCTATGGAGGGGGGGGGGGAGAGAACTAAGCTACAGTTGCCACTGCTAACAGATTGTAAAATTTTTCTGTAAAAGTTCTATGTCAACAAATGATTTAAAATATTGCATGATGGTTCAAGTTCGGAATACTGTTCCACGTTTCCTCTCCTATTACTTTCCTTATATACATAATGTATAAGGAAAGTATTGTGACGGGGTCGAAAATTCGAATTCGAGTTTTCGACAGGAGAGCACGTTTCAAGCATCCCTGATCACGAATGAAACATTTTTGAAGTGATGTCTGTGTGTGTGTGTGTGTGTGTGTGTGTGTGTGTGTGTGAAAGTATGTGTGTGTGTGTGAAAGTATGTGTATGTATGTGTGTGTGTGTGTCAGTGAGTCTGTGGAGACGATAACTGACGAACGAATGGACCGATTCGAACGACATTTGGTACAAAAATCACAATCCGTAAACACTGGAAGCCTATTATTTTTATACGCAATCGAATGTTCAGAACCCCCAAAATTTTCAAGTGAAATTTTGAAAAAATTGTCAAAAAATCAAAACCGCTAATAAAGTTACGAAACTAGACATTTCTTATGTAATTTTTCATTAGAAAACGATTGACATAAATTTTAGAACGCTAACATGAACCGTTCTGGAGATATTGCACATTTCTCAAAAAAATTATCAAAAGTTATATAAAATAAAAAAAAATTCCAATTGAGAAACACGTTCACTTTTCATATGTAATACCATGCGATAAATTGGGTGACATCATTTTCGTGGATCTAGCTCGTTCTATTCATGAAGAAAGATACTTTGAGTAATACTTTTGTATTTGAACGCCAATAGTCATTTATCTGCTGTAAGAATAACTTATTTCTTCGTCCGCTTGGCGATATTTTGGGGACGAATTTGGCGGAATGTCGCCAACTTGGCGAATTTTTGAAATGTTGCCAAATTAACGAAAATGTCGCCAAATAGATAAAAATGACGCCAAATCAATGAAAATGAAGACTAATTGTCGAAAATTCAATATCTTCGAAGGAATATACTATAAAAATAAACTATTTTTTTACAGTAAAAGTAGTAAATTCATTACATTATATAAGGAAAGTCATGTGTTACCCACATCAGATTTTTTTGATTAAAATCATATTTAAATATATATTTTTTCATGAAATTTTGAAGTGATTCTTTTTAGCAAATCAGCATATTACAGTGTCTGGTCTTGGATGCTTTTTGTTTGAATTCGTACATCGTACGAAACTCGAACCAATGGTACCTCCTACGAGACTCGAACCAGTCTTGTCTCCTACAAAACTCGAACGAATCATACATCCCATGAGACTTGCACCAATCGTACCGCATACGAAACACGAGCCAATTTTGTTTTCTAGAAAATTCGAACCAATCGTACGTTACTTCGGCTGTGAAGTTAATTTTGTAGTTAATTTTGAAGAATAATGAAGAATTTTGAAGTTAATTTTGAAATTAATTTTGTATATCTCCAAATCTTACTTTAACGAAAAACATTTATTGGTTTTGAAATATGGATGTGCACCGAAATCGCATGTAGGGGAACGAGGAGCAGAATCCGTATCGAAATAGAGAGCGAATTTCTTTTAGCGTTTCGTTAACTTGAATGCTTTCTAAGCATTCGCGAATATTATAGTCCACTTCTACTATAAAGTAATCAGCTGTATTGTTCCTGTTTACGCCTATTACTGATTTGGAAAAGGCAGCAATGAATTTAAAGTATACAAAAGATGCTTTCTTTCTCTGGAGTCAAAGAACAAGAATGAGTTCGAAGTGATTCAGATTTTCGAACTTTTTCTTGTGTACCGAGAACAAGCACAACCACGAATCCAGAGAATACGTACTTAACGGTGTGTTTGTTTCTTTTAAAATCTTGATGGAAACACAGATGTTTGAAAGTTTTGGGAAAAAAGCAGGCACTGAAGCCCTCGCGTATAAATAAATTTAGACACCATGAAAATTCCTAAAGAAAATCTTTTTACAGAATACTTTTCGCTTAATTACAACCCTCCCCCATACTCTTTTTTCCTTATATATATTTTTTTTATTATACTCGATCATAAATATATAAAGTACTAGTGGGTAGCCATGAAAAATCATGGAGAAACTTTTATGTGTTATATCCCAAGGAGTTTAAATATATTGAAATCACACATTAGAAAACATTCAGACGGTATTAGAGTATTATAGCATCTGGTTGCTAATTCCTCCTCGATGGTTTCTTCCTCTCTGAGAAAAGGGAGTGAAATATCTCGTGAACGGTTTATGTCATTCTTTTTCTAATGAAAAATTACATCTGAAATTACTGATATCTTTACTTTCCCTGCAATACATGGTAATGTATAGGGAAAGTATTGGAATCATGTCGAAAATCGCAACTCGAGTTTTCGACGGATCTACACGTTTCAAGACCTCTAGAATACGAAAAACCATTTTTAGCGTGACGTCTGTGTGTGTGTCTGTGTAGATTTTGTATCCACTCTAACTAAAAAACTAATTAACCGAATTTCACAAAATTTGGTTGGTAAGTCACTTGTGAGCGAGTCTGGTGCTGATTAGTTTTGGGTACGACTTGGGATAAATGAACCCGCCTGTTTTTGCGAAATGGCCCGCAAAAACTTGTATCCACTCTAACTGAAAAACTAATGGACCGAATTTCACAAAATTCGGTAGATGAGTCACTTGTAGGATACCCTGGTGCTGATTAGATTTTGGTATGATTCGGAAAAAAATAACCTGCCTTTTTTTGCAAAATGGACCGCAAAAATCGTCAAAATCTAAAATAAAGAACTAGGTATACTCAAATATATCCATAAAATGCTCGTTTAATACGTAATTTTTAACGACAAAAAGAATAAGACTGACCCCATTACACTAGGACTAGCCGTTCTCGAGATATTTTAGTTTTTCGTACTTTCCCTACGCCACCTTTGAAAATAAGCCCGGTTACCGAATGAGAACGAAAATTGAATTAAAAGTGAAATAAATTTAATTAAAATAAAGAAAACATTAATATAAGTCTGCAGGAAAAGTCATGTGCTGCTCATATCAGATTTTTTTATTGTTCTTGAAGGTTCTGATTTTTAATGACTTTCTTCAAAAATTTATTCAAAAATGGATGGTCTTTCGATCTTTCGAATGCGTTTAAAATTAAAAAATCTGATGTGGGAAGCACATGGCTTTCGCTGCGGACTTATATCCACGTTCTCTTTATTTTAATTAAATTTAATTCACTTTTAATTCAATTTTCGTTCTCATTTAGTAACTGGACTTATTTTCAAAGGTGGCGTAGAGAAAATAAGAAAAACTGAAATATCTCGAGAACGGCTAGTCCAAATGTAATAGGGTTGGTCTTATTCTTTTCTTCGTTAATAATTACGTATAAAACAAGCATTTAATGGATATATTTGAGCATACATAGTTTTTTATTTTTGATTTTGACGATTTTTGCGGGCCATTTTGCAAAAAAAGGCAGGTTATTTTTTTTTTTAAATCATACCAAAATCTAATCAGCACCAAGGTAATCCACAACCGACTTATCTACCGAATTTTGTGAAATTCGGTCCATTAGTTTTTCAGCTAAAGTGGATACAGGCAAGTTTGCGGGTCATTTCGCAAAAAAGTTGGGGGTTTTGTATCCCGAATCGTACCAAAAACTAATCAGCAGCAGGGTCACACCCAAGTGACTACCTACCAAATTTTATGAAAAGTTGGTCCACTAGTTTTTGAGTTACAGTGGATACATACATTGCACAGACAGACAGACACACACATAGACGTCACGCTAAAAATAGTTTTTCGTATTCTAGAGGTCTCGAAACGTGTAGATCCGTCGAAAAGTCGAGTTGCGATTTTCGACATGATTCGAATACTTTCCCTATACATTACCATGTATTGCAGAGAAAGTAAAAAGGTCCAGTTTTCGCTCATTGTAATAATCCTACCGATATTTTTCGAAACACTTAATTCGTTCGTGAGATGTTTCACCCACAGACTGACTAACACACACACATAGACATCACCTCAAAAACGTTCACTTTCCTTTCAGGGATGCTTAAAACGAGCTCTTCCGAGTTCAAATTCGAATTTCCGACCCCACCATAACGGGTTCATTTGCATGTTATACTACGTATGTAGTGGATTTAACAATAATATGATTTAATAAATTATCTTATTTATTAAATTATCTTAATTATTATCCAAATGACAAAATAAGTTGTTGCATATCTGTTGATAAAAGCGCCAGATTGATATTTTGACTCAAAAGGATCTGCATAGAATAAGCTAATATTTAAAAAAACACCCCACGTACGGCGTTCGCATGTACACGTCTATACAGCTCTGATTATACTTAATTTATAGTCTTAAATTATAGACAATTACCAGAACTCTGAAAAAATAAAATCCAACGTGAAAACATTGTTTAAGGAGCTATCGAGGTCTGACCTTGTATATTTCGCGCTTGAGTTGGTGCAGTTTAATTGTGCCTCACCTTGCTCCAGAGCGTGTAAACCGAGTTTGAATAGCATTGTGTCCAATGGAGTCGTTCAGAATATGTATAGGGAACATATTGTAATGGTCTAAAGTATCAGACTCTATTTTTCGATGGTTGTACATATTTGGAACATCCTTTAATACCAATTCAGTATTTTAATGTATATGTGTGTATCTTATCAGACATAAAGAACATTCATAGTTATACACAATTTTACTTTCCCTGAAATACATGTATAAGGAAAGTATTGGAATCATGCCGAAAATTGTAACTCGAGTTTTCGACGGATCTACGCGTTTCCAGACCTCTAGAATACGAAAAAACTATTTTTAGCGTGACGTCTGTGTGTCTGTCTGTCTGTTCAGATTTTTTATCCACTCTAAAATACTAATTGACCGAATTTCGTAAAATTTGGTAGGTAAATCACTTGTGGGCGAATCTGGTGCTGATTAGTTTTTGGTACGATTCGAGATTAAAAAAAAAACCTCCTTTTTTTGCGAAATGGCCCGCAAAAGCCTGTATCCAGTCTAGCTGAAAAACTAATGAACCGAATTTTACAAATTTCGGTAGACAGGTCTTTTGTGGGTTACCCTGGTGCTGATTAGATTTTGGTACGATTCGGGAAAAAATAACCTGCCTTTTTTTGCAAAATGGCCTTCAAAAATCATCAAAATCTAAAATAAAGAACTACGTATGCTCAAATATATCCATTAACTGCTTGTTTTATACGTAATTTTAAATGATGAAAGGAATAAGACCAACTCCATTGCACTAGAACTAGCCGTTCTAGTGATATTTTAATTTTTTCGTATTTTCTCCACGCCACCTTTGAAAGTAAGTCCAGTTACCAAATGAGAACGGAAATTGAACTAAAAGTGAATTAAATTTAGTTAAAATAAAGATAACGTGGATATAAGACTGCAGGGAAAGTCATGTGCTGCCCCCATTAGATTTTTATAATTGTACACAATTAATACACAATGTACGCATTTATTGTACACAATAAACAATGTTCGCAATAATTGTACAGTTTTTAATTGTACACAATTTTTATAATTGTTCTAGTATTTAAGCCTGTCGAAGGCGGTGTAACTAACACTCACAGTGAATTAAATTGCGGCTTTTTTTAATAAGTTTTATTTTGTTTTAGAATGTATAAAGCTTGGCGTCTAAACTAGCCATCTTAATCAAATATTAACTCAGTTAGGTTTCGTCCCGTGGCAGATACTATAAGTGCACAAAGTTTCATCCTTCTAGTTCACCGAGAGAACTTTTAGATCATGTGTCAACCCATTTTGTCCGGCCTTTGGCCTCTAAAATCCGTCTCCGTTAGGTTCTGCCTCGTTATGAATACTATACGTGTACAAAAATTCAGTCCTTTAGGTTACCGGGAGGGGTTTTGTGAAGAGTCTGGGAATTTTTTCCGAGCTCCCAACGCCAATTCATTTTTTTCGACACGGGAGAGAAATAAAAAATCTGATGTGGGCAGCACATGACTTTCCCTGCAGACTTATATTAACGTTCTCTTATTTTTAACTAAATTTATTTCACTTTTAATTCAATTTTCGTTCTCATGCGGTAACCGGGCTTATTTTCAAAGGTGGCGTAGGGAAGGTACGAAAAACTAAAATATCTCGAGAACGGCTAGTCCTAGTGTAATGGGGTTGGTCTTATTCTTTTCGTCGTTAAAAATTACGTATTAAACCAGCATTTAATAGATATGTTTGAGTATACCCAGTTTTTTATTTTAGATTTTGGCAATTTTTGCGGGCCATTTTGCAAAAAAAGGCAGGTTATTTTTTTCCGAATCGTACCAAAATCTAATCAGCACCAGGGTGGCCTATACGTGACTCATCTACCGAATTTTGTGAAATTCTGTCCATTAGTTTTTCAGCTACAGTGGATACAAGCTTTTGCGGGCCATTTCACAAAAAAGGCGGGTTCTTTTATTCCGAATCGTACCCAAAACTAATCAGCACCAGCCCCGCCCACAAGTGACTTACCTAAAAAATTTTGTGAAATTCGGTCCATTAGTTTTTTAGTTAGAGTGGATACAAAATCTGCACAGACAGACAGACACACAGACAGACACACAGACACACACACAGACGTCACGCTAAAAATAGTTTTTTCGTATTCTAGAGGTCTCGAAACGTGTAGATCCGTCGAAAACTCGAGTTGTGATTTTCGACATGATTCCAATACTTTCCCTATACATTACCATGTATTGCAGGGAAAGTAAAAATGTAGCTCTTTTGGGTTCTCTAACATGATCGATACTATCTATATTTGTGCTGTCCTAATGACCTAGTGGTCAATGGCTTGGTATTTGTTAAATATTTGTTCTAAAATTCAGCCTCCTAGAAAGCCTTGTTATGAAGAAACTGGAAAGAGTTATCAAAAGCCCCTTCTCGCCACGGTTGTTCCACGTAATAAAATTTTATGGGAAAATTGTAAATGCAAATATTAAATATAAATTATTATTTATAAAAATGAGCTGTTTAATATTATTGACTATCACCGGCGCGATTGCACGGAATTATTTTCGATGCATTCAAATAAATATCAGTACAGATTAAATTTTCGGTACGTTGCTACAAAATATTTTCGTTATTTTCTATATTCCAACAGAAAATGTTCAAAAAATTTTTAACAGCATTTCTCGGTGTCATCAAATTGCATTTTAGTTTTAAAACCATAAATAATCTGATATTAAAAAATAAAAAAAATATTTTTATATATTTAATTGTAGCATTCATATCCCATACATTTAGAATCTTTTAACATCTTTTTTAATCACAGATGTATTTTTAACAAGAAAGATCAATCATGCATAAAGCATTGATTATGAAACACTTTCCAACTTCAATGCAATTTTATACAAACATCTCTAAAATACGATACATTCCTCGGTAATATTTTTAAAATTATCACTATACTACATTAATTTATTATATTTGAAAACTTCATCGAAAAAAATGAACTTCATTCAAATGACGGCATTGAAATAAAAATTGCCTGGTTTAAACATTTCTAAAATGCGATACATTCCTCGGTGATATTTTTAAAATTATCATAACACTACAATAATTTATTATATTTGAAAACTTCATCGAAAACAAATGAACTTTATTCAAATGACGTCATAGAAATATAAATCGCCTCTATATAAAAGCAGCATTTCATTCATAATCATTTTTCCAATCGTTTCATTCATCACAATACCATAATAATTTATTTTATTTAAAAATTTGAAAAATTGTTATCTACTATATGTATTTTAAAATGTGAAAGCTTTCTCATATATAAAATAATTAAACTCTTTGAAAGATATTTATTATATATCTCCTTTTTCTGTCCGGAGGATTAACGAGAGTCAGAATTTAATTGAATTTGTTTTTCTCCCTATATTAAATAATTTTTATTTAAAAAACTACCTAACTTATTTTACTGAAATTTTTTTTATATATTTTATGAGGTAATTTGAATATTTCCTAAAATTTTCGAAGCAATTTGTGAATTTTAAATTCGCTTGAAAAATGTTTGAAACATTAGATCCCATAGGGTTCAATGTATTTCATTTTTTCAACCCGGGTTAAAAAAAAAACTAATTGGGTGATATTATTCATTTATATTCCCATTGGTCCCACAGACCGTCTGAAAAATATACTAAAATTTCATTTTGATAAAGCCATTTTTACGGCAGTTATCGTGCTAACGGACAGACAGACAGAATGAGCAAAGTCATAAACACTTTCAAATATGTTGTAAAGTGTTAAAAATCGGAAGAAACTCAGTTTCGATTTGCTTGGAAATCGAAACTTCCTCCATGCAATGAACTAAAGTCCGATCCAGGACAGGATTTGATTGACATCTCCACTAATGAGTTAAGGAGACGATTAATTAATCGAATTAACACTTGTCTGTACTCGTTGATTCGATTTGTGCAGAGGGAAAACATTGAGTTTCAGAAAAATCAGAATCAATCAAATTACATGTTTTGAATTCAATGCAAATAACATTGTAGTATGGCATTATTTATTGATAGGTGCATTTGATGGCTATGGAAACGATGGTTTTCATAGTAAAGAGATTCAGCTTAATCCAATTAAATGACGAACATTTAAATACATTGACACGAAAAACAGAATTATATATTAAATTTTAGGAAGCTATTGATTGAAACTAAAACATCGATTTTATATAAATTATTGAAACAGTTTAATATATGGACTGTACTGTGTAGCTGACAGGTTTGGAAATTAACAGATGTTAATTAACAAATTATATTTGCAGGAAATATAAGTTGATTTGGTACATTAAAGTAATTATACATTTACTTTTAAATTAAAGAGAATCAAAATAGGTTTAACAAATCATTTAATAAAACTCCTTTCCTCGACATACATAAAATTACAAAGCCAAAGCGCTTTCGGGCATCACCATGCCCTTTATCTAGATGATATGCTTATATATGCTGTTTGTTGTTGAACATATGCGTGAAACATGTATCCACCTAATCAGAAAGTTACCCATGTCAGGTATATGCAATTATGTAACGAAGAAAAAAAAAAACTCTTACATAATTTGAATCTCTGGAATCTAGGGTAACTTCTTGCTTGAATTCCCTCGGAATTCTACAGAGTGTAGGACAATTTTCGTGTCGTGATGTCTGCGTTGTACTCTCGTTCACTAAACAAACAAACAACAACCACAACAAATCTGATGTGGGCAGCACATGACTTTCCCTGCAGACATATTCACGTTCTCTTTATTTTAATACACTTTTAATTCAATTTTCGTTCTCATTTGCTAACTGGACTTATTTTCACAGGTGGCGTAGAGAAAATACTAAAATATCTCGAGAATGGCTAGTCCTAGTGTAACGGGATTGGTCTTATTCTTTTTTTTTTGTTAAAATTTACGTATAAAACAAGCATTTAATGGATATATTTGAACATACATAGTTTTTAATTTTTGATTTTGACGATTTTTGCGGTCCATTTCGCAAAAAAAGGCGGGTTCTCTTATCACGAATCGTACCCAAAACAAATCAGCACCAGATTCGCTCACGAGTGACTTACCTACCAAATTTTATGAAATTCGGTCAATTAGTTTTTTCGTTAGAGTGGATACAAAATTTTCACAGACCCACACACACAGAGACGTCACGCTAAAAATGGTTTTTTCGTATTCTAGAGGTCTCGAAACGTGTAGATCCGTCGAAAACTCGAGTTGTGATTTTCGGTGTGATTCCAATACTTTCCCTATACAGTACCATGTATTGCAGGGAAAGTAAAAACGTATTCTTAAGCAGTATAAACTCGATCATCTGTATAAATCAAACGCCAGGTCAGATCCCCGGTACGAATAACTAAAGGTTCAAACCGTTCCAAGGGGTTGAAATTCGGACCTCATTTTTAACTCAGTGGTCATTACAGAAGTTTGAAAATTCACAGCTTATAGCAAATTTGGCTGCTAATGCAGTATGTACCTACTCTGTGTTGATGAGTTCTGAAAACAAAATTGGTCCATCGACGTTAATTATACTTATTTTCAGTAGTCTAGTTTGGGGGGGGGGGGGTGCTAGGAACCAACATCCATATGCTCTATTGGATCCTCATTGATTTAAATATTTAGATCGTAACCTCCGCCACGTTCTTTTTCCCCACCCACCCACTTTTTTAAGACTTTTACAACATAGTTGAAAAATGTTTTAGTTTAGTCATGCTGACTATCCGTCTGTCTGTCTGTCCGTTCGATAACTGCTGTAAAAATGACTTTATCAAAATGAAATTTTAGTATGTTTTTGAGACGGTCTGTGGGACATACGGGAATGTGAATGAATAATATCACCCAATTAATTTTAGAGTGAACACGGTTTGAAAAAATGAAATATATTGAACCCTATGGGACCTAATTTTTCAAATATTTTTTAAGCGAAATTAAAATTCACAAATTGCTTCGAAAATTTTTGGTAATATTGAAATTATCCCATAAAATATATAAAAGAAATTTCAGCAAAATATATTCGGCAGTTTTTTAAATAAAAATTAAAATAATAATTACACCCATATAATATGGAGAGATCACGTGAGCCACTTCAAAATAAAATATGGCATCTGTATTTTTTTCCAGAGTAAAATTCGGGATTTTTATATATATTTAGATTTAGTGTTGCATCCGTCCTAAAACCGCTTTATTTTTTTTTTCTGTGCATCTATATTCTGCGCCAACGCAATTACAATATTTTTACTTTCCTTATATACATAATGTATAAGGAAAGTATTGTGACGGGGTCGAAAATTCGAATTCGAGTTTTCGACGGGAGAGCACTTTTCAAGCATCCCTGATCACGAATCAAACATTTTTGAGGTGATGTCTGTGTGTATGAAAGTATGTGTGTGTGTGTCAGTGAGTCTGTGGAGACGATATCTCACGAACAAGTAGAGCGATTCAAATGAAATTTGGTACAAAAATCACAATCCGTGAATACTGGAAGCTTATTGTTTTTAACCGTAATCGATTGTTCAGAACCCCCTAAATTTTCGAGTGAAATTTTGAAAAAATCACTAAAAAATCAAAACCTTTGATAAAGTTACGCAAATAGCTATTTCTTATGTAATTTTTCCGTAGAAAACAATTGACATAAACTTTAGAACTGTAGCATGAACCGTTCTCGAAATATTGCACATTTTAAAAATAAATTTATCAAAAAATCTCATAAATTAAAAAATATATATTAACTCTTGAGAAACATGCTCACTTTTTATATGTAATATCATGCGATATATTGGATGACATCATTCTCGTGGATCTACGCAAAGATACTTTGAGTAGTACTTTTGTATTTAATCGCCAATAGTCATTTATCTGCTATAAGAATAACTTATTTCTCCGTCCATAACGCTTGGTGAGATTTTGGCGGAATGTCGCCAATTTGGCAGTAAATCAGTGAAACTAAATCAATGAAAATGACGACTAATTGACGAAAATTCAATATCTTGGGAAGAATATAAATATCAATTATAAAAAAAACACATTTTTTTATTGTAAAAGTAGTAATTTCATTGCATTATATAAGAAAGTCGTGTGTTGCCCGCATCAGATTTTTTAGTATAAATGATCATCAAACTTTGATTATTTCTACAACGAAGCCTAATTTTAACATATGCAGGATGTAAACACATCAAGCTTGATGAGTTGTATAAGAATTGCTGAATTTGTAACGCAAAATTATTTAGCTTTGGAGTCTGGAATATAGTTTATATGAATGAAATATTCATTGATTTTACATGGAGTACCAGACGATTTTATAGCATTGCCTTTTTCGGTGAAGTTTTAAGCATGGAGTTAGAAAGTACTTTTACCGCCGTGGTTTTAAGTTTCCAAGTAAAATAAATTGTTTTAATACTGTAATAATTTATGAGAATGTAGACAAGTGATTGTAAGATGAGTTGTATAAGAATTGCTGAATTTTTTTCACGCAAAATTATTTAACTCTGGAGTCTAAAATAAAAGTGTACGAACGAAATATTCAGTGCTTTTACATAGAGAACCAGACGATTTATATTTCGATGACGTCATTTGAATAAAGTTCATTTTTTTTATGAAGTTTTAATTTTTCAAGTAAAATAAATTATTGTAGTTCTGTGATAATTAAAAAAAATATCACCGCTGAATGTATCGCATTTTAGAGATGCGAAACATTCAGCGGATTGCATTTCAGTTGGAAAGTGTTTCATAATCAATGCTTTATGCGAGATTGATATTTTTTGTTGGATAATATACTTGTCTGTTCCTTACAAAATTTATTGATGTAAGATGTAAATTTCGGCGGATTCTTCAGAGCTTTGCTTGGCAGTATGACCATTTCCCGCGCTTATCTAATTAAAATACCCATCCCCGTTTGCTGAATCCTATGTTTACACTCCCATCATACGGTGATAATAATAGCAATCAAGCGGTTTGATCGATTAAGGAAGTCGGATCCCGGCTGAACGTCATTCAGCTGTGCCGAGAAGCTCTGCTGACTAAATACAGCCTGCTGTTTACGAGAAGAGCGCTTATATTACTATCGAGTTGTCAAAATCATATGACAGGCATTCGTGTATACTCGAGACGGATGGTGATCATTGTCACATGTTTGCCACCATCAGTCAATCGAACTGTTCGAATATTCGGAGCGAGATTTCCACGAACTTACAAAGGAGAACGTTTCTAAATAACGTCTTGTCAATAGTTTGTAATAATATTATAACTCGTAATGATATCTGTGCGGGAGCGTTCCACTCGGCTTTTTCAATATTCATATATACATTGGCGTACCCCTCACCAATCGATATAAAGCTTACAAATAAAACTTGTAAAAGAAAATTTATAAAAAAGAAATTAATTATTAAAAGAAAAAATATAAAAAACTATATAAAACTTACACGAAAAAAATATACAAATAGAAAAAAAAAATAATTTTCCTAGGCGTACCCCCACGTATCGACTCGCGTACCCCATATGCACATACCCAATGTACACGTACCCCATGTAAAGCGTACCCCATGTACTCATACCCAATGTTCACGTATTCCATGTAAAACGTACCCCATACACACATACCCAATGTGCACGTACCCCATGTACACATACCCAATGTACACGTGCCCCAAGTAAAACGTAACCCATGTACACATACCCAATGTACACGTACCCCATGTAAAACGTCCCACTTTGGAGACGACTGGTCTAGATTCTATTATTATTTTTTTTTCATTTCACAGAACTCGTACTCTGCTTCAAGATATTTCAAAATCAATCCAGTGACAATCCAAATTTTTAAAACGGTTGTTTTGGGGCACTGAAAAGTTTTTCTTTCTACATTTGATACAACACACTGAAACATTTGGGGCAGAACTTTGTCTGCCTTGCTTTTCTGGTGTAACTCTGCCCAATGTCAAAAGGCCTAGCGGGTCTTTCATGTCCATAGAAGCTATTTTTTTTTTTAACCAAAATTTTAGCAATGAATGTTTATCACACATGAATGTATAACAGAAGAAATAATAAACAAGTTCTACTTAATTAAACACTGAAGAAAATACGCTGCTATTTTAACTTTGATCAGAACGAAAACACATGATCGATAGGGTTCAATCAGTGCAACCTCAATCTAATGTCCAGTGCTACCATGTAATGAATTTTCCCATTGCTACAAAGTGAGGCCTACACATACATGTTCCAACAGTGAGCGTGGTAAGAAATACTTATAGTGCTATGTAAAGGGTGTTTAAAATGAACGGAAAGGGTTAAACATGTCGCATGTGTGGGTGTGCAAAGTTAAGTAAAAAGTTCCTTTTCAAAAATTACCTCCCATCCGTAAACCTGACTTTCATAAATTTCCAAGCCACTTGTGGACCGCCCACCCTCCTCGACCAATACTGCTAAATAATATAGATCCCCCCTAAAACAGCGTAATTATTATACAACCTCTTCTCAAAACGTAATTCTTTTTTACTCCTTTGATTGTCGTTGGATTATGTGCTGCACGCTTTCAGGTTCACATCATTGTTTTACGCATGCGCAATACGCTTTTTGGGAATTACACAAAAGAAAGGTCATACTCTAAAATGTGCCCGATTCGTTACAGCTACACTCATTTCCGTATCTGATCCGTCCTTGTAGCCCAAACAATAAACAGTTAGAATTCGGAAACTAGCACGACCTACGTATGATATACATATAAATGACCTGTTTTAAGTTTTTCTACTGGATAACCCGATGTTCGACACTAACCATTTTCCTTCACTGCTCCCCACACTTTCTAAATCTGTTTTATAAAACCTGCTCCCTGTGCCTTGGGCACTATAAGATTTTATATTCACCACCTCCTGTAACTCATATGGTTTAGTTTTTATATTTGTACATTAACTGTATATCAATCCTAATCTTTTCGATATGTATCAAAAACATCCATTGTGTATATATACTTTGATCACGCTCCATTATGTATATATACCTAATATGTATCATCCATTATATATCATCCATATCTAATATGTATCATCCATACCTAATATGTATCGTCTTTTATGTATCATCCATAAAGAATATATACCTAATCTTTTCGGTATGTATCAAAAACACCCATTATGTATATATACTTTGCATACACCCTAACCCGGATTTTTATAATTATATTTTCTCACCCTGACTTTATTCCCTGACATCCTCGGTTTCTCAACTTATACTTTGGTTTTTCATCCCCCAACTGTCATGTGTTTTTGTATATATAACTTTATATGTAATTTTGTGTATTTTTTTGTATTTCTGTGTATTTTATGTATTTCATGTTCTTCTTTTCGTTTTGTTTTAGTTGGTTATACTACATTTGTGCTTGGGTTTGTTTCCCTTCGGGGTTTTCCCCTCTTTTCTTTTTTTCCTTCTTATGTCTCTCTTGTATTGTATTGTTTTTATGTTTTGTTTTGTCGTTGCCATTCTTTTATTTGTCTTGTTGTAACTGTGTTGTGATTCAATTTTAACCTGTTTTGTAATGTTTTGGATCTAAAATAAAGTTCCCGGCCACACACTTAGCTACAGTAAACCTTCGGGTCTGTCGTGTGGTCTGGGTTTTCAACACTTCAACTAACCATTTTCTTCCGGCCACTCAACCAGCTGCTCATAATTTAGGGTGAGTCGGCTGGCCTGGGTCTTTCACTAACCATTTTCTTGCGATTTCTTTTTGTTATTAAGCATAAATCTTTCTGAACCAAGAAACATAACAACAAAATATTTCTAGGGTCGTAAACGCGGACATTCTATCCACTGTGGTACATACATGGTAATGCATAGGGGAAAGCAGTGGGACCGGGCCGAGAGTTGGAATTCTTATTTTCGACGGATTGCCAACATTATAGAATAGGAATAAAAACATTTTGGTGTGACGTCGGTTTGTGCAATATATGCAACTACTGTATATCAAAAAAGCTATTCAACGAAAAAGTTTGTACAGTTAAAGTCACTAATACGAAAATAGAATTGACCTTTTTATTGCTCCCCCCCCCCTCCCACAGCAATTTATAACAATCGTTCCCAAAATTTTGGAGACTCCATCGTATATAGCAGTATTCATGGACCATAGCGGCTATTCCATGCTGATAAACTATTCAATACCTTTAATCATAGCAGAAATCAATAGCCGAATCAATAGCAGAACTATTCAGTAGCTGAATCAATAGCAGAGCTCAATAGTCGAATCAATAGCAGAGCTATTCAATAGCAGAGCTCAATAGCAGAGAATCAATAGTCGAATTAATAGCAAAGCTATTTAATAGTTAAATCAATAGCAGAGCTCAAGAGTAGAGAATCAATAGTCGAATTAATAGCAGAGGTATTCAGTAGCAAAGCTCAATAGCAGAGAATCAATAGTCGGATTAATAGCAGAGCAATAGTCGGATTAATAGCTGAATCAATAGCAAAACTCAATAGCAGAGAGTCGGTAATCGAATTAATAACAGAGCTATTCAATAGCTGAATCAATAGCAGAGAATCAATAGTTGAATTGATAGCAGAGCTATTCAATAACTTAATCAATAGCAGAGCTCAATAGCAGAGAATCAATAGTCGAATTAATAGCAGAGCTTTTCAATAGCTTAATCAATAGCAGAGAATCAATAATCGAATTAATAGCCGAGCTATTCAATAGCAGAATGGGCTATTAAATAGCCGATCCTGCAATGACAGCAAGAAACATTTATCGAATAGCACAAGTTATCAAATTTCTATTGCAACCGACCCATTCAGTCTTACCACGTCGCCGGCTTCAAATTTCTTGATCAAATTTCATTAGGCGGGTTCTGCGAAATCCTCCTAGTCGCTGATTCGTCTGTTTCAGTAAATAAACAACATACCTTCAGACCCCCCCCCCCCCCCCATCCCTTCTAAATTTTCTCAGGAAAAAAACCCCCAGCTAGGATTTGAAGACGGACATTTAATTAATATGTAAATTCTTCGACGGCGTGCGGAGTGTATTTGGAGATTGAACTTAATCATTCCAGTGTCTCGAAGATAGATGTATGTTTTTGTAAAAAAGGGTGAATATGTGATTAAAAGGGCTTTGTGATGCGATTGGAGGAATTATCGGAAACGGAGTACTGGGAGTTAAAAAAGTGTAATTCAAGAAGTTAGTAATGTGTAGATTCTTTTTTATTGGATTTTACTTTCACTTCGATAGTTACAGGTTTATTGTGCGAACGTAGTATTGGGGTGCAATCAAAATCTGAAATTGAAATACTTGTTCGTAACAGCGTGGTCATTTGATTCTAAGCACAATTGGTTTCATAAGCAAAAAGAATATTCTAATACATGGGGGAAAAGACAGAAGAAAAGGCAAGAACGCGTCTCTCGTGAGTGACGCCTTCTTGCCTATACTGGTGTAGTTGCTCAGTCATTTTTATCTCTTGAAGGATGCTATATGTCTTCTAAATATATTTATTATTTGAATCAGCTGCTTATGCTGTTACTAATGAAGTATTTTAATTTTAGATTATTTTTGACAGCAGTTTGAGCGAACTTTCACTTTCTCGTTGTATAAAAAATAGTATTGTTTTCCCGAAAATTTTCAAATTCGAAATTTAAACAAGTTTAAAAACATCCTGAACCCACTTATGCACTTTCAAAGATGTGTGTGACTGTGTTTGTTTTGTCGAGTGTCATTTTAGAACAAATGCATTTACGGACATGCATTTTATCTGTGCATACATTATTTTGAAAATTATAATTATAAAGAATATTTAATAATTCGAGTGAGTTGAATTTTGAGATTTTCATACCTTTATTTTTTATGAAAAACAATGACATTTCCAGAAACAATAGTAGTATATATACTATCATCAAAGGCGATATATATATGGTGATATACTACCATCAATGGTGATATACATATGGTGATATACTACTATCAATGATGATATGCTACCACCAAAGGTGAATATACATGTAATATTGGCTACAATAGTCCAGTGAAGAGACTTTCAGGGTACCAAAAATCTACTTTATTATTTGACATTCCAAACAGATATAGTTACATAGTCTGGCCGAGCTCCTGATTTTCGACTAGCTTTCAAGACATCTCAATGCAGTCTGTGTCGGTTCACATAATGCACAGTTACATCGTATGGGGAGGGATATGATGACATGGGGCCCATGCTGCCTTCGCGTTCTTTATGCTTTAAAAATGTGATGGGGAAGCAGTTTCATAGGAGAAAGTTTACGCAGAGGTTAAGATTAGTGACCATATATGGTATGGTCGAGGAGAGGAAGTGCTGGTAGACTTTGTTAATATTAGTGGCGTGGGATGGAATTTAATATAATTGCAATACGTGCTGGACATGAAATAGGAATTTAAAATAGTAATTATGAAAGGAAAGGCCGTGTTATTGGGGAAAGCTTTAAATTTCTGTATCATACATATCGTGATTATACCCCCGCACACCGGATCAAAAGCGAATCAAAAGCATATATTTCGGACACAGTTGTTTGCCGATTTTTGTGACCGCTGCTTAGCGCGTTTTTGTTTTATTTATTTGTTTAAAAATTGATTTCTAAAAAAGCGATTACTAAAAATTAGCGACTACTATCTACAGGCACCGCAACTAGTACTTCTGGTATAACTAGAACTTATGTTTCATCTATAGTACTTCTATGATATGACTAATACTTCTACGTAGCTAGTACTTATGTAGTGTGACTTGTACTTATACCACAGCTAGTACTTCTATGGTATGAGACAGTAAAAAAAAATGATAAAATGAAAACTCCCAGTGAATAAAATCATTTATAAGAAATCAACACATACTGTTATCGAGATATACCCTTTTTTTAACCGAATGGCTAAAAAATCAATTAAAAAATTATGTTTACCAAAATCTATCAAATGTACTGTACGCAATTTTTCACGAGAAATGTGTTGAGGTCGTAACATTTCAAATAAACTCGGGAAGTTCTCCATTCGAACGAGATCCCAGGATTTATACAGAGACATTTAATTAATATGTAAATTCTTCGACTGCGTGCACAGTGTATTAGGGGGTCGGACTTAATCATTCCGCGTCTTAAATGTGGATGTTTTTGGGAGAAAAAAGGGAATTTGATTTAAAGGGCTTTTAGATTCTAGTGAAGTGTTGAAAACAAAATATTGTGTGTGGTAAGAGTTGAAGTGTGGTTAAGAAAGTTCATCAAGGTTAGGTTTTCAACCATTTAACTTTCCGTACAATTGTGGAAAATCTGATGTAGACAGCATATGACTTTCACCACAGACTCACATTCACTTTACCTTATTTCTCAATAATTCATCAAATTGAGTTTAATTGCGCAAAATAAAATATGCATAATTATTTGAAATTACACTGAATTTGCACTTTTAATACAGTTTCCTTTTTCATTTGTTAACTAGACATATTTTCAAAAGTGGCGTAGCGAAAATGCGAAAAAATTAAAATATCTCGAGAACGGCTAGTCCTTGGGATTGGTCTTATTCTTTCCATCTTCAAAAATTACGTATAAAACAAGCATTTAATTGATATATTTAAGCATGCGTAGTCTTTTACTTTAGACTTTGACACGATTTTTCTATAAAAAAAAAGACAGGTTCCATTTTCCCGAATCGTACCAAAATCTTATCAGTACCAGGCTAACCCACAAATCACTTATCCACCGAATTTTATGAAATGTGACAACTTAGTTTTTTACCTGAAAACACCGGTTCTCGTTAGATCACCGAAGTCAAGCAGCATCGGGCGCGGTTAGTACTTGGAACACCGCGTGCTGTTGGCAAATTTCGGGCGCGGTAGCCTGGTGGTTTGCGCGCTAGATTTGCACGCTGCCACAACTGCCACCGTGTTCATGCGGAGTACGATCACGTTAAGCATGTGGGTTCGTAAGTCCTTCCGAGAGGTTGGTGGTAGGGGAAGGAGGGTACGGTCCCTGTGGATGCCTCCCCACTGGGTTCCAGTCTAAATTGGGTGGCACTTCCCGGCCATCCAAACGGTTACCTTACACCTTTCTAGTAGGTCGGACGGTCTGGGTCTCAACAACAACAACTTAGTTTTTTACCTGATTGGATACAGACAATTTTAGCGGGTCATTTCGCAAAAAAAAGGTAGGTTCTTTTATCCCGAATCGTACCAAAATCTAATCAGCGCCAGGGTCACCCACAAGTGACTTACCGATAACATTTTATGGAATTTGGTTGATTAGTTTTTGAGATAGAGTGGATACATTCATTGCACAAACAGACAGACACACACACAAATGTCACGTTAAAAATATTTTTTTCGTATTCTAGAAGTCCCAAAACGCAGATCCGTCGAAAACTTGAGTTGCAATTTTCTACATGATTCCAATGCTTTTCCTATACTTTGCCATGTATTGCAGGGAAAGTAATAAAAAGAAAGTACTGGATATTCGTGTGATTCAGTATGAAGCGAAGGAACATAATGCTAAGAGGTCTCGCTAGTTAATTATGAGAAAAAGCACGTTTTTCAGTGCCCTTCCCTACACAATAGTGGCATATCGAAAAGTAGTAAATAAATTTTAATCGCACACGAAATTGAACCAAATTGAGGATGTAAGCAGTTCAATTCAAACTATTTCATCTACCTACACCCTCATTTCATTTCTATAATTTTGTATAACATCAATTTTGTATAATAAAATTTTTATAGTACTATATTGAATTGAGTCTGCCTACTTCACCCTCCATTGAGTTCGATTTCGTGTGCGGTTAAAATTTATTTTTTATTTTTACATGAGGAGACCATGGCATATGAAGACATTAAACCATAATTCGCAAAAAATAAATAAATAAATAAATAATAATAATCCATGAAAAACGCAAAAACATAGATATAAGGTCCTTAAATAACGTAACGACGTGACGTAATGAAGAGAAAATTTGATAGATGAAAATGTTTCACGAGATGAAAAACTGTGTGCCGAGTTTCAGCTCTCTACTTGGTTCTGGGAGTCGAGAACGAGCCCTTCAAAGATGCTGAACGAAAATACAGACCAAGAAGATGTAACGTAAAGTTAAGAATGGGTGTAGGTGAAACAAAAAAAAACACATACACATTCTCTACATACTCAAATTTATTTTTTTTTCGTTTAAGTTTTATCGCCAAAACAAATAATTATTTGAAATTACGTCGAATTTTTAGTTTTACTTTATTTTTATAGCTAGAGTGGATAATATACCCAGACACACATACAGATGTCGAACCGAAAATAGTGAATTCTGGAGTGCACAGAACGCGTAAATCCGTAGACACACATACAGATGTCGAACACGACACACATACAGATATCGAAACAAAAATAGTGGATTCGAAAATAGTGGATTCTGAAGTGCACAGAACGCTTAAATCCGTAAGCACACATACAGATGTCGAACCAAAAATAGTGGATTCGAAAATAGTGGATTCTGAAGTGCACAGAACGCGTAAATCCGTAAACACACATACAGATGTCGAACCAAAAACAGTGGATTCGAAAATAGTGGATTCTGAAGTGCACAGAACGCGTAAATCCGTAGACACACATACAGATGTCGAACACGACACACATACAAATGTCGAACCAAAAATAGTGGATTCGAAAATAGTGGATTCTGGAGTGCACAGAACGCGTAAATCCGCAAACACACATACAGATGTCGAACCAAAAATAGTGGATTCGAAAATAGTGGATTCTGAAGTGCACAGAACGCGTAAATCCGTAAACACACATACAGATGTCGAACACGACACACATACAGATATCGAAACAAAAATAGTGGATTCGAAAATAGTGGATTCTGAAGTGCACAGAACGCTTAAATCCGTAAACACACATACAGATGTCGAACCAAAAATAGTGGAGTCTGGAGCGCTCAGAACGCGAAAATCCGCCAAAAACTCAAATTCCAATTTTGGACCCTACTCGAATACTTTCCCTATATCGTGTTCATGTATGTTAGGAAAAGCAGCTGATACGAAAGCGGCTGATCTGTTTATGCAGGCCAGACATTGAAATATAGTGTCAGAGTGGGTTGCATAATTTCATTTAAAAAAATTCTAATGTCATCAGCACATAATTTTCCTTACATTGTGCAATGACGTCACTTCTTTCACAGCGAAATAATCATGTAATACATGATCCACGGCACAATTTCTTGGCATTTAAGGGGACGGTGGATGATGAAATGAGCAATTACGGGTGGGACAGCGTCCATCCCAAACGAAGAACCTCCCAAAAAGACATATATTTGACATACCCTATCCCAAACAGTTCGATCCCCCTTTGCAGGCATTGCACCTGCTGCAGCAGGTGATCCATTGTCAGCGATTTCCATGGACGCCAATGCCTGCAAAGGGGGATCGAACTGTTTGGGATAGGGTATATCAAATATCTGTCTTTTGGGGAGGTTTTTCTTTTGGGATGGACGCTGTCCCACCTGTAAACAAAAGGTTAAGTGCATGTTTTTTGAAACGGAATTTTCAAAGGTTTTACATTTTTAAAATGCTCCATGCGTCTTAATTTTTGTTTGAGATGCATGAAATTTGGTAAGAAGACACCTTTCATACATTTTAATGAAACTGGGTATGCATTTTATAATTGGATTGTATTAAGGTAATTAAAAGTGAATAAGAATCTAATTAAATGATGAAAATTAAGTGTCAATGCAGAAAAATATTTTTTAAAAATTGACTTTCTAAGGGATTTAAAAATGTTGGTTAATAATATGTTTTTGAGTGATCATAATGTGAAATTACTCAAAAATGTGAACAAATGGCACGCAAGGAGCATTTTTAAATTTTCGTTAAAAAAAAATTAAATTTAAAAAAAAAAAATACAAAATTATAACAAAATTGAAAAAAAATAATGGTATTTTATATAGTAATGTTAGGAGAAATATTTATACAAATTTTCATGTTTCTAAGTCAATAAATAAATAAAAAAAATTTCAACGTCTACCGTCCCCTTAATTAACATCACGAAAATTAAAATCGAGCGAGCGCTTTTGGCAGCTTAGTAGTGTAAAAATAATCACATTGATTGATAACCGCGTGTAAAATGATTATCAAAATCCAGTTGACATTTATGAATAACTTATGTAATAAATGACTATTGTCGAATTCTTGGGCGTCAAAATACAAAAGTGTTACGAAACAAAAGTGTTACGAAAGTTATTTTCTGTTGTGAATGGGAAAGAGTTAAATCCGCGAAAATGTAAACAGATTAGTTACACAATATTGCATTGGGAAACTGAACATATTAGAGAATACTTAGTATTTTTTTGTTAAATTTATTTGAAAAAAGTGCAATATCTCAACTATTCATGCTAATGTTCTAAAGTTTGTGTCATACGTTTTCTAATAAAAATAGGTATGAAATAATTATTTATTTAACAGCATTTAGTCTCTTGACCGTTTAATTATCTTTTAAAAAAATTAGGTATAAAATGATTATTTATTTAACAGTATTCATGACCTTTTAATTATCATTTAAAAAAATTATGTATGAAATAATGATTATTTATTTAACAGTATATTAAGACTCATAACCTTCTAATTATCTTTTTAAGAAATTAGGTATGAAATGATTATTTATTTAACAGTATTAAAACTCATGACCTTTTAATTATCTTTTTAAAAAATTATGTATGAAATAATGATTATTTATTTAACAGTATATTAAGACTCATGATCTTTTAATTATCTTTTAAAAAAATTAGGTATGAAATAATGCGATTATTTATTTAACTGTATATTAAGACTCATGACCTTTTAATTATCTTTTTAAAAAATTAGGTATGAAATGATTATTTAACAGTATTAAGACTCGTGACCTTTTAATTATCTTTCAAAAACATTATTCGAAAGATTATGGGGGAACGTCTTCCAAGCGTTCGATTATATTTAAAATCAATTGGGTTTTCGTATGCACTGATTGTAATAATCGCATAATATTAATTTCAAAACACTTCATTTGTTAGTGACATATCACGTCCACAGACTCACAGGGGCACACACTAAAATACATATACACACAGACATCATCTCAAAACCGTTCGATTCGAATTCGGAGATGCTTAAAACGTGCTCTTCTTCGAAAACTTCGAATTCCAATTTTCGACCCCATCATAATATTTTTCCTATACCTTGTACTATGTATGTAGTAAAATATAAGGGAAAGCATTAAATATCAGTTGCTAGGGGCGTTATACATTTATTCATGGCAACATAACATATGATTTATTTCTCAGAATAGTACAATGTAAGCAGATTAGTTTGAACCTTCCCCGCTGAGAAATATTTTTACTTCGAAAAGGAGGATTCTTCGCGAAGTTCCCTAGTTTCTTTTCAGCGTAGAACGACATCGATGTCAGTTTTCCACGGAATGGGGTTGACAGTGCGCAAGGGAAAATGACGGGAGGAATATGGAGAGGTTTGTGATCCAAATTTGTGTTCGGGATATTTTTACTTTCCTAGACTACCTAGTATATAAATATATATATATATATATATATGTCTGTGTGTGTAATGTGTGTAAAATATGTCTGTGTGTGTAATGTGTGTAATATATGTCTGTGTGTGTGTGTGTAATGTGTGTAATATATGTCTGTGTGTGTGTAATGTGTGTAATATATGTCTGTGTGTGTGTAATGTGTGTAATATATATGTGTGTGTGTAATATAAATGTATGTGTATGTAATATATATTTCTGTGTGTAATGTGTGTAATATATGTCTGTGTGTAATATATATGTATGTACAATATATATGTCTGTGTGTGTAATATATGTGTCTGTGTGTTGTTGTTGTTGAAACCCAGACCGTCCGACCCACCAGAAAGGTGTAAGGTAACTGTTGGAACGGTCGGGAAGTGTCACCCAATTTAGACCGGAACCCAGTGGGGGAGGCATCCACAGGGACCGTACCCTCCTTCCCCTACCACCAACCTCTCGGAAGGACTTACGGACCCACATGTTTAATGTGATCGTACTCCGCGTGAACACGGCGGCAGTTTTGGCAGTGGCTGGAATCGAACCCGGGCCTACCGGTGTAATATATATGTGTAATATAGTATATGTCTGTGTAATATATATGTCTGTGTGTAAAATGTTAGTGTGTATAATATATGTGTAATATATATGTGTGTGTTCACATTTGAGTTTTACATTGAAGTAATCAATCAATCTTAGAACAATCATTCAATCAATCTTAGAACATAAATTGACTGTTTTCGATGTGAGGTGCCTGATCGCCTATGTTTGTATTAGCTTGTATATGTTTATAAGAAAGCATAGGAGAAGCCAGTATCTCGGATATTTTTTCCCCTACATGAACCCCATGAAAATGTAAAAATCTGATGTGGGCAACACATGACTTTCCTTATATAATGTAATGAATTTACTACTTTTACAGTAAAAAAATAGGTTTTTCTTATAGTAGATACTAATATTCTTTCCAAGATATTGAATTTTCGACAAATAGTCGTCATTTTCATTGATTTAGCGTCATTTTTATCCATTTGGCGAGATTTTCGTTAATTTGGCAACATTTCAAAAAGTCGCCAAGTTGGCGACATTCCGCCAAATTTGTCGCCAATATTTCGCCAAGCGTTATGGACGAAGAAATAAGTTGTTCTTACAACAGAAAAATGACTATTGGCGTTCAAATACAAAAGTATTGCTCAAAGTATCTTTTTTCATGAATGGAACGAGCTAGATCTACGAAAATGATGTCACCCAATTTATCGCATGGTATTACATATGAAAAGTTAACATGTTTCTCAATAGGAATTTTTTTTTATTTTATATGACTTTTTAATAATTTTTTTGAAAAGTGTGCAATATCTCGAGAACGGTTCATGTTAGCGTTCTAAAATTTATGTCAATCGTTTTCTAATGAAAAATTACATACGAAATGTCTATTTGTGTAACTTTACCAGTGGTTTTGATTTTTTGACGATTTTTTCAAAATTTTATTCGAAAATTTAGGGGGGTTCTGAACATTCGATTGCATTTAAAAACAATAGGCTTCCAGTGTTTACGGATTGTGATTTTTGTACCAAATTTGGTTCGAATCGGTCCATTCGTTCGTCAGTTATCGTCTCCACAGACTCACTGACACACCCACCCACACACTTTCACACACACAGACATCACTTCAAAAATGTTTGATTCGTGATCAGGGATGCTTGAAACGTGCTCTCCCGTCGAAAACTCGATTTCGAATTTTCGACCCCGTCACAATACTTTCCTTATACATTATGTATATAAGGAAAGTAAAAAGTCTCTAGAGGTCTGCTGGACCCGAGTCTGCTCCTCTGGTTTAGATCCGATCTACAATATTTTGTCTCATACTTTGGGCTGGACGCAGACTAAATAAGATAATTATACTCATTAAAAATGAGTTAAAAATATCGTGTTTTTTTATTCATCTATTAATAGCAAAGTTTCAGAACTTCAAACAGATGTGGAACAAAACTTCAAACAGTATTCTTCAAAGGATTTAAAATGTAATCCCTTTAAAACAATTCAGCTATATATTAAAAAATCTGATGTGGGCAACACATGACTTTCCTTATATAATGTAATGAATTTACTACTTTTACAGTAAAAAAATAGGTTTTTCTTATAGTAGATACTAATATTCTCTCCAAGATATTGAATTTTCGACAATTAGTCGTCATTTTCATTGATTTAGCATCATTTTTATCCATTTGGCGAGATTTTCATTAATTTGGCAACATTTCAAAAAAGTCGCCAAGTTGGCGACATTCTGCCAAATTCGTCGCCAAAATCTCGCCAAGCGTTATGCACTAAGAAAAAAGTTATTCTTACAGCAGATAAATGACTATTGGCGTTCAAATACAAAAGTATTATGCAAAGTATATTTTTTCATGAATGGAACGAGCTAGATCCACGAGAATGATGTCACTCAATTTATCGCATGGTATTACATATGAAAAGTGAACATGTTTCTCAATAGGAATTTTTTTTTTTATGTGACTTTTTCATAATTTTTTTGAAAAATGTACAATATCTCGAGAACGGTTCATGTTAGCATTCCAAAATGTATGCCAATCGTTTTCTAATGAAAAATTACATAAGAAATGTCTATTTGCGTAACTTTATTAGCGGTTTTGATTTTTTGACGATTTTTTCAAAATTTCATTCGAAAATTTAGGGGGGTTCTGATCATTCGATTACGTATAAAAACAATAGGCTTCCAGTGTTTACGGATTGTGATTTTTGTACCAAATTTGGTTCGAATCGGTCCATTCGTTCGTCAGTTATCGTCTCCACAGACTCACTGACACACACACACACACATACTTTCACACACACACACACACACACACACACATACACACACAGACATCACTTCAAAAATGCTTGATTCGTGATCAGGGATGCTTGAAACGTGCTCTCCCGTCGAAAACTCGAATTCGAATTTTCGACCCCGTCACAATACTTTCCTTATACATTATGTATATAAGGAAAGTAAAAAAACTTGACTATAATTCTGAACAGAGAGAGGTATCGCAGATTCATAAATTTCACACTTTTCAAAAATTTTCAATTCGTTCCTTCTCCGAGACGGAAAGATCTCTGGGTTGAGTGGTTGAGTTAGAGTTACACAATAAAACGGCGGGGCGCGGTAGCCCATTGATTAGCGCGCTGGAGTTGCACTCGGTAGGCCCGGGTTCGATTCCAGCCACTGCCAAAACTGCCGCCGTGTTCATGCGGAGTACGATCACGTTAAACATATGGGTCCGAAAGTCCTTCCGAGAGGTTGGTGGTAGGGGAAAGAGGGTACGGTCCCTGTGGATGCCTCCCCCACTGGGTTCCGGTCTAAATTGGGTGGCACTTCCCGGCCATCCAAACAGTTACCTTACACCTTTCTGGTAGGTCGGACGGTCTGGGTTTCAACAACAACAATAAAACGACTAGAGTTCTGCTTTTGCCCGAATGAGCACATGAACACAACTCATGTTCAAAGAGAGGAGGAGAAAATAAACTTTGGCAAAGTAGTATATACTGGTAGTTATACTACAAATTGTAACGTATTAGTTCTTGAAATGTATTTCCATCAAAATCACGACATACTTTCAGGATAACAATACTTTTCACGGTATTAAAAAAGAAAAATATCTGATGTGAGCAACACATAACTTGCCCTACAAATAAACACATTTTGATATTTTAAAATAACAAGAACGATCAATCCTGCATAAAGCATTGAATATTAAACACCTTCCAGTTGCAATGCAATTTTATTTAAGCATCCCTAAAATGCGATACATTCAACGGTAATATTTTTTAAATTATCGCAATACTACAATAATTTATTATATTTGAAAACTTAAAACTTCATTGAAAAGAAATGAACTTTATTCAAATGACATCAGCGAAATATAAATCGTCTGGCTCTCTATGAAAATACAGTAAATATTTCATTCATACACTTTTTCCATCCCTTTCATTTATCACAATACTACAATAATTTATTTTACTTAAAAACTTAAAACCATGGAGATAAAAGTAATTTAACTATGTTTAAAACTTCATCGAAAAAGTGTATAAAATCGTCTGCGTCTCTATGTAAAATTAATTAATGTTTTATTCATATCAACTATATTGCAAACTCCAGAACTAAATAATTTTGCATTAAAAATAATTCAGCAATTCTTATACAACTTATCTTACAGCTTCATGTGTTTACGTTTTCCATAAGTGAAAATTAAACTTCGTTGTAGAAATAATCAAAGTTTGATGATCATTTAAACTCAAATATATTCTAATTTCGTTATTTCAGAATACAGATGCACAGAAATTAAGCAAAAATAAAGCGGTTTTAGGACGGATACAACATTAAATATAAATTAAAAAGAACTTTAAAAATCACGATTTTGACACAAGATGGGTGGCATTGATCGTTTAAACTCAAATATATTGTAATCGCGCTATTTCCGAATATGGATGCACAGCAATTAAGTAAAAATAAACTGGTTTTAGGGCGGATACAACACCAAATCTAAATTGAAAATAACTTTAAAATTCACGATTTTGACGCAAGATGGATGCCATATTTTATTTTGAAGTGGGTCACGTGATCTCTTCATATGATATGGGTGTCATTAATATTTTAATTTTTATTCATAAAAACTACCGTATATATTTTGCTGAATTTTTTTTATATTTTTATAGGATAATTTGAATATTTCCTAAAACTTTCAAAGCAATTTGTGAATGTTAAATTCGTTTAAAATTTTTTTTTTAAAATTAGGTCCCATAGGGTTCAATGTATTTCATTTTTTCAACCGGAGTTTAATCCAAAACTAATTGGGTGATATTATTCATTTATATTCCCATAGGTCCCAACAGACCGTCTGAACAACATACTAAAATTTCATTTTGGTAGTCATTTTTACGGCAGTTATCGTACGAACGGACAGACAGGCAGACAGAATGAATAAAGTCATAAGACAGAATGAATAAAGTCATAAACACTTTTCAATTATGTTGTAAAGTGTTAAAAATGAAAACTTTCCTATGACTCGATCATGGTGGAAATCAACAGGCGTATTGTTACCGATTAAAACAAACATACACATTTCTTTTTGTAAACCGTTGGATTCTTTCGACTGATATCACGTTCCCTTTGGCGCTAGTGAGAGTCCTAATGTCTCGGAAAGGGACATGTGGATTCCTGAATAATGGAGTCCATTTATTTCTCGTTACATGCATTCATAGTGCATCCCTCATTTGATAAATATGATCGTATTTAATTTTAATTCTTTAGTGATACTTTTCATTTTACACGAGAAACAAGCATTGTCTCGAGATCGGCGTGTATTAGCGTCTTATGTACGTATATCACTCGATTAAAATTCAAATAAAATGGCAATATGTTTAAAAAAAAATTTAGCATAATTATTTTTATTATTTATTTATATATTTCGAAAAATGAAATCAAAATATTAAAGGCATGGTTCTTTTTGCTAAAGATTGAAAGTATTTTTTCTTTTGCTAAAAATTGAAAGCATGATTCCTTTTGCTACATATTGAAGGCATGGTTCTTATTGCTAAAGGTTGAAGGCATTTTTCCTTTTGCTAAAAATTGAAAGCATGATTCCTTTTGCTACATATTGAAGGCATGGTTCTTATTGCTAAAGGTTTAAGGCATTTTTCCTTTTGCTAAAAATTGAAAGCATGATTCCTTTTGCTACATATTGAAGGCATGGTTCTTATTGCTGAAGGTTGAAGGCATTTTTCCTTTTGGTAAAAATTGAAAGCATGATTCCTTTTGCTACATATTGAAGGCATGGTTCTTATTGCTAAAGGTTGAAGGCATTTTTCCTTTTGCTAAAAATTGAAAGCATAATTCCTTTTGCTACATATTGAAGGCATGATTCCTTTTGCTACATATTGAAGGCATAATTCCTTTTGCTACATATTGAAGGCATAATTCCTTTTGCTACATATTGAAGGCATGCTTCCTTTTGCTATATATTGAATGCATGCTTCCTTTTGCTGCATATTGAAGGCATGTTTCCTTTTGCTAAAGATTGGAGGTATTATTCCTATTGTTAACCTCTTTAAAAATCAGTAGATTACGCCCATTGAAATTGCATATTTTGTTTTTCTAACCCAATTTGTTCGAGAAATATCATGCCCACTGAAAGACACACAGACGTGAAAAATGATTGATGCCCATTCAGCACTGCTACCACGTTCTATTGACACTTTAAATAAACACTACTGTGCTGGAGTGTAAAATAAATGCATCACAATTCTTTCCCTTTATATATATATATTATTTATCGTAGGAAAAGCAAAAATGTTTGAGGTCATAGCTTGTTTCCCCCCTTGTCATGCCACGAGTAAGTTCTTATAACTTTCAGAATCTAGGCTTATTCGAACCCTTCGAATGGACTTCGTGCCTGTAGACGTCCTTGGATGTCACATTTTACCGCTTACACTCTTTTTTTCCCCCGCCTTTCTCGTGCTTTTCTTCCTGAATCCCTTTTTAGACGAAGAAGGTAAGGGGAATGAGGAAGCGGAAAACTGGGCACATTTTTTTTTCTTTCATTTTATTAGCACTGCAGTTCATACACGATTGTTTTAGAGCTGTTTGGACGGACGGGCGAAAAGGAGGCTCTGGATCCAAAGGACCCGATAGGATTATCAGCACTTGCTAAGAAAGAAAAATCTGATGTGGGCAGCACATGACTTTCCCTGCAGACTTATACCGACGTTCTCTTTATTTTAATTAAATTTAATTCACTTTTAATTCAATTTTCGTTCTCATTTGATAACTGGACATCTTTTCAAAGGTGGTGTAGAGAAAATACGAAAAACAAAAATATCTCAAATATCTCGAGAACGGTTAGTCCTAGTGTAATGGGGTTGATCTTATTCTTTTCTTCGTCAAAAATTACGTATTAAACAAGTATTTAATGGATATATTGAGCATACGTAGTGTTTTATTTTAGATTTTGGTGATTTTTGCGGGCCATTTTTCAAAAAAAGGCAGGCTATTTTTTTTCCCGAATCATACCAAAATCTAATCAGCACCAGATTGTCCCACAGGTAACTTAACTACCGAATTTTGTGAAATTCAGTCCACTAGTTTTTCCGCTAAAGTGGATACAAGCTTTTGCGGGCTATTTCGCAAAAAAAGGCGGGTTCTTTTATCCCGAATCGTATCCAAAATTAATCAGCACCAGACTCGCCCACAAGTGACCTACTTACCAAATTTTATGAAATTCGGTCCATTAGTTTTTTAGTTAGAGTGGATACAAAATCTGCACAGACACACACACAGACGTCACGCTAAAAATAGTTTTTTCGTATTCTAGAAATCTCGAAACGTGTAGATCCGTCGAAAACTTGAGTTGCGATTTTCGACATGATTCCAATACTTTCCCTAAACATTACCATGTATTGCAGGGAAAGTAAAAAAGACACGTCTTCATCTACAAACTCGAATGCATTTGTTTTTCTCTATATAAATTAATTTCGGTGTTATCGCAGATTTGAAATCATTTTCTATATCTTTCATATTGCATAAAATTGGGTGTAATAGCGCAAAATGACACGCGTACTCATTTGAAATTATATACAATTTGCAGTTTTAATATTTTTATTTTACTTTCCCTACAATACATGATAATGTATAGAGAAAGTATTGGAATCGTGCCGAAAATCGGAATTCAAGTTTTCGACGGAGCTACACGCGTCAGGTATTCTGGGACATGTAAGACCTATATTTAGCGTGACGTGTGTGTGTGTGGGGGGGGGGGGGATGCGCGCGCGCTCGTGCGTGCGTACGTGTATGTGCGTGCGCGCTAAAACAATTCGAAATTTTACAAAATTGGGTAAATTAGTCACTTATGGGTTACCCTTGTGCTGATTAGATTTTGGTACGATTTCGAAACATTAAATCTGCCTTTTTCTTTTTTTTTCGAAATAGTTCACAAAAATCGTCAAAACTGAAATATAAGGCTAAATATGCTGAAACGTGCTCATTAAATAATTGTTTCATACATAATTTTTAAAGAAAATAACTGATATGAGACCAATACCCCGTTCAAGAGATTTGATTTAGGCTTTTGAAATTTTGAGGAACTGACAATATTTATCCTTGTACAGTCGTACTCACAGATCACGCATAATCAAATACCTCAACTTCTACGAATAAAATCTTAAATACCCAAAATTATTCCCATTGAATCTATGTTAAATACCCCTGCTTTAAAGAATAATCTTTACAGTACGGAAATACGGAGCGTTACGAAAAATGTAAACATGTTAGACTCTTATACCCCCGAACCTAATAGATAAAAATGTAAATAATTTTTCTTGTTTTGTACAAAAATAATTTCAATATTTTATTATTTTGAGCCTTTTTTCGAAAAAACTTTAAAATGTAGCTCAACGAGCGAGTGTTTTTTTATTTTTCTAACTTTCACTCGAAATATAGGAAATAGAGTAAACTATAAAAGATGGATATAAATAATAAACGACAAAAATATGTGCTAGAAAATTTAGTATTAAAATCTATATTTATTATTTATAAAAAAAAGCTCTTATAGTTTTGAAATAATCGTCTTATCAAGTTTAAAAAGATTGAAACTTTTCCTTTTTACTTTCCTTATATACATAATGTATAAGGAACGTATTGGGACGAGGTCGAAAATTCGAATTCGAGTTTTCGACGGGAGAGCACGTTTCAAGCATCCCTGATCACGAATCGAACATTTTTGAGGTGATGTCTGTGTGTGTGTGTGTGTGTGTGTGTGTCAGTGAGTCTGTGGAGACGATATCTCACGAACGAATGGAGCGATTCGAATGAAATTTGGTACAAAAATCACAATCCATGAATATTGGAAGTCTATTGTTTTAAAACACAATCGAATGTTCAGAACCCCCCTAAATTTTCGAGTGAAAGTTTGAAAAAATCATCGAAAAATCAAAACCTTTAATAAAGTTACGCAAATAGACATTTCTTATGTAATGTTTCCTTAGAAAACGATTTACATAAATTTTAGAACGCTAGCATGAACCGTTCTCGAGATATTGCACATTTTTCAAATAAATTTATGAAAAAAATCCCATAATTTAAAAAAAAAATATTAACTGTTGAGAAACATGTTTACTTTTCATATGTAATATCATGCGATAAATTAGATGACATCATTCTCACGAATCTAACTCGTTCCATTCATGAGAAAATATACTTTGAGTAATACTTTTGTATTTGAACGCCAATAGTCATTTATCTGCTGTAAGAATAACGTATTTCTCCGTCTATGACGCTTAGCGAGATTTTGGCGACGAATTTAGCGGAGTGTCGCCAACTTGGCGACATTTTTAAATGTTGCCAAATTAACGAAAATCTTGCCAAATGGATAAAAATGACACTAAATCAATGAAAATGACGGCTAATTGAAGAAAATTCAATATCTTGGAAAGAATATAAGTATCTGCTATAAGAATAACATTGTTTTAACTGTAAAAGTAGTAAATTCATTGCATTATATAAGGAAAGTCATGTGTTGCCCGCATCAGATTTTTTCAAGTTTGTAATGCTTATATCTCAAAAACTGAAAGAGCTAGCTTTGAATAATAAGCAAAAATATGTAGCTCTTCAAAAGCCCTGCAAGTGCATATATTGGAGTTTGGATCAAGCGTTTATTTCTATCGATAAAATAAATATATAAGAAACAATATCTGTTCGGACGTCTTTTACCCCCATACTTTCACTCAAAATATCTTCGAAACTATAAAAGATAGATATGAATTGTAAGTAATAAAAATATATATGAGGAAATTTAGTTTCTAAATCTATATTCATTTTTTCAAAAATCTCTTATAGTTTCCGAGTGATCGTCTTGTCAATATGAATTAGAAATTTTGCGTTTTCCAAGTTTGTAATGCTTATCTTAAAAACTAAAAGTGATAGCTATAAACAATAAGCAAACATTTGTAGCTCTTTGAAAGCCATATAAGTGTATATAATCAGATTTTGAATATTTTTTTTTTCGGTATTGCAAAAGTTGAGTTTTATATTTCGAAATGTTATTCATTCAAATCCATTTCGGCTCCACCGGACTGGAACCACCGCCAATTTTTTATTTTGTTGTATATATTCTTTTCAATATTTCATGTTTATTATATGCGCAGAGATATATATACTAGGCATTTACGTAACTGTAGTATATAACTGTTTCTCCGGATTATCGAATACTCAGCTATCTTTAAATTTGGTAGGTAAGTCATGTGAGGATAAACCTAGTGCTGATTATTTGGTACTCAGTACAGTTTGAAAAACTAGATGCTACTCTTTTTTTTTTTCTGAATGGCCAACAAATTTCGTCAAAAAAAAAAAGAGAAATATTCTTAAGTATATTTATACATGTTTTATATGTAATTTTTAACGACGGAACGAAACGGCCAATTCCATTACTCTAGAACAGGGGTCGGCGAACTATGTGGCTCGCGAGCCACATGAGGATCTTTGGTTACGTACATGTGGCTCTGAAGTAAAATTGAAAATGAATTAAACTATCATAGTTTCATTTATAAAATTTTTAAAGGACTTTATTCACATACTGGTGATTTGATTTCGTATTTATGTGAACAATCGTTTTCTAACATGAATTTCATTAAATATAAATTGAGGAGCCAAATTAATGGTGCCAACTTGAAATCGTGCCTTAAATTAAAAACGAATATAGTTACATACCAGACATACAGAAACTAAAGAAATGCAAACTCATTGCTCACGCTAATTAAAAGCAGTGAAAGCAATGTTTTGTGTGATTTTTTTCTTTGTCTAATAAAAATATCATTAATATAATATCTTTAAATAATAACATCTTTAATAGTTATAATTAATGTTATAACTTTAAATTTTCCTTATTTGTAAATATATATATATATATATGGCTTTCGAATAGTTTTTAAATTCTTGTGAGGGACAGGTTTGGCTCCTCCGTCTCTAAAGTTTTCCGATCTCTGCTCTAGAACGAACGGTTTAAAAAATATTGAAGTTTTTTTCGAAATTTTGAAGAGATTGCGACGTTTTAAAAGAAAACGTATTAAAACTTCCAACTGGATATATTGGTGACCATGTCAATTTGAATAATGTTACTGAATTTAATAGAGTATGAACTTGAGTCAGAATATCATGTGCTGCCCACGTCAAAGTTATTAATTTGGCAACTTAACGTTTTGTAATGTCACCAAATCGTCAAAATTTGAAATAAACTTAAATATCTCGAGAACGGTTGATTCTAGAGTCATGTGGTTGATTTATCCGTTTTGCCGTCGGGAATTGCGAATCATACAAACCTTTAATTAATACGTTTCAGCATATTTAGTCTTTTATTTCTTGATTGGATGATTTCCAACTATTTCGCAAAAAATAAGGCCGGGCTTTCTTTCCTTCCAGAACGGTACCAAAATTTACTCGGCAGCAGCGTAAAGAGACAAGCCAAGAGGGGGAAAGAAAAATACAGTTTTTTTTTTATCAATATATGCTTTAGTTCTAAATTGCTGGAAATCTATTTGCGGTAGTTGCTAGAAGTTTGGGAATCTATCAAAAGCTGAAATTCTATTAATAGATATTGCGTTTTTAAAATTCAAATATTATGAAATGCGAATTTATAAAAGGGGCTTAAACTTTTAATTTTGACTTTCTTTAGTGACTTTCAGCTTACTCTAAGATCAACCGTACCCAAGATATTTGAATTATTAAGAATTTTGTCAATTCGGGGTCGTTTTTTAAAACGAACCAATTGACCAAAGTGAAGATAAGAAACTAATATTTTAAAACTGAACATTACCGATGTAATTTCAAATAATTATGCATTTCATGCGTTATTCTAGTGCGATAACCCTTAAAGTAATGTACAGGTTCTTTATAATTAAAGTTCCACTTTGAAATGGCTATAAAAGGAAAACTACTGGACATAATGTTATCAAACTTGATAATAGTTTACAGGAGGTCATGGGATTTTATTTTCCGCAAAAAAAAAGTTCAAAAACTCACCGCCAGCGGGAAATGGCGCTGTATGCAATATTGTTAAACCAAATAAGACATGAAGACATCGGTTTAAAAAGTTTTTAATCGTTTCTAAAACGTGTTACAAATCATGTTCAATGTGGCTTCCACCATTTTCTGAAAGCAAGTTAAATCGCATTATTGCGTTCTCAACAGTAGCTCTTAGCGTATCAGGAGGAATGTTACGGACTTGTCGGTGTATCACATTTTTCAATTCCGCCAAATTGTTTGTTATCACCATAAACAGTGACTTAGACACCACGATTTTTATGCAGGACGGGGTTCCACCCTTCGACCAGAGATATAGGATATTTCACCTATATTTCACCCTATATTTCACCTCGATGGTTCCACCTCACATTGGTACATGTGCCAAACAGTTACTTAAGCAACATTTCACGGATGACTGGATTGTAAGCCGACACTACCCCATTTCTTGGCCACCAAATCTCAACCCCTGTGACCTCTGGCTATGGGGTTACCTCAACCCACTGTTTATGGTGATAACATAAACAATTTGACGGAATTGAAAAATATGATACTCCGACATGTCCGTAGCATTCCTCCTGATATGCTAAGAGCTACTATTGAGAAAGCAGTAATGCGATTTAACTTGCTTTCAGAAAATGGTGGAAGCCACATTGAACATGATTTGTAACACGTTTTAGAAACGATTAAAAACTTTTTAAACCAATGTCTTCATGTCTTATTTCGTTTAACAATATTGCATACAGCGCCATTCCCCGCTGGCGGTGAGTTTTTGAACTTTTTTTTGCGGAAAATAAAATCCCATGACCTTCTGTAAACTATTACCAAGTTTGGTAACATTCTGTCCAGTAGTTTTCCTTTTATGGCCATTTCAAAGTGAAACCTTAATTATAAAGACCCTGTATATAAATAAATAAATGAATTTGAGTCTGTAAGGAAAGTCATATCTTACCTATGGTGAGGAGTGATATCTCCAACCCTGATTAGAGGAGAAGGGGAACTATTTTACCGTGGCGTAGAGGCACATGTGACGCGAAATGTGAAAAGGAAGAAGCAGCTCCGTAGTGCAGGGTTTTTCAAGACAATGCGTGTCAGTGAATTGCAGTCGTTCCCGTTCGTCGAAAACGGAAATGGCGTTTGAAGAACAACAATATCAAATGCTGCCAGCGTTTGGGGAAATCGCCGGCAGAAACATTGCGCCTGCGGTAGCAGTAATAATATTAAGTATGTTTCTATCTCATTCCATTATTAGCCGCCTGGGCAAATAGTAGCTCTAATCTGTAAGGCAAGCAATCCCAGTCTGGATTGTGAAATGCCATTATTCGAAGGGGGAATCATTTTTGCAAGTATTTTTTAATGCTAAAATGTAAGTGGAAATGTGTTGATCGGATTAAAAGAGAGTATTAATTCATGTATCGAAACTTTCTGAACATCGAAAAATTATGCTTAGATGACTCTGATGATTCTACTCGTATCGTGGATGACTCTTTGACGATTCTACGTGTATATCGGGAATGACGCTATGATGATTCTACGTGTATGTCACATATTACTGAAACGAAAAATGGTGCAAGCTATTTGTAGTCACATAATCTTTGAGCAACTAATCACGGCTCTAAACATGACAAGTAGGTTAGCAAACTCTTTTTGAAATCTGCAGAGAACATAATTCTTGTTGACATTTATTAGTTACCGTTGACATGGTTAATCTGATTAACCTGGATTGCGCTCTTGTCGAGCTAGAATGCGAATTAATTCATCCGTTAAGGGTTGACGTCGCTCATTCGATATCGTAAGCAAAGATTCTATTTCAACTTTAAGGGTCATTTATTTCACTGTCGGTAGCGTTACTATTGGAAAATTTTGCTTCCATCGTCTGTCGCAGGGGTTATTAATAGATATAAACTCGAAATGAGGAATTTCCATTGCATGCGCATAATTTATTAAACATGGCGATTTAATTTGTGAACTTGCTACATGGATTGCATTTTTTATCAGATGTTTGCAAGATGTAGTACAAGTAGAGGTGGCTGCAAATAGTTGGTACACATTGGGAATAAACAAGATCAACAAAAGTAGATCTTAAGCATTGAGCACGTTAAGCTTTATGTTTTGAGTAGCTGGAAAATGTAATTTATTATTTTATATAAATACTTCAGGTCTGTAACTTGTCTAGATCTTAATATTTAATATGGAAGAATTGCTGAAGAGGTAAAATATTTTGATTCGGTATCATAGAATATATTTTCATGAGATATTTCCATTTTGATAGATTTAATTATTATATTTACAATGGAGTAGATGCATTTTTAATTTCACATTTTTTGTTTGCAACTAACAAGATTTAAAGTAAGCCGGTGTCCATCACGCACTTTTTTCCATGAATTTAAAATTCTCTCTTTTTTTTTTTTTTATCTACAATCACATGCTTGAGTTTAATACTTTATCTTACATAATAAAGAAAATGTCTGTTTTTTCTGTTTGTCTGTATGTCTGTATGTCGGTTGCGTAACGAAAAATCCAAACGACCTCAGCTAAGAAGTTCAGCACAATGATAGTTCAAGTCAGGTAGGTCCCTAGGTACCACTTAAATTCAAATAAATTTATTAATTATGATCTTGAATGTCGCTTGAATTAAGTTGAAATTCAAGCGACATTTCGCATTTTTTCAATCAATTTATTTCAGCAGACGATTTTTTTTTAATGCAATGGATACGAACGGCGATCAACGAACTAGACATAATGTTGCACTAAACAACTGTGGTTTTAAAATACTGAATTTTAAATATATCATCTTAATTTTTAAATATATGATTATTTAATCATTATAAACATTCTGAGAAAAATTTACTGGAATCGGACGTAAACTTTTGAATATAGAATTTAAAATTTTAATTTTACTTCTCGGTAAAAAAATTTTTTTTAATTTTATAAATAGGTTTTTATTAGCGAATTGTGATCGGATAATGAGATTATTTGCATCTTATTTTCTCAGATTTGATTTGAATTTTTTTAACTTAATTTTCAATGCATATATTAGCTTTTCTTTATAAAAACTGTCGGTGTAATTTTTATGAACCTTAGCAATCTATTGTGCTTATTTTGCTCATTTGATCCTATCTTAGATGCTAATTATGCTAGAACTTAATATATATATATATATTTTTTTTTTTTTTTTTTAAGATTATACTGTTTAGCTTAAAATAATTAAGGCCTTGTGGATTGCATGCAACACGCTCGCTTATTTAGGGCATATGAAGTCCACGCCGCAAATTATTTATTATTTGTTCAGAGTTGGCATATCATTAAAGCGTTGTTTAGTTTTCGAGAATTCGCTGATGTTCCGGTGTAATTTTTATTAGAAGTTTGCATTTTAAATCCCAAGTAACATCAGATATTTACGCTTGTTAAGTAATAAAAGGCGATTTATTTTGTGAACCCGTTACGGGGATTGCTTGTACCTTCAGTGCTGGTTTATCATCATCATTGCATGGAGTGTGATTATCGTTACTGCATGGAGTGTGATTATCGTCACTGCATGTATCGTAAGCGAATTATATGCGTCCATTTTATTTTAATACTTCAAAATAATACTATTTATTTATAAATTCGCTACACGGATTGCATGCGCCCGTGCAGCGGGTGTATTTATTGTTAATTGTGACTGCTCAAAATGAGCCTGCTAAAAAATGTGGCTGCCTTGTCACACTAGAATTCGCGTCCTCGTGTGACAAGCTCCAAGGTATTCTTTTACCCCCCCCCCCCCCCCTCCCAGCACGCAGCGTCCCCAAAACAGATGGGAAACAACGATCGTGTGTCATAGCCTAAATGTTCTTAGTTACAAGATCTATAATTTAGATAAAAAAATAAGGGAGGGGTTGAGTATTTTATCGTTTCGATCGTTGGATGTGTATGCCCATACTTTTTGCAGAATGTTATAGTTCGAATCTACTTTTCTATGTGCCATTTTGCATCATTTTGATGTAATTCGCAATCTTGATTCTCATTTCTCTAACATTCCCAATCGGTTTATGCACTTAGCTTCATTAAGTTTCGTCTGGGAATTTCGTTTTATGGATTGCGTTGTCCGGAAGTGAGAGTGCTTTGCAAGTGTTTTCTAAATAAAGTAATCGGTGAAATGAACATTCCGGTTCTTAGATTTGTTTTTATGGGTTGGGTCTTCTTAAGTAGTATTGCGCGGTATGGGAGTTAGGTTTCTTTTGCATTTTAAATGGAAATTAATCTTGAAGTAATTTGCCGAAGAGCGATTTGGGCTTATTTGGCATTAAGCGGTATGCGAGTTACAGTTACATCAGATGGACAGGGGTGTAGTTAATGCCCAGAGAGTTAACGGTGGTTTTCCTGCACAGTTGTATTTCAGTAACGTGATATGAAGGCAAAAACCATCCCGCGCTCTTGTGGTAGGATTGAGTAAAAATTTGGAGGAAACTAATTTATTATTGCAATGCAAAACTGAAATATACTCAACAATACTAAATAATTTCATTATCACAATAGAGCTAAAGTATTTCTAAAACATTGAATAAAGAAAGTCTTATGCGTTCAGCACAAGCTTTGTATTGAATATCACATGTAATTTGACTTCGTGACATACATTTATTACGAAACGTATCATTTCTCGCAAACTCAACGCTCTAACTGCATGAAAATGATGTTAGTAGACTTAATTTGCTAAGCTAACTCACTTAAACATATTTGATGCATATAAAATTTCACATAACACTGAGAAATGGATTTAAAAAACGCGCTATAACTCTAGAACGGCTCATGCCAGTATTCTGGAATGATTGATGTTTTCTGGTAAAAGATTATATGTAAAATGATTTTTTTTACCATATTTGATTGTCCTAATTCAGTCAGAATCAAACAGGTTTTCAGCATTCAGATTTCAGCACTGGTACTCAATTGGATTCGATTTATTTGACTTGGATTTCTTTACGGCTTTTCACACGAATAAAAATTTCAATCTGGTTAACGATTCGCCTATAGCAACATATTTCCACAATTATGGTTCGATCCTGTTTAATTTGTTCTTAGCACCCCTCCCCCTCGCCTATTTTTCCTGGCGATTTTTTCTGGCTTTATCACATTGGTTTTCGCTTCCATTTTCTCTGGTTTCATTTAATTCCTTTTCTTTTCACTGACTAGATGGCACTGTATGTAAGTAGATGCCAACAATAGTAAATTCATTTAACGTGATGCTCTTAAGTTACCCGTACTGGAAAAAACCCATAACTTTTTTTTTTTAATTATCGTCTGCTTTCTATATTTTATTTGAACAACATTTTATGTTGCGATTTATTAATTACCACCTGAAAATCTCCAAAAACCTGAAAATCCGAACCTTTTTAATCTCCGACACCAAGTAGTTCGGATTTTCGGACTTTCCCGAAACCTTCGTTCAGAATGCGACAGGTGTTCTACTTACCTTCGGCACCTTCATGCTGTTGCTGCGTATTCACGTTCCTATTCCTTTACCTTCCGCAAATGGAATTTTGTAGTCACGGAACAAGAGGGAAATATTGCCATCGCCTGTGCACACAATTTAAGTGTGCCATCCAACTTCCCACAATGGTTACTGTGGCAACGAGCGAGCATGGCTTGGAGGGCTGCGAATGATTCTGGGAGTCGTTCGCCGTGAATTTTATGCACATTTTCGCCCTGGGGACTCTTGGAACAAAATAAGAGAATGGACTGTCATTAGTGGAAGATGGTGTGTCTATAATAGTGTAGAATGGCAGAGCTCCTCCTTTTCAGAGTTTTCGAAATAATTTATGTTGACTCTTTCCTCTCCGGTGGCAACAGGGTGAAAAAATAAGTCGGAAGAAAGTGTTTGGAAAAGAAAGGAACGGTTTGAAAATAGTTTAGACGGATAGCTAGCTACTTAAGAACGTTCTTTTCTTTTTCATAGATGATAGAAACTATTTTATTTCGTCTAGTATATAATATTTACTGCGGCATATATTCTTATATAAATCCGTAGTTTTACGAAACAAAGAAACATAGAATAAAATATTTTCATATCCGTTAAATGTTGAAGATTCTAACATCGTCATGATATTATGTCATATAAGGCATAATTAGCGCATTTGTCACATTCTTGGCGTACCTATACAGTACTAATTGAAAAAAGTCAGAGAGAAAAAAAATATTGATGTGGGCAGCACCTGACTTTCCCTACAGACTTAAATTCATGTTCTCTTTATTTCATTAAAAATTCATCAAATTGAGTTTAATTGCACAAAATAACACACTTAATTATTTGAAATTACACTGAATTTGCACTTTTAATTTAATTGTATTTTTCATTTGGTTATTGGACGCATATTTTCAAAGGCGACAATAAGCACCAGTACAACTTACAGGTGACTTACCTATAATTTTTTTTTAAATTTGGTTAATTAGTTTTAAGTTAGAATGGATACAAACATTGCAGACAGACAGACACACACACACACACACACAGACGTTAAGCTAAAAATAGTTTTTCGTATTCTATAAGTTTTAAAACGTGTAGATCCGACGAAAACTGGAGTTGTAATTTTCAACACAATTCCAATACTTTTCCTATACATTACCATGTATTGCAGGGAATGTAAAAATTTAATGTGGGCAGGACATGTCTTTCCCTACAGACAAAAATTCATTTTCTCTTTATTTCTTTAACAGTTCGTTAAATTGAGTTTAATTGCACAAAATAATTATTTGAAATGACGCTGAATTTACACTTTTAATTCAATTTTCGTTCTCATTCCTTAACTAGACATATTTTTAAAGCCGGCGAATAGCAAAATGACGAAAAAACTGAAATATCTCGAGAACGGCTAGTCCTAAAGTAATGGGGGTTGGTCTTATTCTTTTCGTCGTCAAAAATGTATAAAATAAGCACTGAATTGATACATTTGGGCATATACGTATTCTTTTATTTTAAATTTTGACAATTTTTGCATTCCGTTTCGCAGTTCCTTTTTTCCGAATCGTACCGAAATGTAATCGCCACCAAGGTAAACTACAAGTGATTTATCTACCAAATTTTGGGAAATTTTGTCAATTAGTTTTTTTGGCTAGAATGTATATATACGATTTTTGCTGATCATTTCTAAAAAAAAAAAAAAAGGCAGGCTCTTTTATTCCAAATCGTACCAAAATCTAATCAGCTCTAGGGCAACCCACACGTGACTTACTTATAAAATTTTATGAAATTTGGTTCATTAGTTTTTGAGTTAGAGTGGATACATACATTGCACAGGCAGAAGCTAGTTTTAATATAGTTTTTAAAATAGTTTTTTCTTATTCTAGAGGTCCCAAAACGTGTAGATTCGTCGAAAACTCGAGTGGCGATTTTCGACATGATTCCTATACTTTCCCTATACATTACCATATATTATAGGGAAAGCTAAGTATAATTCGTAAAATGCGAAAAATTCGGATTTAATATGGATACAATGGTTCACAATCAGTTGTGGAGAATCGTGGGACGAAGATAAATCATCGTGCATATGCAAAACAGTTCACTCGACGTCGACATGCGCAAAGCATCGGCGCACGTCGGAACGAGTATAAAACGGCCTCAAGCGGCATAGCCAGTTGAGGCAGAATTTCGCAATTGGTGTGGTACGGATTTTTGTTAACAATCAGAAGGGACAAAAGATGTCACAGAGATGCCAACTGGACATGTTTTTGAAGGGACGAATTATTGGAATGCTGGAATCCGGACAATCCCAAACCGAAGCGTCTCGAATTCTGAATGTGTCTCAGTGTGTGATCTCCAGACTGTGGCAGAGGTTCCAAATCACTGGAGATATTACCCGACGACCAGTACCAGGTCGGTCAAGAGTAACAACCGCTCGGCAAAACCGATATTTGGTGATAACTGCGCGGCGTCAAAGAAACTGTTCTGCCAGACAACTTAGTTCAGCCCTGACAGCCGCCACAGGAGTCACTGTTTCGAGACAAACTGTTTACAGAAGACTCAGACACGTTGGTCTCTATGCCAGACGACCAGCAGTTTGCATCCTCCTAACATCTGCACAGAAACGCGCGCGTTTACAGTGAAGTTTGGAATATCGGCAGTGTGTGTACTAATTCCCCCGTGGTGAAGGGGAGCCTAGGACCATCGGCAGTGGAGTGGACAACGTGGGGCAATGTCATGTTCAGTGACGAGTCCAGGTTTAGGTCCCAGGCAAACTGATTTTCGGCGTACCAGGATCTGGAGAGAATGTGGAATGCCTTTTCACCCCGGGAAACATCATGAAAAGTCATCGGTTTCTGTTTGAGGGATCATGGTCTGGGCATGTATCATGATGGACAGCCGCACTGACCTCCACATCTTTAACACGGGGTCGGTTACCGGTCAAAGATACAGAGACGAAGTCCTTGACTCTACCGTTCGATTGTTTCTAGCTGCTGTTGGGCCTGATTTCATATTCATGGATTATAACGCGCCTCCTCACCGTGCGACCTTGGTCGACGACTTCCTTCAAACTGAAGGTATTCAGCACATACAGTGGTCTGCCAACTCCCCTGAGCTGAATCCAATAGAGCATGTGTGGGATATGCTCGGGAGACATCTTGCAGCCCTCCGCTACCTACCAAGCCCCGTTCCGGAAGTGAAAACTGCTCTCTGTGAGACTTGGAACTCTTTGAGCACACAACTCATCGAAAACCTCATCGAAAGTATGGGAAATCGTTATGCAGCATGCGTGTCTACCCGAAGTTCCCGCACACCGTATTAAAATGCAGCACCACATTGTTTTAATCATTCTGTTTCACTGAGGTTGACACTCGTATTGTGACCCTTCTTTCAACCTTTTTCTTTGGATAATAAAGGTTGTTATTATCCTTGTTTTGCATTGTTTTCTTCTTCTATAACCCTATTACACCCGCATACCGCGTTTCCTTCCATTCCGATGTAGATTTCCTGAAATTTTCACATAAACAGCAACTATGCTTAACTTTTGGACATGAGTATACATACATAACAGTGAGAATAAATAGTAACAATTTAGTAGTAAATGCTGAACCCATACCAGTCATCATCTATGCTCTATCTATAGCCGTTCTTGAGAAACAGTTGCCACAAGGCAAATGTAAATATGCTACGGACATAACTGAAAGTGGAAACTTTTAGTGATGCCCCCTAATCCCACTGAAATTTAATGCCGAATACTTATCATTCATCATTTTAGCTCTATCTGTAACTGGATATGAGAAATTGATGTTTCAGGAAAATGTTTGAACCGGAATTCGAAATAAGGAAAAAAAAAGTGGAAATCCTTAATAAACAAACTTACCTCCTGTGAAGTTTGATGAATCCATATTAGTCATCTATCAAAAACTAATCATAATAAATTGTTGTTTCAAGGGAATTTTTAAGTCCGGAAGTGCAAATCCTTACTAAACCCTCCTTACTAAACCTACTGAGCTTAAAAAATAGATATTTCAAGGAAATTGTAAATTTTTAAATCGAAAATGATATCTCCTGAACCGAATCCTTACTGCGTTAAAATTTGAGTCAAAAGTCATAGTGTCAAAAAGTAAATATTTATTGAGTTCGGAATTCAATACTGAATCGTATCAACTAAGCTCTCTATCTAATTATCATCTGAGATCTATGTACAGACAATCTTAGAAAAATAGATGTTTCACGAAAAATGACAAAAAGAACCAGAAGTGAAAGTTTTTGATAACACCCCCCCCCCCTACCTCTTTTGAAATTTGATGTATGTTGAATCCACATCAGTCATTTTTCTCTAAGAATCTTTCTATTCATAATAAGTAGATTCGTAGAAATGGATTCGTAAAAATTGATGTTTCACAAACTTTTTGATAAAAACATAGATGGCAAATTTGGTTGTCACCAACCAATAAGAAGAACCTTTACCGAAAAGTTGTCATTGAAAAAATAACAATTTCATGTAATATTTTGTGCGACGAAACTCGATTGAATGGATGTGAAACGTAAGAAAATAATAGTTTGAATTGGTAGGGAAAATTACTTACTACCCACATCAGATATTTCTTATTCTTTCTCTTATTGAATGCACTGCTCATACTTAAAAAAAAAAATATGGAAAGGAAAATGTGTACCATAAATAGAGATGAAAAAGCGCTTGTTCTATATTATCTTTTCTTTGGGATCTGAATGTGGTAACTGGGGCGACGAAGAAACCGCTAGAAAAAAAAAGAGGATGGGGGGCGGGGAGGGGGAGGGGTGCGGATCGTCAAATGACTAAAAATTCAAAAGACGAACTGAAAAAGATATTTTGTTTATTTAGAATTTCGACAGAAGGATTATCTGTCAGTATTACTAATTTGTTGTGCTTTCAACTGTATCTGTAAACACTAAAAATAACAAGTTACAGAATTGTTACTAGCTGTGATGCTCGCAGCTAACGGTCATTAAATATAGCAACCACTTTTTATAGCAATCAGTTTTTTAGCATTCACTGCTCCTGCATCGCAAAGTAGCAAAAGTGGGCTGAAGTTTAGCTTAAGCAGATCGAGTGGGTCCATTGCAGAGTAGAAAATACGACGTGAGAATTGCTTTAAAATTGGAGAAAGAGTCGCTAAGACAGATAAAAACGATTTTTAAATGGTGCACGTCCTTCTACCACGGTTGGCCCCCCTCCGCCAAGAGTAAATATAAGAGCCACGGCGGAACAAAAATCCCCGTAATAGAAATTCCTACCCCCCTAGCGATACACTGGCTAACACGCATTTTGGTGCCTATTAGACCAATTCAGAGAAACCAAAGTCAGACCTATTCTTGGATATATTTAGGACGTTCATTCCAAAATTGGCATCAGTTTTGCCCTATCAGTTATAGTTCGGGAGATACAGCCACTTTATATGCTGATTCAATTGCTCTTTCATCGAAATTCGGGATTCTTAATCTCATGATCTGCTATTTTTTATATGATTTAAAAAAACATTGATGTTATTAATATTGCATTCTATTAAAACAATTGCATGTAATGAAATAAGTTTATTTAAATACCCAAAGGCAAAGGCAATGATCAGTCCTCAACACATTTCTTTAAATAAATCTTCTTTTATAGGACTTTCTAGACTGAAACCGACCAAGACAGTCCCTTTGAAGGTTCCTACAATGATCTACAGTCATGTGGGTATCCCACCTTCAATGGTACTTCTATTCCAAAATTTTCATGTTCTGAGGGGAATATTTCTCTTTGCTCTTCGCTTTAAATGACCACAATTTTCTGAAAAGAGATTTAAGTGGCTGTCTATAAAAAGGTACTAGACAAACAGTGAAGCTTATTAAAATTGGAAAGCATGTTCACTGCTTATTCAGAAAGAAAGTTTTTGTCAACTAGAACTTCAATGAAGGCCAGGCACATGATTTAATCTTGTCCATTGAATCTACGAAATGTGAATTTGAATTTTATATAAGCTGTCTTATATAGAAACCATACTTTTACTTTCCCTGCAATACATGCTAATGTATAGGGAAAGTATTGGAATCATACCGAAAATCACAACTCGAGTTTTCGATGGATCTACACGTTTCGAGACCTCTAGAATACGAAAAGCTATTTTTAGCGTGATGTCTCTCTGTGTGTGTATATGTGTGTCTGTCTGTCTGTGCAATGTATGTATCCACTCTAATTCAAAAACTAATGGACCGAATTTCGTAAAATTTGGTAAGTCACTTGGGTGAGACCATGCTGCTGATTAGTTTTTGGTAGGATTCGTAAAGACAGAACTCGCCTTTTTTTGCGAAATGGCCCGCAAAAATTTCCTGTATCCAATCTAGCTGAAAAACTAATGGACCGAATTTCACAAAATTCGGTAAATAAGTCGCTTGTGGGTTACCCTGGTTCTGATTAGATTTTGGTACGATTCGGAAAAAAATAACCTGCCGTTTTTTTGCAAAATGGCCTCCAAAAATCGTCAAAATCTAAAATAAAAAACTACGTATGCTTAAATATATCCATTAAATGCTTGTTTTATACGTAATTTCTAAAGAAGAAAAGAATAAGATCAACCCCTACACCAGGACTAGCCGTTCTCGAGCTATTTTAGTTTTTTCGTATTTTCTCTACGCCACCTTTGAAAATAAGTCCAGTTACCAAATGTGAACAAAAATCGAATTAAAAGTAAATTAAATTTAATTAAAATAAAGAGAACGTATATATAAGTCTGCAGGGAAAGTCCTGTACTGCCCACATCAGATTTTTATACTTTCAATTCGGTCCAGGAAATTTGCTTGATAAATAGAAACAAACCTTCTTTGTTCAAATCTCCACGAATTTCTTCATCAAGCCTAGTTTGATATGTAATGAGGGCAGGATAATTTTGTTTTTGTCAACCAAGGGTACATTGATTACATTTTGTTCTCCATTTACCATATTAATTTTCTAAGGTCATTTTTTAACACTTTACAGCATAGTTGACAAGTGTTTATGACTTTGTTCATTCTGTCTGTCTGTCTGTCTCTGTCTGTCTGTCCGTTAGCACGATAACTGCCGTAAAAATGACTTTATCAAAATGAAATTTTAGTATGTTTTTCAGACGATTTGTGGGACCTATGGGAATATAAATAAATAATATCACCCAATTAGTTTTTTTATTGAACCCGGGTTGAAAAAATGAAATACATTGAACCCTATGGGACCTAATTTTTCAAACATTTTTTAAGCAAATTTAAAATTCACAAATTGCTTCGAAATTTTTAGGAAATATTCACATTATCCCATAAAATATATATAAAAAATTTCAGTAAAATATGTTAAGTAGTTTTTTAATTAAAAGTTATTTAATATAGGGAAAAAAAACAAATTCAATTAAATTCTGACTTTTAGGATATCCTCCAGAAAGAAAAAAGAGATATATTATATAATAAATATCTTTCCAAGTGTTGAACTATTTTGTATATGAGAAAGGCTTCACATTTTGAAATAAATTTTGTAGATAACAATTTTTCAATTTTTTTTTAAATTTTATATAACTCTTCATGATATACTTATTTGATGGCATTTTTAATGCACTTTCCTACGTCCTAGAGAGTTAAAATTTGGTACACAGCTTAAATTTGTTGAACATTTTATTCTACAAAAATTTGGTGGATCTTTAAATACAGATCATACATTTTTTTTCGAAATGGCCTGCAAATAATCCCCGTTCACTTCTATAAATCATTGTTGTAATATTGCTAAAAATTCTGATGTGGGCAGCACATGTCTTTTCCTGCAGACTCATATTCACGTTCTCTTTATTTCTTCAATAATAATTTGAGTCTATCTGCACAAAATAACAGCCATAAGTATTTTAAATGAATTTCCACATTAAACTTAAATTTGGTTCTCATTTGATAGCTGGACTTATTGTCAAAGGTGGCGTAGCGAAAACGCGAAAAAACTAGAATATCTCAAGAACGGCTAGTCTTAGAGTAATGGGATTAGTCTTATTCTTTTTGTTGTCAAAAATCACGTATAAAATAGAAATTTAATTGATATAATTGAACACACGTAGTCTTTTATTTTTATATTTAACGATTTTTGCGGACCATTTCGCAAAAACAGCTCGTTCCTTTTTCCGGAATCGTACTAGAATAACCTACAAATGATTTATATAACAAATTTTGTTAAATTTGGTATATAAATTACTTGTAGGTTATTGAAATATTATACACCAAATTGTGTTCAATTTGGTCCATTAGTTTTTAGCTAGAGTGGATAAAGGCAATTTCTGCCGGCCATTTCGCAAAGAAGGCAGATTCTTTTATTACAAATCGTACTATAATCAAATGAACATCAGGGTTTCCCACAAAAAACTTACCTACCAAATTTTATTAAATTCGGTCCATTAGTTTTTCAGTTAGAGTGGATGCAATATCCTCACAGACACACAGAAACACGCACAAATACACCCTTACACACACGGACATCTTCCTAAAACTAATTTTTTCGTGTTCTGGAAGTCCCAAAACGTGTAGATCCTTCGAAAATTCGAGTTCCGATCTTCGGCACGATTCCAATACTTTGAATACATACACACGTACACACATATATTATCTGTGTATCTAAATTCCGTGCCTACGCAATTACAATAGTTGTGATTTTAAATGATCCCTAAACTTTTATTATTTCTTCAACGAAGCCTAATTTTAACTTATGCAGAATGCAAATATTTCAAGCGATTGTAAGGTGAGTTACATAAGAATTGCAGAATTTTTTTCACACAAAATTATTTAGCTCTGGAGTCTGGAATACAAGTTATATGAATGAAATATTCATTGATTTTGCATAGAGAATCAGATGATTTATATTTCGATACAGTTTTAAATATTTAAATATAATAAATTACTGTAGTACTTTGATAATGTAAAAGATATCACCACTGAATGTATCACAATTTAAAATTTTTTAAATGAAATTGCATTTCAGTTGGAAAGTGTTTCATAATCAATGCTTATGCATGATTGATCTTTCTTGTTTATAATCTAGTGGTCATGTTTGGCTCTACTTTCATATTAGGTATGGTTTATCTCTAAACCTAGGGTTAATGCTGCCAAATCAATTCCATTTTTGAAATAAACTCCCCAAATATACCTAAGAAAAGATTTTGATTCCAAGGTATCAGACAAATATATATATATATATATATATATATATATATTTTGGTTGGAATGGGAATCCGCGCAGATGTCCTAAACAGGCATGTTCGTTCAAAAATTGTGTTTACACTCTCAGCTGTATTCGAAAATAGGAAGGACCCAAATTCGAGTCGAAAGAAAGAGGCGGGAACTTTTCCGAACGTTTGCATAGAGGACTTTGAAATGAAAGTTATTAAATCCTAAATTTAATTCTGAAAAATAAACAAATAAATTGACAAAGAAAACATTTGCAGTTTTCCAGAGCTAAGGAATGGGGTTTCACGATGGCAAATTTTGAAGACCGTATCTCTTTTCAGCGACGGTTTTAATATGAGCAATACAAAGAATACTCGAAATGACATTTTTATAAATTTACCCGTTTTTAAAAATCTGTGTAAGACTATCGACTTATAGAAAAATTCGACCTTTAGCGGCTTTTCGAAATTTATCTGTTTTCCATTCAAACTAAAATCCGAGATTCTTTTGACTCAGGTGATAGCTTTTCCCTTGATTCTTGTTTTCACCGTAAAAGAAAGGGATTTTTATTACAAATATGTAAAATTATAATTCTACAGATGGATAGCTACATTAAAAAGGGAAAAAAAACCGTGAGCTTTAAGGGTTTTAGATGAGAGCGAACATGAAAATGCACTACGTGACAATGGATATGAGACACCAAAAAGGAGTGGGCACAAAGTAATGATAATCAGCAAACAGAGAGAGAAAGAGAGAGAGACAGCAACGAACAATAAGTGATGTTTATTGCAACATGATACACCTATACCCTGAGCGATAACACCGTCTGATCAGTAGGTTGTAAGGACTACCTCGGGCGGCGATACGGACAGCAACACATCTAGGTACAGAGTCAATGATGGTGTCCTGAAGGATGACTATCCATTCCCTGTCAACCATTTGCCAGAGTTCGTCTTCTAAGCACGGCGGTGGCAGCGCACGCAAGCGACGTCCAATCACGTCCCAGACGTCGTCGATTGGTGAGAGATCAGGGAAGTACCTCAGTAACTTGCAGGACATGTTGGCTGATGCGTGCCATGTATGGTCGGGCGTTATCCTGCTGGTAAATGGCATTGGGTACCCCTTGAAGGAAGGTTAGTGTCACCGGCCGCAGCACGTCATTCACGTATCGTTGAGCCATCATAGTCCCCTCAATACGGACCAGAGTTGACCTGCGATTGTAGGCGATGGCGCCCCAAACCATGATCCCGCGTTGTCGCGCGTGTGACCACTTCGGTGCCAGACTCGTACACGGCGACTGTCATTGTTAAAACAGAAGCTTGACTCGTCTGAGAGAACACGACCCTGCGCCATCCCGCCGTCCACGTGGCTCTATCCCGACACCATTGCAAACGGAGACGTCTGTGCTGTTGGGTCAATGGTAGCCTTCTTAATGGGAACCATGAGTGCAGGTCGCCTTCGACCAATTGGCGGATAATGGTCCTTAAAATTACAAATCGTAAAAACTACAAATCGTAATTGTAATTTTGTAATCGATTTGTAATTTTGACCCCGTTCAAATTTTAAGTTTTGGCGACTCATTCTCGACTCTATGCAATTCAAGTCTCTTCATAGTTATCATTGACGTCATTCTCATAAAGATCGGGTTTGACTGGTCCTTTTCGAATTTGCATTTTTCCTGTAATAAAATAATAATTTTTAATTGTACTTTTCTCGTGATATACTTGCATCTTGAATCCGTTTGAAATATATTTTATATTTTTCGTGTATATTTATTGGATAATCGTCTGTTCATTTACTAATTTTATATTTATTTATGCAAATTTGCTATGTTACTGGTCTATATATGAACGATCCTATTTACTTTCCATGTAGTCACTGATGAAGAGCGTATTAACGCTCGAAAGCGCTCTGGCATTTTTTACTTTGTACGTCTTATAAGAAGTTTTAATAAAAGATCTTCTGTCTAAAGTTTTAATAAAAGACCTTCTGTCTAAAGTTGTGTCCTTAATCTTATTTGGAATAATACATGTTTATGGGGGGGGGAAAAAGAAAACGTTACATGTTGTAAGTGCAGAAGCATCTGGTGTCGTTTAGAAAATTGCCTTTCATCGATTTGTATTTTGACATTCAGAAATTTTAGTTTTATTTGTCTTAGTATAGGACGGTATAGACTTCATTCGACAGAAAAAGATATATAACATTTTCCTTCCAGTGTCAAAAACTAAAACTACGCAGCGTCATATTGTTGTTTGGAATAGCATTTAAAGAAGTTTTGAAATGTGTTTTATATCTCGTTGTTCGTTATCTTCTGAAATTGAGCAGAGGTATTTCTAAAATCTGTGGTTTCTGGTGTCACTAGCCTGTGAAAAATCATGGGCAATTTTTTTACTCATTGAAAGTTAATAAATGTAAAAGATTTTCAAATTTGATATTTTATGTTAAAGATATTTGTACTTTAACTTGGATGTTAAAATATCTGTATCATGCATACATACAAGGTAGGATCAAAAAGTTCGGAGACTGTGCTAATATCTCCAACCCTGATTGGAGGAGAGGGGAACTATTTTACCGTGGCGTAGAGGCACATGTGACGCGAGATGTGAAAAGGAAGAAGCAGGTCCGCAGTGCAGGATTTTTCCAGACAATGCGTGTCAGTGAACTGTAGCCGTTCGCGTTCGTCGAAAATGGAAATGGCGTTTGAAGAACAACGTGCTAATATCAAATCGCAGGTGCAATGTTTCTGTACGTACGTACGTTCGATTTGAGGTCAGGGATGCTGGAACGTGATCGTCGTGGAAAACTCGAATTCAAATATCCCGCCACAATACTTTCCCTATACATTATATGATGTATGTGGGAAAAGTAATATTAAGTAAAATTAATTAAAAGTAAAAACAATAAACTTTAAATCTGGAACTTTATAAGCATAAATGACATTAAGATAATTTTTATTAATGCGAAAAAATAAAATGTTTTTTCAGTAGTTTATCGGCTTTTTTACGCCAATAAAAAAAAATGTATTAATTCCTTATTATTCCTGATTTTGACTGTCTGGTTATTGATTGTGCCGTGGGATGTCTGAGAAAAGCGAAAAGATTGTTTCAAAAAGCCTTTTTACATTTCAATTCCGAGATGTGATTTTTATGGGTTCTGTCATTCGTTGGCATAATCTATCTCATCGCAGGTGAGCTTTAATATTTTAAGCTAGGCCGATTATGTGTTGAATCGAATTGTTTCTTCGGATGTTACAATTTCTGCTATTGGAATATTTAAGAAAATATTTGAATTAAATTAATTAGTTTGGAATATTTACTTCCTCATACTATTGTACCGAGACAGTATTGTTTTGCCAAAAAATTTCGAATTAGCCATTTTGACAGAAAATTTGCCATTTTGGCACATTTTAAGATATTAACACATTTCGAACCTTTAAAAAAAAAAAAATCTCTATATGTGTGTATGGGACATTGTAACTCAAGAACAATTGAACCAGTCTGAATTTTTTTTTATGTAGATACATTATTTAAATATCTAAAAGTAATTTAAATGCTTGCACTTCGCATAATTCTTTTTCATTCTCATGCATAAATGAACTGGTCTGAAATGTTTATATACATTATATAAAATTCTAAAACTATATAGAATTTTTGTAATTTGCTTGATTTGCACTCGAATGCGAAATTTAAGATTTTCGCAGCATTCTTTCCTATGGAGTTGCATTAATGTGGAAAAATACTTATTTGAGCTATTCTATTCTAATGGTATTCAAATAGCACATATTGGCTCAAATTACCAAATGAGTCCAATTCGTGGACTTCACTCCGAAGTCGCCAACTTGAATAAAGAAATTTTTAAATATCGAAGAAAACATTTGAAGAAATTTGAAAAGAATGGCTTGAGCACATTACCTCATCGTTGACCACTTACCACCGCACACAGCACCTTACCACCGCACACAGCCATTTAGAGCAAATAGGCCAATTGGTACCAGTCAATCATACAGAACAAATTCTCAGTAGCAAGACTCACATGAGACATCACCTACATATTCCAGCACGAAACGGAATTTATACCACGATGCCGAAAATAAACCAGCCCAATATTAGCAGCATCCAAGTATTAACAATAACCTGAAACAACAGCTAAAATTAGCACATCAATCTTCATCAATAATGTATCAGCAACAACCAAGTATCAGCAACAACTTTCAACATCAACCAAGTCAGCACCAACCTTCAGCATCAACCAAGTCAGTACCAACCTTCAGCAACAGCCAAATATCTGCAACAACCGCAAGTCAGCACAAACCTTCAGCATCATTCAAGTATCAGCAACAATCTCCAGTATCAGCCAAGTACTGACAACAACCTTCAACAACAGAGCCAACGGCTCTACCGTGCAGAAAACACCGGTTCTCGTTAGATCACCGAAGTTAAGCAGCATCGGGCGCGGTTAGTATTTGGGTGGATGACCACCTGCAAATACCGCGTACTGTTGACTCATTTCAGTCGACGTGGTGGCCGAACGGTCAAGGCGAGCGTTTCCAGCGATTAATCGGCCGCCACTTTGTGCGTTCGAGTCTCACATAAGACATGGATTGTGGGCGCATGTGTTGTGGGCGCAATTTGTTCCGCCCCCCTCTGGTGCGCCTGGGGCAACGTCCCTGGACGGCTAAATGGTTCACGATTTCGGCCGTACATAGAGTAAAAAGACGTAAGTCTAGTGCCTGGCCATTTGGAATAAAAAAAAAACCTTCAACAACAGCTAAGTTCCAGCAACAACCTTCAGCAGTAATCACTTGGCTATGACCGCTGGCTGAGGTCACCGCAGCTAATTTAAATTGAAAACGGGAAATGCTTAGAAACGAAATGACGGACATACATATATTTTGTTTTACAAGACTTTAAATTTGAATTATAAACAGCAATCGGCATTGTAACACTCCAACTGCATTTCAACCAAACGCGTATCTTGGTTTTAGATATCTTATGTGTACTTGGTAAAATTGTGGTTGGTGAGCGAAAATGTACAAATTCTACTAGTCTAATCATTAAACAATGACTGTTATCAAACAGATTAAATCGCCCCCCCCCCCCCCCCCCCGCCTTAAAAAACTCTCTAGTTCACTTAATCCTAATTAGTCATTATTCATTGCATATGCTTTTTGAATTTCAACTTCTACTGGGTAATTTCGCGATCTGAATTTTAACTATTATTTCTGACCGTAACTAAGTGCAGCTGATCGCTTAGCAACCGAAAACAGGCAATTCCTGGAAATAAACAGGGTTCGATGAAATGTGGACCCAATTTGTTTTAATCCTAGTTTAAGTTTATTTTTCAAACGCCTTGTTATTCCGTTTGAGGAAGTTGAATTTACGGACAGCAGGACATTATCTTTTCTGGGGTAAATTACGATCAATATTTGCGTGGTGGATTTTGTTGGTGGGGCCGTTAAATCTCGCAGAGGAAGCAGTTTTGAAGCGGAGTTTTTGTTAAAGGTAAACAAGGAGTTAAATATTTTATTCTACTGCATGTGGTAAAGAATCTGTTAAATCCAACGCAAGAATTGCTGAAAAATGACTTATTTCTTGTTTTTTTTTGTTTTTACTTTCCCTGCAATACATGATAATGTATAGGGAAAATATTGGAATCATTCCGAAAATCGCAACTCGAGTTTTCGACGGATCTACACGTTTCGAGACCGAGAATACGAAAAAACTATTTTTAGCGTGACGTCTGTGTGTGTCTGTCTGTCTGTGCGTGCAGATTTTGTATCCACTCTAACTGAAAGACTAATGGACCGAATTTCATAAAATTTGGTAGGTAAGTCACTTGTGGGCGAATCTGGTGCTGATTAGTTTTGGGTACGATTCGGGTTAAAAGAACCCGCCTCTTTTTGCGAAATGGCCCGCAAAAATCGCCAAAATCTAAAATTAAAAACTACGTATGCTCAAATATACGTATGCCTTTTTTTATCAAACAACTTGGTTGTCTTTATTATATCGCTTTAATGTTTTGAAAATGTTTAAAGAGAACAAACCACCTGCAAAAAAAATATATATTATTAGCCCCAAATCATCTCGGCTCCATTGGACTGGAGCCACTGCCGATTTTTTCCGAGATATATATTCTGAATGAGTTACACAGGGTGTCTTTCAAAAGATTGCAGACCTCCATAATTCCAATTTAAGAAATGCTTTAAATAAGATAGATTTTCAGACTACGACAGTTTTTGTTACGTAGATTTCAGGGGTCGTATAAAAATTGAATTTCTTTAGATAAAATTTATTTTGAATACTTGCATAACTGTGGCAAAAGTTTTATCTGTCCCGTAATTATCTGTCAAAAACTTTTACTAATGATATCTCGGGTAATTTTGACAATATGACAATGGAACATTTTTGTTAGTCTAACTGGGTTATGGAAAATATTTTTTATAACTGAATTTTTTTTTTCTGGAGGACGACTCATATAAAAAAATTACATTTTGTACTTTTTTATTAAAATAATAAACTGTTGATTGGAACAAAACCAGTTGTTTATCTAGTTTTTATCATAGGACAATTACGTTCTTAGTTTTATCTATTGTGAAAATATTTTGAATTCTTTTCTTCAATGCTCCTCGTTTCTTCCTTTCATTTTTTCGAATTTTGGTTATTTGTCTGTCTCGAAATTGTCTGCCTCGAGTCATGAGACACAGCCATTTATTAACAGTCGCGTTCATCCATCATTGCTTGTACTCTGTCTTTTTTATCCTGAAAGAGTTTGATCATCTTTTTCGAAATCGGTTGATAATTTCAATCAACCTTTGCTGTTATATTAACAAAGAATTCATTTTTCAGATTGTTCCTTACAGACGTTAGGGCGGAATTTTATATTTTGATCGAATGATTATTTAATTTAGTTAACTAGTTGTGAAGTAGCTCATGTAGCTTTCTAAAACCGATTGTCCATTTAGTTCAAGAGTCAGTAACAATTTTACCACCCCATCGAGTATAAAAGGTTTGAGCATTGCATGTAGTAGAACTTCGCGATGTCAACGGAGAACCGTAAGTCTGGCAGTCCTTTCAGAGTGGCCTTCGCCCTGAGCGTGTCTTAGAAATAGACTGAAATTGACATCTACTTACCCCATCGAGTACATGGATGGAATTGGTGTCAAATGATAGGTTCTAACGTCCCATTAATGGATTTATGAGTCGCAGTCGTTACAGATGGCAGCCTGCATGGGCGTCACAGGTGGCAGGCTGCACTAAGGATTTTCACTTCCGGCTCTTGTGCCATTTCTGATTTGAAACTTTTTTGTTTTACTTGAAACATCTATTTCTCAAGATTGGCTATAAATAAAACTTATGGTAATTGATATGACTTAGCATCACATTCAAAGAGGAGGTAAAGTGATTTACTAAAAATTTCCACTTTAAGTTTCTTTTCCACTTCCGATTAAAAAAAACTTTCTTTGAAACACTTGATTCGTGACTATAGCTAGAGCTCATATGATGACTGATATGGATTCAGCATCAAATTCTGGGGGGAGGGGGGGTTCACTAAGGGTTTCCACTAAGGGTTCTGGAAAAGTAACTTCCGATTAAAAAATTGCTGTTTTCCTTCCAACGTCTTCGAATCAGGTATGGTAGAATTTAGATAATGACTCATGTAGATTGAGCATCGAATTTCGGAGGCAGAAGGGGATGGGGATCACTAACGATTTTCACTTTCCTTTTTCACTTCCGGTTTAAAATCTTTCCATAAAGCATCAATTCCTCAAGATTGGTAGATAGAACTCAAATGATGACTAATATATGGACTCAGCATAAAATTTCAACTATGTCTAAAAGACTTCTTCACTAAGGATGTCCACATCCAGTTTTTGAGATATCACTTCCGGTTTTTTCGAAAATTCGCATGATTGTACGGAATATATATATATATTCTAAAGAGAATAAAAATTATTAATAGTCCCGTCACAAATGACGTATATATCACCATTTGCCACCCTATGAAATTTTCTTTATACATTATTTGTTTTCTTTTCAAACCGCTACGACCGTCGCAAATATCTGCATTTAAAATATTATTTCAGCAACCAACCAGGCCAATCCCTGGTTATCCTGTCAGTTAGCAAACAAAAGCAGGAGGTATATTTTCAGCAAAGACTACAAGTATTGTAAACTGTATTTGATATACCATCTTGACGTACAAGAAAAGTTTTTCAAAATGTCATATGTCATAGGGCTTTCAGGCAACATAGTGCCCATCATCAGTGGCAATTGCCACTGATGATGGACACTATACAGGGTGTCCCAAAAAGATTGAAACGCGCTTTAATTCTTTACCTGTTGGAGATAAGTGGGCAATGTAAATTGCAAAAATGTTGAAAGTAAGGTAGGAAATAAGACTATGTTAATGAAATAGTCCTTCCATTCATTTTCAAAAAGTTACACGTTTTAAAGTTTTATACGACCCCTTAGACAAATTGGGTCAATCAGAATTTTTTTATATTTAATGCAACAAGATCATTAAAAAAAAAACGTATATCTGTATCTTTAAAATTGAGCGAGTTATATTTAATTGAAAATTGAACATTAGAATGGGGACCCTATATCAAATTAGAAATGTAAATTTGTAACATATCACAAGAAAGATAAAATTGGATGGTAATACATAGGATACCCAACCGCGTAATGAGTACCACTGCTTTATATGATCTCTGTCTGTGTAATGCTTTATTTAGATGCATTTGTGATAAAAAATTTTGACACATATTAACGTATTTTTGATCTATACAATTTCCATCGTCCATTTGTTTATGATCCCTAATTTCACTGATGAAACAGCCTTTCACATGGTACGGAAAAGTGCCATAAGTCAGATTTTTTCCTTTATCATAATTCAGTTGATTTCAAAGATACAAATATGCTGCTATTTTTAATGATCTTGTTGCATTAAAAATAAAATTTTTCTGATTGACCCAATTTGTCTAAGGGAGTCGTATAAAAATTTAAAAAGTCTTAACTTTTTGAAAATTAATGGGAGGACTATTTCTCATTTCCTACCTTACTTTCAACATTTTGGCAATTTACATTGTCCACTTATCTCTAACAGTTAAAGAATTAAAGGGCGTCTCAATCTTTTTGGGACACCCTGCATTATCCGGAAGCGCTATGGCATTTTGAAAAACTTTTCCGGTACTTTAAAATAGTATATTAAATACAGTTTACAATACTTGTAGTCTTTGTTAAAAATATTAAAATATTTTAAACGTGTTTTACCATATTTAAGGAACAGGAGTATACTTTGGTATAAAATTTTATTATATTCAGTTCATTTCATTCTGTTCTAATCGTAGTTTATTTCTGGGAAGTCTAGTTACTCGGTTTGTGGAAGTTGAAGTTGAATTCACGAACGGTAGGGTATTGGCGTTTCTGGGGAAATTGCGATCAATATTTGCGTGGCAGACTTTGTCTGATGTGACCGATAAAGCTCGATGTGCACAATTTGGGGGAAGTGTATTCTGTGAAAGCAAAACCAAGAGTTAAGAAATATCTTTATCCGTCTCGTACAGTAAAAGAGGATTTAGGAATTTTATGTGCATTGCAGATTTGTTATATTAAAAGGTTTGTTTTATCTGTATACATAGGAAAGTAACTTTAGTAACTCCAGTAACTTTATACGGAAAGTTCTATGAATGTGCATGTTAGGTTAGTTTATAGTACTGTGGCCATGCTCGGTTGAATAAAAGGGATTGCAGCGCTCTTAGCGGATAATTTAAAAAGTTAGAATAACGAAATCAGCAGATATAGAAGGGAAAGGACAATTACGAAGTTATAGTGAAATTTATGAGCATCGACATCAGGAGCGTACGAAACGCATAAAAGGTAGGATCAGAAAGTTCGGATACTGCTGATATCTCCAACCCTGATTGGAGGAGAGGGGAATTATTTTACCGTGGCGTAGAGGCACATATGACGCGAGATGTGAAAAGGAAGAAGGTGTTTTTCCAAACAATGCGTGTCAGTGAACTGTAGTCGTTCGCGTTCGTCGAAAACGGAAATGACGTTTGAAGAACTTGCGATTATCAAATTCTGCCAGCGTTTGGGGAAATCCCCGACAGAAACATTGCACCTGCGGTTTGATTTCCCCAAACGCCAGCGTTTGGGGAAATTGCCGATGGATCGCGGTCGGGGAATATTGCACAGGTGCAATGTTTCTGTCGGCGATTTCCCCAAACGTTGGCAGAATTTGATATTCGTACGTTGTTCTTCAAACATCATTTCCGTTTTCGACAAACGCGAACGACTACAGTTCACTGATACGCATTGTCTGGAAAAGCCCTGCACTGCGAACCTGCTTCTTCCTTTTCACATCTCGTGTCACATGTGCCTCTACGCCACGATTAAATAGTTCCCCTCTCCTTCAATCAGGGTTGAATATATCAGCACAGTCTCCGAATTTTTTTATCCTACCTTGTATATGGAAGCCAATAAATGTCTGTCAAAGAGACTTATTATCAAGGACCGTAACACGGTGATACCTGCAATGCTTGTCAAAGCACGAGGTAATATATTTTCTCGAATTCAAATGTGCATTTTTGCTTATTTTAGCATTCCTGAATACGATAGCCATTCGTTAATAACCCTATTGTGTCAAATAAATGACTTCGGTGACAGTTTTATTGTCGATTTTTACTAATTGGACAATGTTATAATAACTGTGTAATAGGCCTTTTTCGTCTTTTTCGCTTTGCTGCCAGCGAGTAAAAAATGATTCGGGAATAACTCTTCCTAGGAAATAATTTTATATAGCGGGAACAAATGATATTCTTTTACTTTTATTATGTTTTTTTTTAATGGAGAATTAAATTCAATAATGAAAATTTTTGAAAGGCAATATGAATGCGTTTGGAAATTATTGTAAATTTTAAATCACGTTCGACGCCAGTTATATTTGCTAGTAAGATTTATAAAACAATTTAGTAAGATCTATATTAATATCTATACTGATCTATATTAATATCTATATTAATATATATTAATATTAGTAAAATCTATATTTTAATATAGATTATTAGATAATCTATATTTAAATGTTTATCTCTTCTATCCATACTTTCACATGTCTGATATATTTTTGTTTGCAAATGAATGAAATGGACAGAAATATGACATTTTCCTTATGTGTTTCTTTTCTGTTCTTTTCAGGTCTTTGGATATACGTACAGCTTTTGTTGTGGTGCTTGTGTATGTGTGTGCTTTTCGTGTGCCCTTTGGATTACTGTGTCATTTCAATTCATTAGTGGATTAAGAAAACTGGGAAAAAATAGTGCCTTTGTTTCCAGTAAAAATACACCCTGTGGATATTTTTTTACATTTTGTTTTTATTTCTGTGCTCTTTGCAATGGTGTGAACTGTGTGTGGGTTAAGAAAACTAAGGATTAAACGTCTGCTAAAGGTATGTGTTTTACGCTAGTTTTTTGTATTCGTTGTATAGTGTTTAGTTGTTTATCGCAAAAATGTTTGGAAAATAACATTTAGACGTGATTATTTAAAATTTATTTATTTATTTCTGTCGGTGATACGCAACGGAATAAGTCCAATTACAGTGATCACAGTACAAGGAACTCTATACATCAAAGTAAAATCCTTAAACGTGCATTTAAAAAAAAATTCAGACATAGCAAACAAACCAATACTTTTAGAACATAAATTAATTCACATATAAAATTAAACAAGAAAGATCAATCATGCATTGGCAATGATTATGAAACACTTTCCAACTGAAATGCAATTTCATTTAAAAATTTCTAAAATGTGATACATTCAGTGGTGGTATCTTTTACATTATCACAGTACTACAGTAATTTATTATACTTAAATATTTAAAACTGTATCGAAATATAAATCATCTGATTCTCTATGCAAAATCAATGAATATTTCATTCATATCACTTGTATTCCAGACTCCAGAACTAAATAATTTTGTGTAAAAAAATTCAGCAATTCTTATGTAACTCACCTTACAATCGCTTGAAATATTTGCATTCTGCATAAGTTAAAATTAGGCTTCGTTGAAGAAATAATAAAAGTTTAGGGATCATTTAAAATCACAACTATTGTAATTGCGTAGGCACGGAATTTATATACACAGATAATACACAGATAATATATATGTGTGTGTGTGTGTGTGTATTGAAAGTATTGGAATCGTGTCGAAGATCGGAACTCGAATTTTCGAAGGATCTACACGTTTTGGGACTTCCAGAACACGAAAAAACTATTTTTAGGAAGACGTCTGTGTGTATAAGGGTGTATCTGTGTATGTTTCTGTGTGTCTGTGAGGATATTACATCCACTCTAATTGAAAAACTAATGGATTGAATTTCATAAAATTTGGTAGGTATGTTTTTTGTGGGAAACCCTGATGTTCATTAGATTATAGTACGATTCGTAATAAAAGAATCTGCCTTCTTTGCGAAATGGCCGGCAGAAGTTGCCTTTATCCACTCTAGCTAAAAACTAATGGAACAAATTTAACAAAATTTGGTGTATAATATTTCAATAACCTACAAGTGATTTATATACCAAATTTAACAAAATTTGGTATATAAATCATTTGTAGTTTATTTTAGTACGATTCGGGAAAAAGGAACGGGCTATTTTTGCGAAATGGGCCTCAAAAATCGTTAAATATAAAAAAAATAAAAGACTACGTGTGCTCAATTATATCAATTAAATTCCTATTTTATGATTTTTGACAACAAAAAGAATAAGACTAACCCCATTACACTAGGACTAGCCGTTCTTGAGATATTCTAGTATTTTTGCGTTTTCGCTACGCCTCCTTTGACAATAAGTCCAGCTATCAAATGAGAACCAAATTTAAGTTTAACGTGCAAATTCAATGTCATTTAAAATATTTATGGCTGTTATTTTGTGCAGATAAACTCAAATTATTATTGAAGAAATAAAGAGAACGTGAATATGAGTCTGCAGGAAAAGACATGTGCTGCCCACATCAGAATTTTTAACAATATTACAACAATGATTTATAGAAGTGAACGGGGATTATTTGCAGGCCATTTCGAAAAAAATGTAGGATCTATATTTAAAGATCGACCAAATTTTTGTAGAATAAAATGTTCAACAAATTTAAGCTGTGTACGAAATTTTAACTCTCTAGGACGTAGGAAAGTGCATTAAAAATGCCATCAAATAAGTATATCATGAAGAGTTATTTAAATTTTTAAAAAATTTGAAAAATTGTTATCTACCAAATTTATTTTAAATTGGTAAGCCTCTCTCATATACAAGATAATCAAACTCTTGGAAAGATATTTATTATATAATATATCTTTTTTTTTTCTGGAGGATATCCCAAAAGTCAGAATTTAATTGAATTTGTTTTTCTCCCTATATTAAATAATTTTTATTAAAAAACTACCTAACATATTTTACTGAAAATTTTTTTATACATTTTATGGGATAATGTGAATATTTCCTAAAAATTTCGAAGCAATTTGTGAATTTTAAATGTGCTTAAAAAATGTTTGAAAAACTAGGTCCCATAGGGTTTAAATGTATTTCATTTTTTCAACCTGGGTTCAATAAAAAACTAATTGGGTGATATTATTTATTTATATTCCCATAGGTACCATAGACCGTCTGAAAAACATACTAAAATTTCATTTTGATAAAGTCATTTTTACGGTAGTTATCGTGCTAACGGACAGACAGACAGACAATCAGACAGACGAACGGTAAGAATGAATGAATGAATGAATGAATGATGATGTCATAAACACTTTCCAACTTTGTTGTAAAGTGTTAAAAACGGAAATGTTCCTCAAAAAATTACGATTAACATTAGCTGGAAGGTGAAGTAGCTTATGATTTCTTAAACTAGGTTTGCCAACATAAAACTCGATCACATTTAAAAGTGCACTACAATCAATCTGATTGTTGAGTAACTTCCTAAAAAACACCATACACAACATATTCCGCCGAGATTCTAATGAATGAATACCAAACAAATCCCTGAGATACACAAAAATAAATTTTTCACCCGAGGATGAGCCATTGAGCTTGAAATCAAGGAACCTCACAAACTTATTCTGAACCTTTTCAATCACATGGACTGAATCACTATAATAAGGATCTCTAATTGAAAAACCGTATTCCAATAATGGTCGAACAATAGAATCAAATAAGCGAATTAAAACATTAATATTAGTGAAATCTCTAGTCTTCCTAAACACAAAACTGAGTAGCTTATAAGCTCTAGAAACAACACCTTGAATATGCAAATTGAATTTGAACTCAAAATCGAAAAAAATGCCCAAGTCATTGACATTCGCGCAAGTGCCCCCTTTTTCAATGAACTCTAGCCAACTCCGGGCCCCTCCCTGACATTTGGGAATTCGCGACTTTACGACGAACCTTTTAAATTTAATTTAAATAGTGTAATTTACCCCCTCCCCCCCGTTCTCAAGCTCAAGACTCTGCGCCGGCGCTCCTCTACCCCCCTTACCTTTATCTTCTCACTAGGTGCCTGCTTGGGCCCTAGTTCTTTCTCTTTCTGTAAGACTTGGAGAAGGGCCCCACTTCGGTCGTTGCCCTCCCCCCTCCAAGCGAGCTCTAGATGTAAACTCTTTAATATATGTTAATCTCGTTTGTATCTTTTTTCCTTTTCGCTCAAAGTTTAAAAGGGGAATTTTTACCCTCCTGAGCACTTCGCAAATCCCCGTCCTTGAGACCTTGAGACATTCGTGCGAGTGAGGATTTCAGCGTTTATACAGTACGTAAAACAAATTTTAGTATCCCTATGAGTAAAGTTGATATTATTGCATTTTGAAATATTTAAAATTATGAATTATGTAATCAAACGTTTTCTTTTGTAAAATTTATAATAATATGCGGTTGTTGCTTGTGATGTATATCTATTCATTTCGCCATATAATGCGCCGAATGGAAATGAGAAAGACCCCCTCAACATAGCAACTCATGGTGTGCTTCGCTTCTCTTCATGTTCCAAACCAGCTGATACAGGCCACGTGATAAAGCGTTTCTGCTGGATTAAACGGCTCGTAAAGTAATATCTAAATTGATAATTTATTGCCAGGCTGTTCAACTCTAGATGTTGTTTTAAGCTCATCCCTAAAACTATTAAAATTATATTAATTATTGCGTAGATATTATAAGCAGATTAAAAAAAATCTTTACACTTATTGCAGCAGAATATGTAGATTGGTAAGCTATAGTAAAAATGCAATTATTTTATATATTATTTTGAATTAACGTATTTAGGAAAGTAATTAATACTGAATTATAAAAAGCTTTAAAAATTATATTACATCTTTGCTCTATAATAGTGATATGTGATTTATTTTTCTGCTATCTTCATATATTGTCTTTAAATCACAAATATTTTCATATATTGTTTTGAAATAAAAAAATTTGGAAAAGTAAACCATGTTGAATAATAAAAAAGTAAGAAAATATGTTTGGACATTATATTGGATCTCTGTACCAGAGTAAAGGGATACATGACTTCATTTTTACTTATTATACGTATTCTACGTATATTTTACTTTTGGGTTTTCGACGCTTAAACATCCAAATCTTCTCGCACTTTTGATAGTTCAACTTAGATAATGGATATTAATCCTTTATTTCTTTTTGGTCATCAAACTATGTATTTCGAAGCAAAAGCAATTTTAATAAGCTAAGTTGAACTTGCATCTAAACGTGTCATTAGACAGTTCAAACTTCCGTTGCAATAGTTGAAAAAATATAAAAAAGTTTTCGTTCTGACTACTGATGGGAAAAATACTTTGTTAGTTGTATCAAAAGGTTGAATAACATATCAACCGGTTTCAAAGGCAAGAACCTTATTCTTCAATATGATTCAGACAGAGCACTAGTACCAACGAGAATAAATCTGTCCAAAAAATGTGTATCATGTGACTCAGAAAAGCAATTGTCGCCAACAAAAATTCAACAAAAGAATAATAACTCAGGAGGATAAGGAACAGCAAAAAGATTTAAAACCACTCAGAAAGTGTTAATGTTAATTCTTAAGCAGGGCAAAAGCCCAACTCACCCAGGTTTTTGTGGGTTTTCTGGGTATTTTGGGAGTATTCTAAGTATTTGCAAATACTTGTTTAATATTGTACTTACAATAGAAAATATAGGAATAGTGGATACTTACGATGATTCATATTGGATGCTTCTAATTTATCTTATCATTTATGCTGTACATTGAGTTTATTAAAGTGAGCGTGCATTGATTTCTGAAACGAAATATTTGCGACTGTAATACAAGAGATATTAATTTGGATTCAATGAATAAATACATCACCCTTGTTGAAAAACTAGATTATTTATTTATTTTATATGAACCATAAGACTTATTATTTACATTAAATGAACTTAATCATATCCATTGCTTTACTCCAAATGCCGATACCAGATACCATGCTCGATATCTTCGAGGGGGGGGGGGGGGGACACATTTAGTGATTCTTAATGTAATTGAAATTGCCCAATGTTGTAAGAAAACTGTGAATCTACAAAAGTAGTTTCACTTATATGTATCCTCTTCATCAGATAAATTAATTACAAAGGGGCATAACTACGCTGTCGCTTACAGTAAAAAGCTCGGAAGGATTTAATTGAATCAAAAGAGCCTTGGATTATTCAAAATAGAAGAAAAAATCTGATGTGGGCAGCACATGACTCTGCTTGCAGACTCATATTCACTTTCTCTGTTTCTTCAATAATTCATTATATTAAGTTTAATTGCACAAAATAACACCCACGCTTATTTAAAATGACATTGAATTGGCACTATTAATTCAATTTTCGTTCTCAGTTGGTAACTGGGCTTTTTTTCAACGGTGTCACAGCGTAAATGCGAAAAAACTAAAATATCTCGAGAACGGTTAGCCCTAGTGTTATGGGGTTGGGCTTATTCTTTTCATTGTTACAAATTATGTATAAAACAAACATTTAATTAATATATTTGAGCATACGTAGTATTTTATTTTAGATTTTGATGATTTTGGGGGGCCATTTCGCAAAACAAGGCAGGTTACATTTTTCCAAATCATACCAAAATCTAATCAGCACCAGAATATCCCACAAGCGACTTATTTACCAAATTTTGTGAAATTTGTTTAATTATTACTTTAGCTAGAGCGGATATATGAAATTTGTACGGACCATTTCGCAAAAAAAGGCGGGTTCTGTTTTTACGAATCGTACCCAAAACTAATCAACACCAGACTCGCCCACAAGTGACTTACCTACTAAATTTTATGAAATTCGGTCCATTAGATTTTGAGTTAGAGTGGATACATTCATTGCACAGACACGCACACAGACGTCACGCTAAAAATGGTTATTTCGTATTCTAGAGGTTTCGAAACGTGTAGATCCGTCGAAAACTCGAGTTGTGATTTTCCGCATGATTCCAATACTTTCCCTATACATTACCATGCATTGCAGGGAAAGTAAAAAAAAAGCAGAATAGTGGATTATAGAAACCCATGTTACATGCCATTATGACTTTTAAAATTAAAGTCGGGGATATTTTATATTTTTATTATTAATATCTTAACTGCCCTGGTCATGAAAATTCGAGACATGAACGAGGTTAAACGCAGTGAAATAGAGAATAACCATACTAAATGTGAGAAAAAAAATCCGTCAAAAACTGTGGCTTTTGTTACGGAAAATTTAGAATTTTCATTTCAGATCTTGCTTTTAATGTAAATTGAGGTAAAAAAAATTATGATTTAATTTGTATATATATTTTAGGTTATGTTTCTTTACACGTAAAATGTTTATTGCTAAAAGTACGCTAAAAGTGCGTACAATCTATAATGTAAAGTTGTAAACTATACAAATACGTGACATTTCAGAATAATACTGCATTTCAGAATAATACGTGACATTTCAGAATAATACTTGTATAATACTGCAATTTATAGAAACTATTAAAATAAAAATAAATTAATGAAATTAAAAAAATGTATACCAGATTCTGTACAAAACCCCACTTTCTAGCAAAAACCCGGTGTGTTTTAATTGGTTCACTCACCCTCAAAACTTGAGTTTTTTTGGGCTGGTCCCAATTTGCTAACTTTACTCTTAAAGCATTATTATGGCCACTTTTTAAAAAAATCTGATGTGGGCAGCACATGACTTTCCTTATATAATGCAATGAATTTACTACTTTAACAGTAAAAACAATAGGTTATTCTTATAGTAGATATATTCTTTCCAAGATATTGAATTTTCGTCAATGATTCGTCATTTTCATTGATATAGCCTCATTTTTATCCATTTGGCGAATTTTTCGTTAATTTAGCAACATTTAAATAAGTCGCCGGCGACATTCCACCAAATTCATCGCCAAAATCTCGCCAAACGTTATGGATGGAGAAATAAGTTATTCTTACAGCAGATAAATAAATGACTATTTGCGTTCAAATGCAAAAGTATTACTCATAGTATCTTTTTTCATGAATGGAACGAGCTAAATCCACGAGAATGATATCACCCAATTTATCGCATGATATTACATATGAAAAGTGAACATGTTTCTCAATAGGCAATACATTTTTTTTACATGATTTTTTGATAATTTTTTTGAAAAATGTGCAATATCTCAAGAACGGTTCATGCTAGTGTTCTAAAATTTATGTCAATCGTTTTGTAACGAAAAATTACATAAGATATGTTTATTTGCGTAACTTTATTAAAGGTTTTGATTTTTTAATGATTTTTTCAAAATTTCATTCGAAAATTTAGGGGGGTTCTGAACATTCGATTGCGTTTAAAAACAATAGGCTTCCAGTATTCACGGATTACGATTTTTGTACCAAATTCCATTCGAATCGCTCCATTCGTTCGTGAGATATCGTCTCCACATACTCACTGACACACACACACACACACACACACAGATCACCTCAAAAGTGTTTGATTCGTGATCAGGTACGCTTGAAACGTGCTCTCCCGTCGAAAACTCGAATTCGAATTTTCGACCCCGTCACAGTACTTTCTATATACATTATGTATATAAGGAAAGTAAAAATGCTTTCTCGTGATATTTTGTTGCTAGCTGCTATTCGATGCAACTAATTTTGTGCACAAACATACACAACGTTTAATTAGAGCTTTTCCATTTTAGTCCAAATTAGGAAGCTAAAACAGAACGAGACAATTGAACTAATGACAGCCAGTTCTGTTTGAGGAATTATTAAAACAAGTAACACGGTATCTCTATTTTTAAAACGCGAGATAATTGATGCTCTTTTTTTTTCTTTATCTGAGAATTACTGTATTCTGATTTGTATTTGTAGTTTACATAATTTGCGCGCAGTTGAGCGTGAACTGTTGAAATTACTGAGTGTCCTAATGATATACTTTTTACGGCTCGTAAATTTAGATTGAAATAATTGAAACGGTTTTAAACGTGTCTTAATGAGTCCTGCACAATAACTTTCAACGGAAGTAATTATTATTTTCGCCGTGTCGCTAGTTGCTTTAGAAAGGAATTACCTTAACTTAGAGCATCCGGGAACTTGAAAACCGGAATACCACTGAATATCTGATAATTGTCAATTTTCAGATTAAAAATAATTTTTTTTTTTTTTTGTAACTTTATGGTTTTTAGAAACTTTTGCTCGGAATAAGTTCTTGGAAGATTTCTAATGGTACTTAGAGCGGTCTAACCTAACATGATTAATGGAATTTTAACCTATATTCATTACGTTTCGGTGTCAGAAGTGACTATGACAGAAATGACATATGGGTTCGGGTTTTTTTTCCGCACAGAAATTGAATCTAACATTGGGAAACACAGAATGCATTATGCATGATACAGAAATGTTAACCTAAATTAAATGACCCCTTTTCTTTTCTAACATTTATTTCAAATTCTTTCCTCATGCCACGCGTTCATCGAGATCTTTGTAAATTCCATCCCACGCCATAATTATTACCACAGAATAAACTTATTCCTCTTTTTCATCAACATCGGCATATTTTGCCACTAATCCTGACTACACCATGAACTCTTTCATTCTAATATAGCTAAGTAATGTAGATCTATCCGTCTTGACTGGCTTAAATCATAACTATGCGATGCTTCTATTAGATAATGTTTCTAATAGAAGCATTCCTACCAGTAAGTGTTTCCCCATCACATTTTTTTTCCTTTAGAAACCATAAAGTTAGCATAAAGACCGCATATTTCCCATGCTCCAATACCTTAAAAAATGCTGTATCAGCGAATACGATCTCTAGAACATTTTCCTCTGTGTTAGAGAGCTCCGAAAAAATGTGATTCAGATTTATCCGCCTTGAATGGCTTAAATCATAACTATGCGACAAAGATATGTTTCTAATAGAAGCATTTCTACCAGTAAGTGTTACCCCATCACATTTTTTTTTCTTTAGAAACCATAAAGTTTGCATAAAGACCGCATATTTCCCATGCTCCAATACCTTAAAAAATGCTGTATCAGCGAATAAGATCTCTAGAACAATTCCCTCTGTGTTAAACAGCTCTGAAAAAATGTGATTCAGATTTATCCGCCTTGAATGGCTTAAATCATAACTATGCGACAAAGATATGTTTCTAATAGAAGCATTCCTACCAGTAAGTGTTTCCCCATCACATTTTTTTCCCTTTAGAAACCATAAAGTTAACATAAAGACCGCATATTTCCCATGCTCCAATACCTTAAAAAATGCTGTATCAGGGAATAAGATCTCTAGAACATTTTCCTATGTGTTAAACAACTCCGAAAAAATGTGATTCAGATTTATCCGCCTTGAATGGCTTAAATCATAACTATGCGACAAAGATATGTTTCTAATAGAAGCATTCCTACCAGTAAGTGTTTCCCCATCACATTTCTTTCCTTTAGAAACCATAAAGTTAGCATAAAGACCGCATATTTCCCATGCTCCAATACCTTAAAAAATGCTGTATCAGCGAATAAGATCTCTAGAACATTTTCCTCTGTGTTAAACAACTCCGAAAAAATGTGATTCAGATTTATCCGCCTTGAATGGCTTAAATCATAACTATGCGACAAAGATATGTTTCTAATAGAAGCATTTCTACCAGTAAGTGTTTCCCCATCACATTTCTTTGCTTTAGAAACCATAAAGTTTGCATAAAGACCGCATATTTCCCATGCTCTAATACCTTAAAAAATGCTGTATCAGCGAATAAGATCTCTAGAACATTTTCCTCTGTGTTCCGAAAAAATGTGATTCAGATTTTTCCGCCTTGAATGGCTTAAATCATAACTATGCGACAAAGATATGTTTCTAATAGAAGCATTCCTACCAATAAGTCTTTCCCCATCACATTTTTTTCCTTTAGAAACCATAAAGTTTGCATAAAGACCGCATATTTCCCATGCTCCAATACCTTAAAAAATGCTGCATCAGCGATAAGATTTCTAGAACAATTTCTTGTCTGTTAGACTGCTCCGAAAAATCGACCAAAATGGAGGGCCGAGGTGAATTACGGCCTATATCTGAAATGGGTATTTAAAAATAAGGGCTCCGCTATTTTTTTCCACTGTTGTTACATTTACTGCTACATGCAAATTAATAAAATTATCTCTTTTCTAAAATTGTTGTAGAGTTATTTTGCAGCTTTCGATTTTGGACAAAAATGCTTAGTACTGATTTTGCAACGGTTTACAACTTTATAATTAACTTTGCTCCCCTATCTCTAACCGGAAGTGTAATAGCCCTGAACCCCCTTAAAAAGTAGCTCTGCCGACTTAAAATTATCTTATCGTATAACGGCCATAGCGGTTTCCTCATGCACTGCATAAAAATGTGCAAGGAATGTACTTCTCATGTTATTGGCCTGGTTGGACCGAACGCATCCTTGACATTCTGTATAGTTTTGCTGATGCATAATGGATTTAGAAACCTCAAAGATTTTACAAGAAAAGTAGTGGGTCCCGAACTTATCGCTATAGCTAGGTATTGTAAAAGTTATAGAAATAATGGGAAAGAAGGCCTCGAAATTTGATCTTGTGGGCAAACTCGATATGAATCCTTTGTGCCACTGACGAAAATATAAGGTTGGTAACCATATTTCTGGATGATGTAGTTTCTTTTCGATATTGATGCAATGCCAGGATTGCATCAAATCTTTTATCTTTCTGCGAAACAAAAAAATACGGCAGATAACGGTTCTGCATTGAAAGCAGTTACACAATGATAACTACAGCGTGACATAAAAGGCCTTGAAAAGGAATATACGATATGCAAATACACAATACCCGTTGGACAGAGTATGATTTTTTTTTATCATTATTTCCATTTTCTACATTCATACATCACAATTCTGTATGAAACATCAACTACGTTTCAAAGTAAGCTGAACTGTCCCTACAATTCATAATATATCCCCCCTGAATAAAAATTACATAACATTAAGAAAATTATTAACAAGCGGTAAATATGTTTGCTTTCTATGCGTTATGTGATAAATCACTTATTTTGCACAAAACTCTCGATTCTTTTACATGAGTTAATTCAATGTAAAAAATCAGATGTGGGCAACACATGACTTTCCTTATATAATGCAATGAATTTACTATTTTTACAGCAAAACAAAATAGGTTATTCTTATAGTAGATACTAATATTCTTTCCAAGATATTAAATTTTCGTCAATTAGTCGTCATTTTCATTGATTTAGCGTCATTTTATCCATATGGCGAGATTTTCGTTAATTTGGCAACATTTGAACAAATCGCCGGCGACATTCCACCAAATTCGTCGCCAAAATCTCGCCAAGCGTTATGAACGGAGAAATAAGTTATTCTTATAGCAGATAAATGACTATTGGCGTTCAAATACAAAAGTATTACTCAAAGTATCTTTTCTCATGAATGGACCGAGCTAGATCCACGAGAATGATATCACCCAATTTATCGCATGGTATTACATATGAAAGTGAACATGTTTCTCAACAGTTAATATATTTATTTTAATTTATGGGATTTTTTGATAAATTTATTTAAAAAATGTGCAATATCTCGAGAACGGTTCATGCTAGCGTTCTAAAGTTTATGTCAATCGTTTTCTAAGGAAAAATTACAGAAGAAATGTCTATTTGCGTAATTTTATTAAAGGTTTTGATTTTTTGATGATTTTTTCAAAATTTCACTCGAAAATTTGGGGGGGGGGGGGGGGTCTGAACATTTGATTACGTCTAAAAAAAATAAGCTTCCTATTCATGGATTGTGATTTTTGTATCAAATTTCATTCGAATCGCTCCATTCGTTCGTGAGATATCGTCTCCAGAGACTCATTGACACACACACACACAGACATCACCTCAAAAGTGTTCGATTCGTGATTAGGGATTCTTAAAACGTGCTCTCCCGTCGAAAACTCGAATTCAAATTTTCGACCCCGTCACAATACTTTCCTTATACATTATGTATATAAGGAAAGTAATAATACTGTATATAACTTTACTTATGCGTATATTTGGCGAATTTGCATACCATGAATAAATGGATTGTCGCCATTAGTATAGGAGATTCGTCTTTCGATATAATAATATTAAATTTAGTAAATAAGAAAATAGATCGCAAGGAAAACTCTTTCAGAACTGATGCTTAGGAGTTAGAAATATTATTGAGTTAAAAAAAATCATTATTGCCATCGCTACATTCAAGGGAATATAAACGATTTAAAAAAGTATAGTTTTCCTTAATTATTGTTGATTTTGATACTTAAGTGTGATTTTATAGAATGTTTGTATATATATTTTGAGTAAGCATATCCTGTTTCATAAATACATATTTTGATTTAATCGAAAAATAATAAATCGGGAAAGTCTTCCCCCGAGGGGGGTACATTGTCAAACTTGGTATCAATCGAAATATTTTTTCAAGCATTACAAAATGAAGGATAGCATGCTATAATTTGGACCAACAATACAAATTATTCTTTTTTTTTTTTTTTTTTTTTTTTTTTCCAAATTTTGAAAAAACTACCTAAAATTAAATTTTGGTATGAGATAATCGAGTTAAATCACACTCAAGTTAATCTTTAGCGATAAAAGCAAAATATTCCATTTATGACTACTCAAAAGTAGATCTAGATTGTGTAATTTCGTTCTCAATTCGCTGACTTTTTATATGTATTTTTTTTTCAGTAATCTTCGTTAATCTTATATCAAAATCTGATTTGTGATCACTTTATATTTCTTTCTCTCCGAAACAGATTATCTTGATATTTTTTATTTTCGTTTTCGCTTTACTTCGATGCGTCTCTGTAAATAATAAAAAATCTCGGGGAACTTCTACCGAGAAGAAAAAGCTACTGTTCCGAAGAAATAAGTAGATGTCCAAGAAAATAACCAACGTTGCTTCAAATTCGACTGCACTCGTGCGGCGTTAGTGTTCTTATTCGGAATCGAGGGAATTGGTTTTACTTCTCCATTGCAGAAGTTCTCCCTGTGGGTGACATTTGTTTTAGAGATGCACAGAATATATCTACATTTTTTTTTAAGTCCCTGGATACATATTTCTTCCTGTTTTCTTTAACAAAAATTGGACTAGAACGCGATTTGAACATTTTTATTTTCTCCCTGTAATACATGACTCTATGGGAAAGTATTGGTATGGAGTTGAATGTATATGTTTGGGGAATTTCTGAACGCTTCTGAAATGATGTCTGTTTGTCTGTCTTGAGTTTGGAGAATTGCGAGAAAGCTGGATAAGGTGAGATAATTAGGTAATACTTTTAAATTAAATCAAACAGTTTTTCTGTGAATTGAAATAGCTGACAATCATGGATATTGCATGACTGTCGGTACGATGTTTACGTACGCTTATTATTCCGTACGCTTTATGTTTTCCCTACACACATAGTACTCTTATAATTTATAAAGTGTTGTGACAAGGTAGAAAATTCGAATTCGTGTTTTCTTCAGAAGAGCCTGTTTTAAGCATCTTGGAGTAATGTTTGGAGTGATGTCTCTGTGTGTGTGATTGTGCATGTTTGTGTGTATGTGCGTGTGTGTACGATATCTCACGAACGAAGGAAACTTTTGAAACGCAACAATCAGTGAATTCTGGAATCCTATTAATTTTAAACGAAATTGAATATTTGAAAGGACCCCCCGCCGCCAACAAATTTTCAAATGAATCATTAAAAATTCAAAACCTTCAATAATGATAAATAAAACAAATAAGTAATCATTCCAGATGTAATATTTCATTAGAAAAGGAATGACACAAACTTTAGAACAGTAGCATGAACCGTTCTTGTGATATGATACGTTTCTCAAATAAATGTTTCACAAAAATTACATAAAATTTAAAAAAGTAGTAAGTATCATCTAATATGTCCTCTTTTCATATGCAATATTACGTCCACTTTTCATATGCAATATTACGTCCACTTTTCATATGCAATGTCCACTTTTCATATGCAATATTACGTCCACTTTTCATATGCAATATTACGTCCACTTTTCATATGCAATGTCCACTTTTCATATGCAGTGTCCACTTTTCATATGCAATATTACGTCCACTTTTCATATTCAATATTACGTCCACTTTTCATATGCAATGTCCACTTTTCATATGCAATATTACGTCCACTTTTCATATGCAATATTACGTCCACTTTTCATATGCAGTATTATTCAATTCCATCCACGGGAGAAATTCCTTCTTATAAATTGCATTTTCATGAAGATTTTGCACGTGACTATGAATAAATCATTCCGTTTGGACAAATAAGTTGTCAAAAACTACATTATTTCAATTTACGTGGTAATAATTAATTCAATAGTACCAAAAACATAGTGCCGTGGATCTTTATCGCCATTATTTCGCTATGAAGGAAGTGAAATCATTGCATATAGGGAAAATCATGTGCTGCCACATTATATGTTTGATGTGAAACATCTTGGGGCGTGGAGTAGAGTAAATTTTGAAAGAAATGGGATAGATATGGAACGGAAGTGTTATCATATTCGTTGCTGGACTTAACATTAAAAAAATCTGATGTGGGCAGCACATGACTTTCCTTATATAGTGCAATGAATTTGCTACATTAATTCTTATAGTAGATATATTCTTTCCAAGATATTGAATTTTCGTCAATTAGTCGCCATTTTTATTGATTTAGTCTCATTTTTATCCATTTGGCGAGTTTTTCGTTAATTTAGCAACATTTAAACAAGTCGCCGGCGACATTCCACCAAATTCGTCGCTAAAATCTCGCCAAGCGTTATGGATGGAGAAATAAGTTATGCTTACAGCAGATAAATGACTATTGGCGTTCAAATACAAAAGTATTACTCAAAGTATCTTTTTTCATGAATGGAACGAGATAGATCCATGAGAATTATGTCACCCAATTTATTGCATGATATTATATATGAAAAGTGAACATGTTTCTCAATAGGTAATATATTTTTTTTACATGATATATATATATATATATATATATATATATATATATATATATATATATATATATATATCATGTAAAAAAAATATATTACCTATTGAGTATATATATATATACCTATTGAATATATATATATATATATATATATATTTTAATGTGCAATTTCTCGAGAACGGTTCATGCTAGCGTTCTAAAATTTATATCAATGGTTTTCTAATGACAAATTACATGAAAAATGTCTTATTTGCGTAACTTTATTAAAGGTTTTGATTTTTTAATGATTTTTCAAAATTTCACTCGAAAATTTAGGGGGGGGGGGGTTCTGAACATTCGATTATGTATAAAAACAATAGGCTTCCAATATTCACGGATTGTGATTTTTGTACCAAATGTCGTTCGAATCGGTCCATTCATTCGTCAGTTATCGGCTCCACAGACTCACTGACACACACACACACACACATACTTACACGCGCACACACACACACACACATACTTTCACACACACACACACAAACATCACCTCAAAAATCTTTTATTCGTGATCAGGGATGCTTGAAACGTGCTCTCCCGTCGAAAACTCGAATTCGAATTTTCGACCCCGTCACAATACTTTCCTTATACATTTTTGTATATAAGGAAAGTAATAATATCGCACTCCAATACAAGCAAACCATGTTGTGGATCTTTTTAATTCAAATAAAACAACCATGTCACCTTTCATTGAATAATCTGCAAGAGACTACTAACAAGAAGTATTCCATTTTGTTCTAATTAAACAATAACTCGGTGGTCATCGAAACTAGAGTTGAAGCAGTACATTTTACACTGTGCATTGGCAAATTTCGAAACTTTTTGTTGAAACAGTGCTGTAAGAAATGCAAATAAAACATTTGACGTGGGCAGGACATGACTTTCCCTGCATAATATAATGATTTTACTTCTCTCACATCGGCGAAATAATGACATGCACACATCATAATGTTTTTAACGTTGAAGTAACACCATGTAAATTAAAATCGGACGCTTTTGGAAACTTACAAATCCAAACAAAATGACTTATTTATACTCTTGTATTCTCATCAAAATGAAATCGGCATATAATGATTGAATAACCTGTGAAATAAATGACTATTGGCATATTCTTAGATGCCAAAATACTAATACAAAAATAATTTATCGTCTAAACGTAATGAACTGGATCTATGAAAATTATGTTAACATAGTTGTTACATAATATACTTGCTACTTTTTACTTTCCTTATATACATAATGTATAAGGAAAGTATTGTGACGGGGTCGAAAATATTGAATTCGAATTTTCGATGGGAGAGCACGTTTCAAACATCCCTGATCACAAATCAAACATTTTTGAAGTGATGTCTGTGTGTGTGTGGAAGTATGTGTGTGTCAGTGAGTCTGTGGAGACGATAACTGACGAATGAATGGACCGATTCGAATGAAATTTGGTACAAAAATCTCTCTCTCCCTCTCTCTCTTTCTTTCTTTTTTTCTTTACTTTTTTTTCTGTTTTATTTTAAATCTCATATCGATGCTTAACATTTTATTCTCAAGACTTCCGAACCAGCTTCCCTCGTCTTCCGTTTTTGTGTGTGTGTGTGTGGGGGGGGGGGGGGGCTTTGTCGATCAGTGTTAATATGTTTATTGTTGTTTTTATTCAATGGCTGAGACCACCCGCTAGCGAATTTGTGCTTTGGTTATTCTAGCTCTGTTATTAGTACTATAGTCTATTAGATATCTGTCTATTAGCTCTGTTATTAGCTCTATAGTCTATTAGATCTCTGTCTATTAGCTCTGTTACTCCCTAGCTTTGAAATTTCTCTTGCCTGTCTTGTCGCAGTTCGCCAAAAGAACAAACAGTATGCGCTTTTAACTAGCCGTTGTTAAAAGCGCATTCTGTTTGTTCTTTTGGCCTCAGGAAGAGTACTGAAACCGCCAACAATTATCACCTAACTGACATATGCCTGCTTTCTTCAAGAAATTATTGTAAGTTAAATCTTTTTGATATTTTCTGGATACCTTTTGAACTCTTGTAAAGATTCCGATATGTGTGTATGTGTATGAAGTTTGCCGCTCACAATAACTCTAAAACGGACGTATGTATCGCCTTAATATTTTATGTGTAGATGCGTTATCTCTCTTCGCGAGCTCCGGGGGTTTGTGAGCGTCAGCGAATAGGAGACTAAGCATCCGGCTCGCAAAGCCAGTTACAGGAGTTGGGGAGCGTAGGGAGCTGGGGGCCGAACTGGGTGAAAGAACTCGGGAAGCGAGTTCCAAGGATTAATGACCGTCAGCGAATTAAAAATAAAACCAAATCGGGTGTGTTAGCCTGCAGCGAGCTCCAATTAATGAGTGGCAGAGAACAAGCGCATGAAAACAGCAAAACCCGTCAATGAATGCTGTTATCTGCAATGAAACCTCATTCCAAAAGTTTTTATGTTTTGTATATTTTTTCCATTGTAATATTCTTAATATAAACGAAAAAATAAATACTCTGAAAATATGCTCTCAATATTTAAACAATTGAATACTGAAAATTTTCATTCATATAAATAGCAAATCCTAACAATTTATAATAATAATAAGAGAGAGTGGAACACATCGGGCCACAAATCACCCTGGGACACCTTGAATTTTAAAATCTGGTTTGAGATTAAAATCTTATTATTTTATTTACCATCTCTGTGCATTTGCAACTGGCCCTCCTGTAGCCAATGCTCAGAGTAGCATCTTCTGTAGCCAATGCTCTGTTTGTGGCCCTCCCGTGCATTGGCTACTGTGTTTTGAAAAATCTTCTGCAAATAAGTAATAATTGATCAAACATTTTTACAACAGTCAAAAATACTTTTATAAAATATTTATAGCAGTAACAAAGGGATCAGAATATTTTCTTAATTGAACTACATATCAGAGAAACTGTCATGTTTATGGTGACATTAGATTTACTCGTAAAAATTTTAGAAATTAGATTTACTTGTACTCCTCATTGTAAAGTTAATCGTAAAAGCATGGAAACCTTAAAAAAAATTTGATTTTTTGGTGTACCTTGGAACACCTGGTGGAATTGTTTTTTGAAGTAACTGCTGTGTGTAGAGATTTTAATTTGCTGTAAATGTTAGGCCTTTGTTATTCAAGAATAAATTTTTCAAATGTTTGATTTTTTTTCCCAAATTTTTCACTATAAGTTGTTCGCTGTTAAGTAGCGCGCTGGAGTTGCACTCGGTAGGCCCGGGTTCGATTCCAGCCACTGCCAAAACTGCCGCCGTGTTCATGCGGAGTACGATCACGTTAAACATGTGGGTCCGAAAGTCCTTCCGAGAGGTTGGTGGTAGGGGAAGGAGGGTACGGTCCCTGTGGATGCCTCCCCCACTGGGCTCCGGTCTAAATTGGATGGCACTTCCCGACCGTCCAGACGGTTACCTTACACCTTTCTGGTAGGTCGGACTGTCTGGGTTTCAACAACAACAACTATAAGTTGTTCAATTCATGCTTATTTTATAAAATTGCTTCTACTTAAATCCAAAGTATGTTCTGTTATTTAAATTGGGCGGTTTAATAAAAAATTGACTCAAAAAGTTTACAATTGATGTTTAAATCCGTTGAAGGAACTGTTCTATCTTCAGAAGCGTTTAATGTATAGGAGATAAGTGTCTGGTTAAGATATAATTATAAGAAAATATTTATAAGAATCAATAACTGGAGTGTCCCACGGTGCCTCACTCTTCTTTTCTCTGCCTAACTTCATGTGCTAGTTGTATTATATTTGCCTCTTTGTGTAAAACCGATATAAGTATATGAATATTTTCCAAATGTGTATGCAGGTCCTTTTCTAACGGCTAGGTTGTCGACAGCTACTCCCAAGAAAGAGCTTTTTAAAATACCGGAATACCGATCAGGCTACTGTCATCCTAAAATCCAACCTTCACAAATGTTCGAAGCTTATTCCTATCCAATTTATGTTCATTTTAGGGAGAAAACGGTTATCTAAGGCACTCGAGAATGTGGATATATTCTGTGCATCTCGCAGAAGAAAAAAAGTCACGGATGGAGAGAACTGTGCAACGGAAAAGTAAAACCAATTCTCCTTTATCTTAGAATAAAAACAAAAAATACCGCACGAGTGCAGTCGTTTTTTGTTTTGTTTTTTACTCGGCGTTAGTTATTTTCTCTGACTCCTTGTTTCTCCAGAGCAGCTGTAGGTTTTCTTCTCAGATTCGCGATAGGAACTTTTACTCCGCGAGCTTTTATTATTTATAGCGACGCATTTATGAAGAGATCAGTGAAATTCAGTTTTGGTTTAAATTGAATAGAGCGATTGAGAGAATAATTACGGGGTCGGACAGAATGGCCGTGAATAGAAAGAACATCAAAATTTAAAGTGAATTAACATCAACTGATCTGAAAGCAGTTATTGATTCTCAGATAGTGAGAAAGAGTAAAATCAATCTTTTTTTTTTTGTCCCTTTGTTTTTAAATAAAACAACGTGCCAACTTCACGAGTCCTATAAAATGCAGTTAATCGCTTTTGAACAAAATGTTGCATATAAGGCGGCTATTTCTTTAAGATTTTTACTGTACAGCATCAGGGGAAACAGAAGAACCACTCCCCTTATTCTGCCATCGTTCATAGTAAGACAAATGCAAAGATATCGTTCGATGGGTAATGACATCTTCTATAAATTCATAGGCAAAAAAATTTGCGTAAAAGACCGTCTTACATATCAAATTGCGCACAAATATTCCAATGGCGACACCCGCTTTTGATGTCTTAAGGGTGAGCGTCAGTAAATCTTCTGCCCTATCCGCCCTTTGTTAACTTTCGCGGCACACATTTTCCGCCGAAATTCTGCTCAAACTGTTGCGAAATATTTACTGAAAGATAAAATGCAATGCTTAGATTATATTAAAACTAAGTTTAATACCCAATAAAGCATAGAATATATTTTTTATTTTAATTCAAAATATTTTTTGTGCTGCCATTTGTTATCGTAATTTAATTCATACCGACTATTTTTATTTTTTAATGAACATTTTTAAATGTCTATTCCTTCTAACACGCTATTAAATACAACAACAGATCATATATAATAATGCTACAATCACGGAAACGTACTTGGACTTGAAGACAAAGGAACTTGAAGACAAAAATGCAGTCCTCAGTGATGTACATTCAGATCCCCTTATCGAATTTATAGAATGAGAAATACCTTTCCGTGATTGTGGCATTAGTATATATGATCTGTTGTTGTATTTAATACTGTATTAGAAGGAATAGATATTTAAAAATGTTCATTAAAAAATAAAAATAATCGGTATGAATTAAATTACGACAACAGATGGCAGCACCAAAAATATTTTGGATTAAAATAAAAAATATATTCTATGCTTTATTGGGTGTTAAATTTAGTTTTGATATCATCTAAGTATTGCATTTTATCTTTCAGAAAATATTTTGCAACTGTTAGAGCAGAATTTCGACGAAAAACGTGTGCCGCGCAAGTTAACAAAGCGCGGATAGGGCAGAAGATTTACTGACGCTCACCCTTAAACATATTCTGCTTCCACATATTAGTCTAAATATCAATTTTTATAAAGTTCATATCGGTATTTTCAGAGATAAAAGGCGGTTTTAAATATTGAGGTGATTCGGGGATAATCTTCATACTTAAAACCGCAACTTGAAGATTTAAGCACGTCCTACAATAGTTATTGCAAACACCCACCACTCGTTTCCTGATCAAAATTTATAAAATTTTACATCCAGACATTATTTATGGCACAAATTCACTGCCTAAATACAAATAAAAAAACTCTCAAGCTATATATCCGATTTGACACACACAAATAATAATCCGGTCGTCCATTTTGTTGCTCCAAGTCCTCTGGACGAGCCGGACGGCCTGGGGCTTTCACACAAATAATAATAATAATAAAAGGACGCTGCCTAGTTAACGACGTGACTTGATTTTTAATGAACTAACTAATATTTTTTCTTTACATCAATGTTGTTTTTTCTCTCTCTTCGTAAACTAAGCAGTGCAAGATAGCAATAAGGGGCGCGACAGCCCAGTGGTTAGCGCGTGGGAGTTGCACTCCGTCGGCTCGGGTTCGATTCCCACCACTGCCAAAACTTCCGCTGTGTTCACGCGGAGTACGATCACGTTAAACATGTTTGTCCGTAAGTCCTTCCGAGAGGTTGGTGGTAGGGGAAAGAGGGTACGGTCCCTGTGGATGCCTCCCCCACTGGGCTCCGGTCTAAATTGGGTGGCACTTCCCGGCCGTCCTTACACCTTACACCTTTCTGGTAGGTCGGACGGTCTAGGTCGAAGAAGAAGAAGCAATAAAATGTAATATAGATAATGCTAGATAATAAAATATTGTGTTAATATATATTTAAAGTCGCATAATTACGTTGAATTGTGTTATTAAGGTGCATCTATATGTACTCGCTTTTAAATAAATTTAACATTTCTGAAAAATGAAATTTTTCGTTTCATTTTGCAATTAAAGTATGCTCATCATGGTAATAATAAAAATTTAAATCATCGTGATAATGAAAATTTAAATATAGCGAAGAGCTGCCGAGCTTAGAAAAGAGAAATTTTGTATAGCTATATAAAAAGTCCACCGGAATCTATTGCCATCAAAATGTGTCAAGGTTACTATACATATTTTTTTTCTCAATATTAATTTCATAATTCAAATTGCATACAAAATTTATTTATAAAAAAGAAAAATTGCATAGCTTTTGTTTGGGTTGTTATATGGTATAGTAAGGTAATATAAAAAATCAGCGTGATAAGGAGATTATTTCGAAAGATGTGAATAAAAATCTACGAATCTAATAACGAAAGGTGGTTTATTTTTCCCTCCCCGCAGCTGTACTGAAGGTTTTACAACGCGTTTTCAATTTTATATTTTAAACAATATTCGAAAACTATGGCCATCCTCTGGTCTGATCTTCAAGAATTATATTCACACTGTCTTTTATGTTTATCGATTGAAATAATTGTACTAAATGTCATTTAGCTCACTGAATTTGCTTGAGAGATATTGTTCTCACAGACAAACACACACATCCTTAAAAAAACAAATCGTATTCAATGATTTTCAAAAGGTGTCAATGTTTTTGACACCAATTGTATTACTTTTCCTTTGCACATACTATAAGAAAAATAAAGTAAATAATTCAAAGAGGTACTGCATGAAATGCGACTAATTTTTCAAGACAAACCAATTGCTTAAATGTTATTATTACTTTCCTTATATACATAATGTATAAGGAAAGTATTGTGACGGGGTCGAAAATTCGAATTCGAGTTTTCGACGGGAGAGCACGTTTCAAGCATCCCTGATCACGAATCAAACATTTTTGAAGTGATGTCTGTGTGTGTGTGTGTGTGTGTGTGTGAGTAAGTATGTGTGTGTGTGTGTCAGTGAGTCTGTGGAGACGATAACTGACGAACGAATGGACCGATTCGAACAAAATTTGGTACAAAAATCACAATCCGTAAACACCCGAAGCCTATTGTTTTTATACGCAATCGAATGTTCAGAACCCCCCTAAATTTTCGAATGAAATTTTGAAAAAATCGTCAAAAAATCAAAACCGCTAATAAAGTTACGCAAATAGACATTTCTTATGTAATGTTTCATTAGAAAACGATTGAAATAAATTTTAGAACGCTAACATGAACCGTTCTCGAGATATTGTACATTTAAAAAAAAAATTATCAAAAAGTTATATAAAATTAAAAAATATATATATCCTATTGAGAAACATGTTCACTTTCCATATGTAATACCATGCGATAATTTGGGTGACATCATTCTCGTGGATCTAGCTCGTTCCATTCATGAAAAAAGATACTTTAAGTAATACTTTTGTATTTGAACGCCAATAGTTATTTATCTGCTGTAAGAATAACCTATTTCTTTGTCCACAACGCTTGGCGAGATTTTGGCGACGAATTTGGCGAAATGTCGGCAACTTGGCGACTTTTTGAAATGTTGCCAAATTAACGAAACTCTCGCCAAATGAATAAAAATGACGCTATATCAACGAAAAAGACGACTAATTGTCGAAAATTCAATATCTTGGAAAGAATATTAGTATCTACTATAAGGAAAACCTATTTTTTTTACTGTAAAAGTAGTAAATTCATTACATTATATAAGGAAAGTCATGTGTTGCCCACATCAGATTTTTTTTCTTCCTTCCCTAAAGAAAAATATTTTCCTCTCATTTTAAAGCAGCTTGGTATTTTGTTTACAATCGACAGTTTTCTGTATTTGTTGTCGAAAAAATTGCGTTTTAACGCTTGTCTGACAAAGGAACTTAACCAAACTAAAGTTTGTAAACATGTAGGCATTTACTCAAACATAAACATAATATCAATTCTGTTTTCTGTAATGTGTATAAGCATTAAAAAAATTATCTTATATTTTATGGGATTTGCACACGAAATATATTATAACATGTATAATAAAAAAAATGTATAATATATATGTATAATATAAAAAACTGTATAATATATATGTTATAGTTGTAGAAATAGTCCAGGGAAGAGACACTTTAGTTACAAAAATCTACTTTATTAGGCTGACAATCTTTAGAACATAGCTTTTTACATTGGGTGAGCTCTCCGTCGGCGGCCATCTAGCAAAAGCAGTGCAGTCTGTGGTAGTTTATACACAACACAGATTAACATATACAGATATTTCACGCGACCTCAGCGCCCTCAACCGCCAACTGGCACTGAACGAAACACTTGGAACTTAGAACTTTGTTGCTTTGTTCTATCATCGCATGCACATCGCATGTTGTTTACACGTTTTAAACATACTTTCGCAGCTATTTTATGGATTACTAAAAGAAAAGGATTTATGTTTAAAAGGTATGTAATTTATTTTTATTTAAATAAAACATTATGCGTTATCTATCCCATATTTCATCCTATGCACGTGTTCATCATAAGAAATTGGTACAAAGTATTATCACTTCCGCCTAGATTAAATTCTAAGAAACAATGGCATTATTAGTTAAAAAACCTTTTCCGCATTTATATAAAATGTATAAAAATTGATATTTAGATAGCTTTTTCTAGAGAAAGTTGAATATAATATTGGATGTGTATATATTTTACATGCTTTTTACTAACTGACGTAATGTGGAAAATAATCCCCCCCCCCTTCTAATTAACGATTAAGTTCGACACCTTTGATAATGCATTTATGTAAATTTGTTATTTAGTATAAAAATATTAGTGTATTTAAAAAAAAAAATATATATATATATATATATATAATAACAGCATCCCAGAATAAATTAAGAACTAAGCAATTTAACTATCTACACGCTAGTATACTTTTTAGGCTGAAAATATTATATAATATTTTAGTCTTTTGGGTATGTTAGCTTGTAGTTTTTGGTGTATAATGATTTACAGTGATGCAATGCGTCAATTTTTTATTTAGTTTATGATTGCATGAATTAAATATATATCTGTGTTTATATATTTAAAGTTAAACATATTACAGATAAAAGTATTTTTAAATGCTGATCATGTTTATAGTTTAAAAAATTATAAAAGTACAGTTCCGTATTTATTTATTTTTTTTTTTTTTTTGCCGCATTAACTTAAAATCGCCAATTGAGCGATAATCGCCAAATCTAGCAGTCGAGGATGGTTGGCTCATCGAACGCTGGTGTCTATGCGAAATCGTATGTTAACGATGTTGCCATAGGTTCCTATGGGAGTGAACCTTCTGAATATAGTATTCTGTGATACACAAGTACAAGTTACATGTGGCGGAGGGGATGCAATTTGATGACAACATGGGAAACATGCTGCCCTCGCGTTTTCTATACTTCAAAAATGTGATGGGGATGCAGTTTCAAATAAGAAAGTTTACTTATTGGTTAAGATTAGTGACCATATATGGCGTTGTAGAGGCAAAGAGGAAGTACAGGCAGGCTTTGTTAATATTAATAGCGTGGGGTAGAATATAATGTGGTTGCAATAAGCCCGTGACATGAGATAGAAATTTGGAATAAGAATTATGAAAGAAAACAGTACGTTAATGGGGGAAGTTTAAAATTTCTATATCATATATAATATGAACACGTGCATGTTCGTCTACTACACAATGCATAGATGAGGGTATACCTAGTTTTATTTTTATTGCTTATTGTGGGTCGTAAATAAATACATAATTTAAACTATTGAAACTGATTACATTCCAAGGACCAGAAAAGCCAAGCACATCCAACAGTACAATTTATTTGATCACGTAATTTTGAGGTATGTACTTGGATTAAAACAGGTGTAGTATGTGATCGGTTTTTCCCCCCTTATGCTTAATTTCAAGTTCCAGTCTACAGATGCGTTTTTCACCCTGTATAATTTATAGTGTTCGGTGTAACCATTGAGGTAAACGTAAGAAGTTAAAACTTCATATTAAGAAAACGCCCATATCGTTTGAAACAATCAGGAGGAGGTGCTGGGAAAAGATCAGTAGCTCTATATTGTATGCATTTCTATGGAGAAAGGTTTAAAATATTTATTTAAACTGTCAATTTTGTAAAAATAAATTATTGACGCAATGCATAGTAGAATTGAAACAATAAAGAGTATTCTTACGTTTTCAAAATTAGTTTGCCTTTCAATTTATTTTTATTTCCACATATTCTGCATTCTATCCTACAACTATGCAAAAATACTAGTTAATTATACTCATGATTAGGAATCCTTTAATATAAAAATAATAATAAATACATATACTAAATATTACGCCTTTCTGTTGCTTTAACTGACAAAAGCGACTACTTTACTAACACTAGCAACATCTTGATATAATTCTCAAAGCGTTATGGAATTTTCAAGCGTTTCATCTATAGGAATTTTATCTCCTTTTTTCTAACTCCATGGTTGTAAACTATTGAAAAATGTATGGATACGCCACCTGTGCAAATAAAAAGGAAAATCAATAGATTTGAGATACCTGAATAGTAAATAGTTTTAATTCATCAACGTTTGTTATTCTTTAAGAAGACGATCTTGATATTTTTCTTTTGATTTATTCCAATGCGTCTCTGTACATAATAAAGAGTCGCAGAGGAACCCCTAAGAATCCGAAGAGAAAAAAACGGTTATTCTTTCTTGCTGGCAGTACCCAATTTGAATGTCATAAACAAATTCTATATTCCCAAATATGTCTGCATATAAATTTTTATGGAACTCCATATTGTTATATACGGAGAATTAACCCATTCGTAGTATCATCTCCTATTTATAACCGCAACTTAAAGAACTATATTTTTGTCACTTGATCAGAACTGTTCTAATAAATTTGATTTAAATTGCTAATAAAGTTGATTTTAATGAGGTTCATTCGATGTTTTGCTGAAAAACGTTGGCGATTTTTCCTGCTTTCCCATCTTGTGTTTCAGAACGTCAAGCCCTCCTTTAATTCCTCATCTGAAAATGGATTCTAAAAATGGTCGAGAATGATGAAATCAGCACATCAGCAAGTTAATCGAATGGATATTTTAACGATGGTTTACTGTGGTTTTATATTGCAAATGCAGACCCAAATGGGAAGAAGCGTTTCAACAACCAGTAATAGGTTTCTATCAAGAGTATTTCCCCAATCCTTGTTTCATATGAAATATTATATAAATGCTAGTTTCAATCGTGATCACGCAGTGATCGGTATCTTAACTCAAGGCTGCATTTAGTAAAAATACAAGGTGCGAAAAAAAGTCCCTTTTACTTTCGATATGACATATAAACGAAATGTAATAAATAAAAAAAAATTAAATTGGAAATAAGAGGTTTTCTTTTATTACATTATATGCTAAAAATTATATCGGGTAAATGTGAGCCATATTGTACGCAGGAGTACTCTTTTCTCATGGCGTTTTCTCATTACTCTTAGTGTTTCCTGTCAACGTTATATCAGAAAAATAAGATATTGGGGGGGGGGGGGGGGGAGCTAAAAAAAAAATCATAAATTTTTAAAGCAATAGACTTTTGCCGCACTCTGTAATTATGATTTCCCCAACATCATTTGGCATTCATTATTGTTTATTTGTGTTTTGTTTGGGCGTTTAAATTTACGTCTTTCAGTGTTTTTTTTTTTGGGGTTTTTTTTCAAACTTCACTTTTCGTTTATTTCAAGTATTTTGTGTTATTATAAAAGTCATATGCAATAAATCAATTATAATTAACTGGAATGAGGCTGTACTGGACTTTCTCATACCACAATCAATTTTTAAATAGCTTATGATATAGACGTCACGAACACAAAAATTGTGTCGCGGTTATTTTTCACTGCGATTGAAACTATTAAGTTTTAAGATCATTAGATCATTGATCTATAAATATGCATGATTATTTTATGCATATTATGCCACATTTTGTCCTATGCTGCCATGTTAAGAAAATATACAATTTCGAATACTTTTTAAAGTTTTCACTTGAATTTCAAAAATTTCTATCTAGTTCTACATTTTTCGATAACAAAGCCGGATACAAAGTTTTGGAAATCCATTCATATTTGTGGCAGCTATTGTGTACACAGAAAATTGATCACAGGCAGACGAACATCACTCTAAAAATAGTCAAAACCTGTTCAGCAGATCCTAAAACATTATTGACTTCAAAATCTCGAAATCGAAAATTTTTGTGAAAACAATACCTTCTCTATACTATACTATATAAGGAAGTAAAAATATACAATGTGATGATAAATATGCAATATGATTTAATAGAGAGTTCTTTTAGACGTCTGGGAAATCAAGTATTTTGTATTTTTCAGCTATTTGCATCCTTAAAAAATCTGATGTGGGCAACACATGACTTTCCTTATATGATGTAATGAATTTACTACTTTTACAGTAAAAAAATAGGATTTTCTTATAGTAGATACTAATATTCTTTCCAAGATATTGAATTTTCGACAATTAGTCGTCATTTTCATTGATTTAGCATCATTTTTATCCATTTGGCGAGATTTTCATTAATTTGGCAACATTTCAAAAAAGTCGCCAAGTTGGCGACATTCCGCCAAATTCGTCGCCAAAATCTCGCCAAGCGTTATGCACTAAGAAAAAGTTATTCTTACAACAGATAAATGACTATTGGCGTTCAAATACAAAAGTATTATTCAAAGTATATTTTTTCATGAATGGAACGAGCTAGATCCACGAGAATGATGTCACACTATTTATCGCATGGTATTACATATGAAAAGAGAACATGTTTCTCAATAGGAATTTTTTTTTTTTTATGCGACTTTTTCATAATTTTTTTGAAAAATGTACAATATCTCGAGAACGGTTCATATTATCGTTCTAAAATTTATGCCAATCGTTTTCTAATGAAAAATTACATAAGAAATGTCTATTTGCGTAACTTTATTAGCGGTTTTGATTTTTTGACGATTTTTTCAAAATTTCATTCGAAAATTTAGGGGGGTTCTGAACATGCGATTACGTATAAAAACAATAGGCTTCCAGTGTTTACGGATTGTGATTTTTGTACCAAATTTGGTTCGAATCGGTCCATTCGTTCGTCAGTTATCGTCTCCACAGACTCACTCACACACACACACACACACACACACACATACTTTCACACACACACACACACACACACACACACACATACACCACTTCAAAAATGTTTGATTCGTGATCAGGGATACTTGAAACGTGCTCTCCCGTCGAAAACTCGAATTCGAATTTTCGACCCCGTCACAATACTTTCCTTATACATTATGTATATAAGGAAAGTAAAAAGCAACTTGGTAATTATTTATTTTGCCAAAACATAATGCTCTGGTTCTGCCTGGCGTTTTATGGATGGTGCATCAATATCATTATAACATGTGTTTTCATATATTCCGAAAGTAATTTATGTAAAATATAATTTTTTTTATCCGCTCATATCTTGAACACATTGCGAGAGAATTGGAAGTTTTGATTGGGAGTTACTCATCAATATGTATTTCTAGCTCTGCTTCCCGTTGTTGTACACTTCAAAATTGACGTGCTACTAAATTTTAGTCTGCATAAATTAAAAAAGAAAATTAATTAAGTTTCTAAAATGTAATCCTTTAAAGTAGTCATTTATTTTTGCAACCAATGAACGCCCCTCATAATCGTCATGATGATGAAAATTCAAATATAGCGAGCTATTCTTATAGTAAATTTTAAATAGCTTCTGATTTTTTTTTTTCTTTTGCCAATTTTGCAAGAAAATTTTTGAAAAATCAATATTGTTGCTCCAAATGATAACAATTATAGCATATTGCCCTCCATTTTAGTAAGAATATTTCCGGAATAGCTAGAAAACTCATATTTGGCATATCACTTTGTCTGGCGTGGTATATTCTATATTTTTTTCAATTTGAACATTAAAGCCTAGCCCGTCCAGGTGTCACAATATGAATATAATCATTTTTTTTTTTTGGGGGGGGGGGGGCATGAGAGACAACTCGAGTACTGGAGCAGTGGGAAAATCCGAACATGGTAAAGTTACAAACAATTTAATAAAGTTCCTTTTCCACGCATTTTAGTTGTACATGCATTTTAATAAATGCATTTTTCACACATTTAAGTTAGATACAAATAATAAAAGGGGCTACTTTAAAAACTACGCTTTTTGCTTTTGCTTATTATCTTACTGTGTTATTATCTTGAAGTGTTTGATTCCGTATTGAATTTAGAAGGACACATCTAAACAAAGTTTTCCAGTTGTGCAATTTCGCAAATCGATGTGTAATATAAGACGGGTTTACGAATGCTTAAATCTGACATTTCTATTAGTCGATTAGTATTCCAAAAATCATAGTAAGAATGAGTTTTTATTAAATGCATAACCATTCTATTAATCTATTCATCAGTATGGGCACCCATAGAACTTTTTTCCTTGGGGGTGAGCTCTAACCACGGACGTCAGTGGAGCAAACTCAATGATAAGATTTACAACATCGACTAACCTGATGCCCACTTTTGTGACCTTGAACGTACGGGGGGGGGGGGGGGGGCAAGTGGTCCCTCTTTCCCTCCTCTATAGGCGCCCATGTTCAACAGCAGCTGTAGAATTTGAAGCGATATTAATTAAAAATCTAACCCAAGAGTTAGTCCCTTTACCTCCATAGAACTTTCTCCCGTGGGGGTGAGGGCAAAAGTCTCGCTTTGCTGTTGTCCAAAGGCGAGATAGTTATGTTATTAGCAAACAAAGAAAATAAAGTTATTTGCTGAATAAATTCGTCTCTGCGGCCAAATGAATGAGCGATTCCCGTTTCTCAGATCGTGATCCTCTGAATGCGGAAGAAAAATGGAAGAACCTCTGAGAAAGAGCTGACGGGAAGACCTGATGCGGTAATGACCTGTAAATGGAATAATAATAGCTCTTAAATAGTTCTCGTGACACTTACATTTCTGTTCATTGACGATGATATATATAGTTGAGCTTTTGAAACTGAGATTAAGCTTTAATTGGTTCCTTATAGGGATTTTGTACTAAATTAACCTGAGTAAAATGTCTCATACCCATAATCTATTTTTTAGTAACGCGTTTTTTTTTTTTTACTTTCCCTCTACACTACCATATATTGCAGGGAAAGTATTGAAATCATGCCGAAAATCGCAACTCGAGTTTTCGACGGATCTACACGTTTCGAGACCTCTAGAATACGAAAGAACTATTTTTAACGTATGTATGTTTGTGTGTCTGTGCAATGTATGTATCCACTCTAGCTAAAAAACTAATGGACCGAATTTCATAAAATTTGGTAGGTAAGTCACTTGGGTGAGACCAAAGAATATGTGAGACCCTGGTGCTGATCAGGTTTTGGTAGGATTCGTAAAAACAAAACCCGCCTTTTTTTGCGAAATGACACGTAAAAATTTCATGTATCCATTCTAGCTGAAATACTAATTGACCAAATTTCACAAAATTTGGTAGATAAGTTACTTGTAGGATACTCTGGTGCTGATTAGATTTTGGTACGATTCCTAAAAGAACAACTTGCCTTTTTTTGCAAAATGGCCCTCAAAAACCGTCAAAATCTAAATTAAAAAACTACTTATACTCAAATAAATCCATTAAATGCTTGTTTTATAGGTAATTTTTAACAAAGAAAATAATAAGACCAACCCCATTACACTAGAACTAGCCGTTCTCGAGATATTTTAGTTTTTTCGTATTTTCTGTATGCTACCTTTGAAAATGAACCCAGTTATCAAATGTGAACGAAAATTGAATTAAAAGTGAATTAAATTTAATTAAAATAAAGAGAACGTGGATAGTCTGCAGGGAAAGTCATGTGCTGCCCACATCAGATTTTTTTTTTTTTCCTCTAAAATTTAAAAGGAAAATTTTGAAAAAATTGGTAATATGGGTACAATTATAGCCTGTTATACCTTCACTTTAAAGGGCTTGAAAAATATTTCGATTGATACCATAGTTGACAATAACAATTGAAAGGGCGCTAATGATGTCACGAACAAAAAAATTGTATTGCGGCAATTTTTCACAACAATGATTGAAACTATTCATGAATAAACCCTTTTATGCATGATTATATCAAATTTTGTCTTATGCTGCCATGTTGAAATAATATAAATTACGAAGTTTTCTCTCGAATTTAAATAATTCCATCTAGTTCAAGATTTTTTTATAATAAAACCAAATATGAAGTTCCTTAAAAATCCATTGATATTTGTGGTCGCTATCTTGTACACAAAAAATCGACCACAGAAAAACAGACAGGCGGACATCACTCCAAAAATAGTCAAAACGTGTTCAGGAGGTCTTAAAACATATATTGGTATCTAAATTTCGAATTCGAAAATTTTCGTGCAAACAATACTTTCTCTATATTGCATAGTTGATAAAGTAAAAATATCTAGATTTGCAACAAACTTAACCTGACACTAATGAGGTATAAGAAAAATTGCGAACCTCTAAATTACACAACTCATCTAGTATTTAATGCTATTCATAATTAAAAACTAAATTTTTTTTTGTATTAAACTTATGGTTTGAGTTCAAATCGACCCATTCCTATCATTAAAATTCAAAATCATATTCGTGGTTTTTCATATTTCAGTACAAAATATTTTAATTTAATATTCAAAGCCAAATTGTATTACTATGGTAATCATCTAATCTGTATAATGGGCTTATGAAGAGAGAACGAAGCTATTCATAATTAAAAACTAAATTTTTTTTTGTATTAAACTTATGGTTTGAGTTCAAATCGACCCATTCCTATCATTAAAATTCAAAATCATATTCGTGGTTTTTCATATTTCAGTACAAAATATTTTAATTTAATATTCAAAGCCAAATTGTATTACTATGGTAATCATCTAATCTGTGTAATGGGCTTATGAAGAGAGAACGAAGTCAATAACCGGTCATAACTGCCTATTCAAATGAACATTTTTGCAGTCTGAAATAATAAAGTATTAAAATCCGGATTGGAGAGAGGTTGTAGCAAAGAAATTTTTGGTAATTAATTTCTCTGGTACTGTTATAAATAGATTTATCGGAGAAATTGTGAACGCATTACTGTTGAGAAAAAGGGGGGGAGATACATACACACAGCCAGAAAGACAAACATCTTATTTTCTTAAATGTAAGACAATAAATCGTACGTTTAAAATTGCTGCAACTTCCCCGTCATCAGAAAAGGAATTTCCGCTTGCATTTTGAATTAAATATAACGGTTCTAAATATTGTAGGTACTCTTTTAACTCTGAATAAAAACAAAACTTTTCTTTTATATGCATTTCAAGAGATAATTTACGGGGCATTAACCCCCCTCGTGTGGTAAAACAAAAATAAAATATTATTCTCCTAATCGGGGTTGTCTGGCCTAGCTGTCATTTAAGCATGATGGACGAGACATTGACCTATATATACGAGGAAGAATGAGAAAATCCGCTATTTTTGGTAAAGGATAATAGTAGCTATCTATATCAATTATTGAAAATTCGCACCTGCGATTTGTAGATCCAAATATCACCCTAATACAGCATTTGCAAATACGTGTCACGCGTGTCAGAACTGTCACATGACAGATTTTCGAAGACACGTAGAAAAATCGAATCACAAGAATTTTGAAAAACACAATCTGAATTTCGCCCATGAATTTACAAACATTTTTGATTCCATAAAACGTTTTCACAAAGACTCATAATTATTTTCTTACTTGTTTTCCTTTAGTTTTTATATGCTAGTTAAAATAGAGTTTCCCGTGTATTGTGTTTTCCCGCATATAACGTTTTTGAATCTGTCCCACAGTGGTATGTAAAACCGGGGTTCCGCTGCAATAACAAAATTGCAAAATCTCATTGATTAATTTCATTATAATTTAGGTTAATATATTTTGTTTTATTCGTAACTTTGTTGAAATATACAGCATTAAACTTTTGATATATTAATTTTAGTCCTTGGGTTTTATGTATTATAACGCTCACAGATGCAAGTAAGATTGAAATAAAATCCGGAAAGAAAAGGTTAAAATAGTGGAGTTAAGGAATTTCTCTTTGCCACCTCCACGGTTAAAATTTATTGCTAACTAGCAGCATACCCGTTCTTCGTACGGAGTATATAATATAAAGAAACTTAAAATTCATAATCATGTGCAAATTCCTATAGTATACTAAATGACATTTTTAATCAAAATATTCTGTTAAAATATTTAATACAATGCTCCTAAAAAGAAGTTTAAAAATCTCTGTTCTCGCTATGCAAAATTATCTTCATAGGCAGATCTGAAGAATAAAACATCCTGGCCCCTTTTGTAAGCAAATTTACAAAAAAAAAAAAAAAAAAGAATTGAATCAATATATGCAAAATGAAAGCATTAAAATTGTATGGGACCCGTACTACTTATATACGCGAATATTAGAAGATA